>NQYS01000001.1:3172762-3203842 GCA_003055955.1 Escovopsis sp. AC | reverse complement strand
CCCCCCCACTCTTTCCCTTCTTTTTTTTCTTTCTGTTTCTTGTATCTGTTTTTACCTTTTTTTTTCATTGGTATATGTGGCATCTTCTCATGTTTCAATGAGTTGGGAGTTGATACTGGTATGGTTGCTAGCGAGGGACACGACGTGGCATTTGGATCTGAGACAAGCGGTGAATCATAGCATGCTTAATGATCATCAACAAAAATCAGAGGCAATGTAGCTTCAATCAAAATTCTTTCCGACCGTGACGAAACGTAGGGAGCCATCTTGACAGCGTGATGATCGAAATGCTCATCAAGAGAGCCACGCGTCTCATGACCTGCTGCGCTGGAGCGCATCAGCAAAGTCGTCGACGGCCCCGACCATCTCGGACAGCGCCCCGTCCTCTGCCCAGAAATGGCCCGCCGATTGGATCTCTCTGCCGCGGAAGAGAGACCCCCGCCGCGCAGCCATGGCCTGGGCCCAGGCGTGCAGCTTGCCGACGGAGACGAGGGCGTCCGCGCCGCCGTACACGGCTAGCGTCCTGTTCTGCACGAGCTTCGTCTCGGCGGCCTGAGCTCGGGCCTCGCCATCGCCGGGTGGGCGCCGCGCGAACGTCGATGTGAGCGCGGACGGGATGAGCGAGAGGGTGATGAGGTGGGAGACCAGCCCGCGGGGTGCAGGGGGCGATATGAGCAGGTACGCCGCGTCTGGAACGGCCGGCCCGTGCGGAGGGAGCTGCTCGTCTGGCGATGGGCGTGATGCTGCCTTGTCCTGCGGGCCGGAGCTGATGTGGGAGACGGGGGGCGTGGAGTCGCGCCACCGGTGGTCTGGAGGGTCGATGGAGGACGGAGCATCGAGATCGGGAGACAGTCTTGCGATGCCCGCCATCCTCGTGGCTTCGGTGAGGATCTGCGCGGCGTAGGACCCCGGCTCGGGGGAGCTAAAGGTGTCCAGCAGTTTGTCCAAGGGGGCAAGCTGAGTGGTGATCATGGCGCCGTAGGAGTAGCCTCCCATGAGCAGCAGCAGGGGCGGCGGGTTGACGTCCGGGCCTGGCGGCTGCGAGGGTGCGTTGTCTTCCTCGCCGGCGCGGGGGATCTGCAAGAGGCGGATGTAGTGCACCAGGAAGCCGAGGAAGCTGACGTAGTCATCTCGCTCCGGGTTGGCGGTCCACGAGGTTCTCCCGGCCGAGCATCCAGCACCCCTTTTCACAAAAGACGGTCAGCTTGGGCCTCGATCCAATAGATCCGTGTACGGGTATGATTGCAGCTGAGGCCAGTGCCGGTCATACCAGTACGATTCCGGGCAAGGCTTGAGGGGAGAGCGTGCACCTGAAGTTGAACGTGCCCAGGACGAATCCTCTGTCGAGAAGACGCCTCCCGACGACGCTCACCACCGGATCGTCGAAGCAGCCGCCCAGAGGCGCGTACGGATGCGCCAGGACAGCGGCATATCGGCAGCGCTCCACGCGCCGCCGTCTGTCCTGGTGTGCAGGGTGATACAGGCGACAGTCGATCGAGGTGCCGTCGTGTATGCTGGGGATCCTCACGATCCAGCTCGGATCTGGAAGCATTTTCACCGCGCGCAGTCGTCTTCGTCCTGCGGCCACGCTAGAGATGCCGCGTGGATCAAGGATTAAATCGGAGAGCGACAATGTCTCGTCTCAGCTGAAACGCGGTACGGATCGCTTGATCAGCTCTCGACGGTGAGTTTGGCGAATCATGCATTGGAATTATTGATCCATCAAATGGTTTTGTTTGATGAGGGATGAAGCTGATGGACGGGGCCAATCTGGGCTAGATCTGGCTCGCGATGTCTCGCCTCTACTGGTAAGGGTCCAAGCGACCCTGCGCTCTGCTCCTTGCTGGATGGATCGATCGATCGATCGTGTCGATGCAAATCAATGAATGAATAAATGAATGAATAAATGAATTCAATCAATTGATCTAAACCATGCGCGGCGGCGGCCAGGCGACGTGTCGTGGGCCTCAAGATGATGACGGGATGCTTGGACGCCTCCAGCTTCTACTTGATGACTTCACGTCGTCTCAATTCAGGCTGGCTGGTCTCCGATCTGGCCATCAGGTGATGCATTACTCGTCTATGTGGCATTCTATGCGCTTGCTCATCCTCATATCCATTCCTGCTAATTAAATGGCACGTTCATCTCATTGCGACTTCTTCTCTTCTGCCTCCTTTGCCCTCAGCTTTCTTTTCCTGATCCAATTCTTCAACTCGGTGACGAGGCCCAGGACCAAGGGGACGCCAATGGGCCCCAGGAGGGGCAGGTAGACGGCGATCTTGTGCTCGTTTGGGAAATAAAGCTGGCCCACCATGCTCTTCTCGAAAAAGGCCCGCTCCGCCTCCTCCTCCGCGATCCTCGCGTGCATGAGCCCCCCCGGCCCGCCAAGCTCGGTGCAGGCCCGCTCCAGGTGGTGCATCGCGTTCGACACACCGTCGGCCACACTGCGCGGGATCGAGATGGACGGCAGCGCGAGCGTCAGCCTCGCCAGAGACCCCAGGCTGGACGATGCCTGGAGCAGGAGCTCCGTGGACCGGATCCGCGCGAGCGTGGAGAGCCGCAGCGGCAGCGAGCCGGACTGGGGCGCCCCGAGGAGCGACAGGAGGTGGCCCACAAACGTGAGCATGGGCTGCTTGAGGGCGGCGCTCGGCACGTGGGGCGCGGCGTCCCGCGGATGGTTCAGCAGGTAGACGGTGCCCCACTGCGGGATCATCCACGATTGCCACGTCTCCGCCTCGGCGTCGAGGCTGATGGTCTGGTTGCCCACGTAGATGACAAAGTTGATCGTCGGCGCCTTGCCGATGGAGGGCGAGAGGGGCCACTCGGCGGCGTTGATGAACGACGCCAGGTGCTCCTTGCTGAGGACCTGAGACTGCACGCCGGGCAGGGCGTAGAGCTGGACCTGCGTGTCGATGGTGAAGTTGTGGATGGGCCGCAGCACGTCCAGGACGGGCTTGATGTACTCGTCGAGGGCGGCCTCGATGTCCCACGAGTTGGGCTGCGCGTCGGCAGTGAAGAGGGAAAAGGCGAGATGGTAGGTCGGCGAGTAGCGGAGGGATCGCGTCGTTCGCTTGGAGAGCGCTTCGGCGGCGTCTGCGCTGAGGCCTTGCTGTCGCGTCCCCGAGGACATGGACGACGTCGAAAGCATGTTGGATATGATGGCCTGCTCCTCGGCGAACGTGGAGCGCAGCTCGTTGGCGATGTACGTGGCCAGTGCAGAGGATGCCGACGTCGGCGACGGGACGAGGTTCGGGGGGTAGGTGATGTCGAGCACGGCCACTCCCTGCTGGTTGAGCAGCGCGGAAGTGGTCTCTCCGGGGACCAGGCGAATGGTTAAGGCGACGTCGAGGTCACTCTTGTTGCTCGACAGCGCATCTCGCGGCGCATCCTTGGACGTGTCCCTAGAGGTGTAGCCAGAAGTATCTCTGGGCGGGTGCCTGGGCGCGAGCTGAAGGCGCAGATGGTGGCCCGAGAAGTCGTTGAGATCGTCCAGTGCGTGCTGCGTCAAGCGCAAAAGGTGTTGCGCCTCGGCCTCCTGGAGCGTGTCTGTCTGGATCGAGATCTGGAGGGGGAACACCGGTCGGCAGGCCTGCAAAAGCTGCGCGTCAGTGACAAGACAGACAAACAAACAAACAGGCCAGCATGCCGCCCGGGGAAGATGTGGTTGTTTTTGTCCATGTACCTTGCCGTCGGACCATTGAAGCATGCCATCTAGGGGCAGCTCGGCTCGATAGATGGCCGTCGTCCTCCACCAGATGGGGAAACCCAAGCAGAGCACGATGAGCCAGAACGAGAGGATGATGTAGGAGCGCTGCCTGACAGCAGCGGGCTTCTCCGGCGAGAGCTTGCCGAGCTGCTGCGGCGACTCCTCCTTGGCCTCACCATCGCGAGCCATGACAGGCGTCTTCTCGGGCGATGGTGCTTGTCTGACAGACTTGCTTTCAATGGCGGGTGTCTGTCAGCCCGGTGAGCATGGTCGAGGCCGTGTGTTCGAGGATTGCGAGCTGTGACTCCCCATTTTAAGCCATGGATTCCACTGATCCATGCATCCATGCACGTTTCGGTGTCTCGAGCTCAGTCCGGCGACAAGTCGCTTCTTCATTTCAATGCGGAGCCACGACGATTCGAGCTTGCGCGGCATCATGTGACTCTGTGAACCGATTGAACGATATTTCTGATAGAAGATTTTACGTGATAAATGCATATCAGATATACATCTTATGAAGGACGTAGCTTCCCCATTGGAGTCCGTCCTCGATGGATCGCGGAAGGAGCGCTGGTGGATTCAACTTCAACTCCATCTTCCTCCTCCTCCTCCTCCTCTTCATCCTCTTCATCTTCTTCATTTTCATCACTTCATGTTTTCGACTCTCGGCATCATGCCACTTGCATACCCTGTCAACGGGCACCAGAATGCGATCCATCCGTCAGCGCTGAGCTTCCGTATGTACGAGTACGAATACTGATCAAGCGACCATCGTTTGCGTTCCCTCATATGTATAGACAGACGGCACCAACAGGATGACCTGCATCCCCTCCGCCATGCAGTAACGCTGTTCGCACACGGAAACGAACCGCGCCATGGCCTTGACCCTAGATATGCGCAGCTGGCCATCATTGAAGCAGAGGAGCCTCGTTGGAGGCAGCAGAGCACGGGAGGCTTCCGATCCTCGGTCAGACTGCGCCCAGGTCGTGGCCACTTGCCCGCCTTCTCCCAAGGCCTGTCCTTGTACGGAGTACAAATTGCTCATCAGTACCAGCCTTGTGTACACACGCGGTGCCTATACGTCCTGAGGACGGGAAAGAAGTTGGGGTTCAAGATGCAGCATGCCCGTGAGAATGGCTGGATTCGCGCTCTTGCGTGCGGACTACAGGCTCCTGTGCGACAACATGGAATTTCGCGCGTGCACAAGGGGAAACAACGCAAAGTCTCGAATCAATCAATGTTTATTTCTCTCCGGCCGGTCAAAGTGAGACAATCTCTTCATGTCTCGAGCACGAATCGATATTCATTTGCCCTGGCAGGCCCATGGGGATTACATTGATCTCTCCCAGATAGGCTGGCATCCATGTCTCGCATGGATCGGCGGGTACTGAAAGCAAGCCTCACTTCTGATCTTTCGACCTCGGGCCGTGTCGTACCATCTGGCAGACCAGTCGACCTCTTTCGGGCCGGGACAAGCCGGGAAGACCTCTCGTGATCCCCGTTGCTCTCTCGTCTCCGTTGACCGCGGAAGTTGTTGCCGACGCCAGGCTCGCAAGATGTTTGCTTGTCGTCTTTCACGATCTTGCTTACCCGTTCTTGTGCTCATCGTTCTTCCTCTCAACCAAACATCATCAAAACATCAGTGCTCAGAGGAGTCGTGATGTTGCTTCGACGCTGCGTCTTCGCGATGGATGCGCCACACGACTCTGTACATACAGATACGGGGACAGATAGAAGCAGGGACAAATGCAGCCAGCACGAACTGTGGGGTACGAGTATGTACAAGCAATAGGCGCGTGGGCTGAGCTGCAATCTCGCAAGCCTAACCCGGGTTTTCCACATGCACTCGAGTGGGAGGGCAAGAGACGGAGAGAGTTGGATGCGCCATGACGCGGATCTGGCGGCGGCGACCATGGTACAGCCGAGGTCCCGATTCATCATCGTCAGGTCAGAATACACACAGGGTCCTTGTCGACAATGCATACCACCATATATTCGCAGCTAAGCTTACCAGCTCGTCATCCGGGAGCGAATCAGTCACTGGCTGTTCATCTCGGCGCTCTGAGTTGTTCTTCGTCAATTTAGCTTCCGCCTTGCTCTCTTCGATTCTCGCCTGCATACAGGTACCACGTGATGGATGGACGGACGTCGCTTCCAGTCATCACTGTCCTTCCGAGTCCTGGTCATCCCCATCATGAACCTGTGCGGCCTCTTGCCAAAAGAGGCTCATTCTCGCTGACTCCTTGTCACGACGCTCGCGTCCATTGAAACGCCGGGCATTCGTAGCCCTTTCTTGACGTTCCACGGCCCGCGCATCAGCTTGGTGTGGATGTGTGATCTTGAACACATAGATACTAATCATCTTTCGATAATTGGACTCTCTATCACATCATGCCAGGTACGCTGGATCCACTCAAATTCGGCATTCCCAGAAGCTCCAGTTCAAGGATCTAATGACTGATGTAGTGCCGCTGCTTGTCGCGGCGTCCGCGACGGCCGCCTCCCTGGCCTACCTCAACGCCAAATCGGGCTTCACACAAGACAGGCTCATGTTCAAAGGTGTCATCCGCGCCTCAGCCCGGGTCATCGCACGCCGACGCTCAGGCCAGTTGAACATGATATATGAACTGGAGCGCCTTGCCAGCAGCCCCGCGACGACGGCACGGCCCTTCATCATCTTCGAGGGCAAGACATTCACATACGCAGAGGTGTACGATAGGAGCCTCCGGTATGGGCAATGGCTCAGGACCGCTTTCAACGTCAAGTCCAGGGACATGGTGGCCATGGACTTCCAAAACTCGGAGACCTTCATCTTTCTATGGTTCGCCATCTGGTCCATCGGCGCAGTGCCCGCCTTCATCAATTACAACCTGACGGGAAAATCCCTCTCGGACTGCATCCGCGTGCTTGGATGTCGAATCTGTCTCGTCGATCCGGATGTCGCCGCGACCTTTGACGCCACGGCAAGGGAGGGTCTGTCCGCCGATAACATCCAGCTCGTCCTCTTCTCCCCGGAAGTCGAAATTGAAGCAGCTTCTTTCGCTCCTGTCAGAGTCCCAGACGCCGAGACCAAGGAACACAACATGTCCGAGACGGCGATTGTCATCTTCACTTCCGGGACCACCGGATTGCCCAAGCCTGCGATCGTGGCGTGGTCCAAAGTCTGGTTCGGGGGCACCATGGCCAAGACCATAGTTGGTCGCGGGGAAGAAGGCGATGTCATGTATACTGTAAGTCCTGTCCAAGGCGGTGGTTGCCTGACAACAGAGGGATTCATATCAAAGCATGCTTCGGCTCGACTTCTGAAGGGAGATTGCACGCCTGACGATGCACTTTCACTGACCCTGCCACGTTCGACGTTCCATAGTCGATGCCCTTGTATCATACGTCCGCGGCTCTCATGTCGGTCTGCAGCACCATCATCGCCGGAGCGACCCAAGCCCTCGGCCGCAAGTTCTCCACCAAGACCTTCTGGGACGAGGTCCGCGCCTCCCGCGCGACCTCGATCCAGTACGTCGGCGAGACCCTCCGCTACCTGCTCGCCGCGCCACCCCAGCGCGACCCCCTGACCGGCGCCGACCTCGACAGGCAGCACTCCGTCAAAGTCGCCTTCGGCAATGGCCTGCGCCCGGACATCTGGAATCGCGTCAAGGACCGCTTCGGCATCGGCACCGTTGTCGAATTCTACGCCGCCACCGACGGGCCCGCCGCCATGTGGCTCGTCAGCAAGAACGACTTCACCGCGGGCGCCATCGGCCGCATGGGCTGGCTCTTCCACGCCCTCGTCGGCCGCCACTGGAGCCTCGTCGAGGTCGACCCCGAGACCGACGCCCCCCGGCGCGACCCGCGGACCAACTTCTGCGTCAAGGTGGCGCCCGGCCAGCCCGGCGAGATGCTCTACAGGCTCCCCAGTGACGTCCAGCAGCGCTTCCAGGGCTACTTCAACAACCCGGGCGCCAACGACGCCAAGATCATGCGCGACGTCTTCGCCAAGGGCGACGCGTACTTCCGCACGGGAGACGTCCTGCGCTGGGACTCGGACGGCCGCATCTTCTTCAACGACCGCATCGGCGACACCTTCCGCTGGAAGTCCGAGAACGTGTCCACCACCGAGGTCAGCGAGGCCATCGGCATGCACCCGGCCGTGCGCGAGGCAAACGTCTACGGCGTCCGGCTGCCCCACCACGACGGCCGCGCCGGCTGCGTCGCCATATGCTTCGACGAGACCTTTTCCACCGCAGCCGCCGCCGCCGCCGACGACGACGACGTCGGTCGCGCCTCGAGCAATCCCGGGGCAGAGGCAAAGGGGAACGGTCGGCAAAGCGCTCCCGACCCCGAGACGCTCCGCAGCCTGGCGGAGCACATCCGCGCCACGCTCCCCAGCTACGCGCGGCCGCTGTTCCTGCGCCTGGCCCCGCTGGCCGCCCAGGAGCAGACCACGGGCACGAACAAGCAGCAAAAGCACCACCTCCGGGAGGCGGGCGTCAGGCCCGCCAGCGACTTGCAGCTGTACTGGCTGCGGGACGGGACCTACGTGCCGTTTGGCGAGGAGGAGTGGCGCAGGCTCCAGGCCGGCAGGGTGAAGCTCTAATCTGCCGAGTAGATCCACGGCGCGTACAGGAACTGTTGGGGCGGCGGGAGGGAGGGCTCGTGCTACATGGACCGTCGGCCTTGAGCGTGCCGTGCCCTGACAGCTGGTTGGGCACGCCTCATCATATTTGTAGACACTTGAGATGTCGGACGCATTAAGAGGGACATGACGATCGCAATCTTCATCTGCTTCATAATCTTGCTTTCTTAATCTCTATTCAATCTGCCACAAAGTGGTACACACTGCGGAAGTCTCCCAAAGTCTGAGATCCAAGAAAATCAAACATCATCATTTCCGCTTCGCAGCGTTTGAGATCAGGCGCCTGTACGTCTCGACAGCCTGACCCTTCATTATATCACATAAAATAACACATTACGCGTCGGGCCGCTCCACACTCCACACTCCACACCACCCCAAGCACCAGCGCGCGCGCCGGGGGGGGGGGGGGGGGGGGGGGGGGTGGCTGGATAGACAGGGTGAGATCCCTATCAGGGCCCCGAGATCCCCAGGCCAACACGCTGGCCACCGCCGCCCTGGCTGCCGTAGGGCGCGCCGCCCGCTCCCGCGCCGGTGCCGGTGCCGGTCCTCTCCCTCATGCGCCTGCCCTCCATCAGGCCCCGGAGGCCGCGCTTCTGCAGGCCGATGACGCTGCTCAGCTCGCCGCTCCACACGGCGCCATCGCCCTCGCTGCCGTCGACCTCGGACTCCCACTCCGATCCGCTGGCCTCCGCGCTCGTCGAGGCATCTTCGCTCGAGGGTCGGCCGCGCGGCGGGCCCGCGCTCGCGGGCGCCGCGCCGAGGCCTAGATCCGCCATCCGCGCGGCGAGGTCCGACTGGCTGGAGTCTGCAGTGGAGGAATCGCTCAACGAGAAGTCCGTCGTCGAGACCGGCGACCCCACGGGGTCGAGACTCCCGACGAAGAAGTTGGGGTTCAAGGAGCCGTCGATGCCGCGGCCGCCTCCGGCCGCCATTGCCGTCGCGTTGAAGACGGCGGCGGCGTTCCTGCTGTCCAGAAGGGCGTGCAGCCGCTCGACCACCGCTTCGAGGAGGCCGTCAATACGATAGGGGCGAGCGATCTGAAGCAGCGAGCACAGGATCTGCGGCGTGCAGAGGGGTGATGACGCAGAGGGCAAGGCGCTGGAGTACAAAAAGTGCAGGAGGGCCTGCACGGTCAGGTACGTGTGCGGAAGATAGAGGATCCGCGGCCGCGAGCTCGGCGGCAGCGAGCGGGGCGTCGGTGCGCTGTTGATCATGGTGGGGTCGAATTCTTCCTCCTTCGTTGAGATGCTGGGCCCGGCGCCGGCAGTGGGCCCGGCAGCAAAAGAACTTGTGACGGGGGACGTCGGCGACAAGAGGGTCGATGCGGATGACAGAGCACTCGAGGCTGTTGATGATGCGCTGCTGTTGCTGGCATTGCTCGTGTCCGGGGTGACCGTCAGAACAGATGCGCGCTGCGGGTTGCAGGTCTTTCCCGATCTGAGGGTGGCAGAATCGCTGCCGTCTTGCGTCGCGGAGCCCTCGCGCAGCAGCTGAACAAAATACGGTCCCCATCTTCGAGCGACGATCCTGGAGTTGATCGGTATCCTCTCTCCATTGAGGCAGAGTATGTCCATGTCGGAGAGCTCTCGCAGGCTGAGCGCCACCGCGCCCAGCTCCTCGCTTGCGCGGGAATGGAACCGGCCGCCAGCAGTGAACCCGGCCTTGCGCGCAAGCTTCAGGCCGGGCCCAGAATAGGGGCTGCTGGCCGAGATGAAGCCGGACATGGGACTCGTCTTGCGCGGGTTGTCGTAGAAGCCAAAGGCCTCCAACTCCACCATGCAGACGTTGGAAAAGTTGATCCGTCGATGATTATAGTCGTCGACCAGACTCCTTCTCCTGTTGCCGAGAATGACGAACGTGTTCCGCCTGTTCCACAGCACGCCCCTGTTCCAGCTTCCTTGGCTGAACACGCTACCCCCGGCGTCGATGCGGCTCCACGTGAAGGTCCGCAAATCGAGAGCCCAGAGGGCGTACTCCTGCTTTGACGAGGTCAGGTACGTTCCGCTCACGACAAAGTGCGTGTCGATGATGCCGCCGTTGGGGAATCGAAGCCCCGGTGGGGAGTAGGTGCCCGACATGGGCCGCTCTCTCAGAGTCCCGTCGGGAGACCTGATCTGGAGTTCCAGCTTCACGTCCAGAAAGTTGTAGTTGGAGTAGATGAGCATGGATGCACCGGAATCCCATTCGTTCTGGCTGGACTCGTGGTCGGCCATCGCCTGGTCGCTCTGGTCCTGTGTGACGCCGAGCCTGGCGGTGACGGAGGATGGCAGAGGGGTGGCAACGCTGCGATATGCGCCGCAACTCTTGCCGAGAGATTGAGTCGAGGTCCACCGGAGGCTCCGCAGGTTGAAGACGGAAATCTGTTCGATGTAGTGATTTGCGCCGTCCTGCCCTCCCACGATGACCATCTGAGCGCCGCCAGTGCCGTCGATGTTGATGCCAATCTGGCCCTCGTTGGCCTTCTTGCCCGAAGGCGGGTTGTGCTGCAGGGCAGACAGCGGGCCGGCCTTGGTTGAGAAGATTGCCGATGACGGAAGGATGCAGGCACAGTGGGCATAACGGCCTTGGGGCGAGTCGTAGGCCTTGACGTAGGACCACGTCTTAGTCGGGATGTCGAAGACGTGGATATCGGACATGACGGTGACGCCGGGTTGCTGTGGATCGGCGCTCCCGGTATGGGATGGCGCGGGAGACATGCCGCCGTAGCAGACCATTTTGGTGTCTCCGAGCGAGCACATCGAATGGAAGTATCTTGGGGGCGGGATGTCTCCGGTTGCCACGAGCTTCGTCCAGTGTCTCTGTATCAGGTCAAGCTCGAAGAGATCGGAAGTTAACGGCGCAGCGCGGTTTCGCGAGAGATTCCTCCCACCGAACACATAGAGCTTGTCACCCACAATGGTGGTGGTGGCTCCGACCAACGGGGGCGGTTCCTGCCCAGTGGTTCGATGTACGTTACACATCAAGCCGGACAGATGGGCAGCAGAACCCTGAGACGAGCCTCCCGAGGGGCCGTTGGATTGAGAGCGCGCCTGGGGCACGGCCGGGGACGCCGCAGGCGTGGAGCCATTGCTCCTATGGGCGGACCCGTTGCCGTACTCCTCGCCTGCGTCGTGTCGCATCGAGCTTGCCGGACGAGTGGCGGGGCCGGCACCGGGTTCGAGATGATAGTGATCTTGTCCGCCGGCGAATGCCTGCATCGTCGGAGGCGGATCGGTCGACGACTCCCTAGCGCTAGGCCTGGTGTTCATGGCGGGCGGCTCGGCGACGCTGCGGCTGTTGGATGACGACTGGCGTCTGCCGAATTTTGATGGAGAGACTTGGAATTTGGAGAGCGGCGTGGGGAGGAATTCGGGGCTGTCTTGGACAGACTGCGGCGGCGGCGTGTGCGGCAGCGGCTTCTCGAGGCTTTGTTGGAGGCTCACTTTCCTCTCATGCTGGGTCTGAGAGATGGACGAAGCTCTCGTTCGAGGGGTTGCCGCGGCGAACGAGGACGAGGCGAAGGAATGAGGGACAGCGTGTGAGGCGGATCTCGCAAAGGTAGAGGTAGTACTCGTGGGGAGATTGTGGAGAGAGCTTTTTCGGGGAACTCGCGCCGAAGGATTCTGGGGTATGGCTTGGTGTGCGTTGTCGGGTCTATGTCGGTTGTGAGGCCGAGGGCGATCATTGGCCTTTGAGGGTGAGAAGGCGTAGAAGCTGATCTCTCTCCGGGTCTGTGAGGTAGTCAGTTCTGCGGAATTAATCATTGCGCCGGCCAATGCGCTCGACGGCGCATGGGACAAGATCAGGTTGCTGGATCTCGCTTGGCAGAGAAGAAGGGGGGGGAATGAATTGATGCAATTGGAGGGATGGAGGGACAAAGAAAAGCAAAGGCGCCCCAGCAAGATGTCAATGGTCAATGGGATTCGCCCTTCTCCGGGTCCCCTCTCCTCGCCCCCCTTCCCTTCTCTGTTTTCGGATTCCCCTTGGAGGTTGGGAGGGAGCGGCGGCGGCGATGAGCAGCAGGGGTTTCTCTGACCGCAGGCGCCTTTGCGGAGGGAAAACCCAGGCGGCCCCGACAATGCGGGTTGAGCCCACGACCAGGCACTCCCGTATATGTACGCACGCACGCACGCACGCCGGCTCGCATGCTCTTGTGCCCCTTCTCCCTGATGCAGAAAGTCCGCAATGGCGGAACGTGGCACGGCTTCTAGGTCCGGTAGGGAGACAGAGCGAGGCACGGATCCGGCAATGGGGACCTGCGGTTGTGGCCGTCCCGCCAGCAGTACATACGGACACCAGGTAGTATCTATATGCTGCTGGAGGTGCTGCTGTGAGGCGTGGGGGGAGAGCAAGGGGATTTGCAAATCAGATGGATGTGATGGAAAGTGCGTGCGTGAGTGCTTGTGCTTGTGCGTGGGCGTGGGCGTGGGCGTGGGCGTGGGCGTGGGCGTGCGTGCGTGTAGATGCAGATGCGAGTGAGTGAAGAGGTGTGTGTGTGTGTGTGTGTGTGTGTGGCATGGGATGATATGCAGAGACTTCTCGCCCCCGTCCTGTTCATGTTGGTGCGGAAAACAAGGGTGTTGGATGTGACCCTGTGCGCATGTGCAGGACGAGGAGGGACCCGGATGCCATCTGCCATCGGTTCGCCCTGAGAGGCCCGGAGATGGGCATGATGATGGCGTTGACGAGGTTGTTGTGATGGCACCGGGAGGTCGGGAGGACGTGGTGAGAGCGGGTGATGACGATGATGGCATAACTTTTCATGACGACAGAGAGCAAGACAACGTACCGTTTAAGCGACCGCGATATATCTCGGCTCGAGGCGTTCCGAGGGCGGGCGAGAGGGGCGACCCAACAGAGCAGTCTTCCGTGTGCGCCTCGTCAAACACAAGGGATCGCGCGCGGGCGCGGACGGAGTCACAGAGGCCGACGATGTGGGCGCGAGGACGGCGGCGGCGACGACGACGGCGACAAGGACGACGAAGAAGGGGGGTCGAGGAGAACGAGGCAGGAAGCGCACAGACGAAGAGAAGGGGAGGGAGGGGGGGGGGGCCAAAACAGGCCAGGAGGGCGGGAGAGGGGGGATGTGGATGGATGGATGGATGGATGGATGGGGTCCCCCCTTAGGTGACGAGACAAGGAGCTGGTCGCTGATAGGTCGGGGGAAGAGGCGCTGGCCTAGATGGTCATGGCGAGGGGATCGTCGTATAACTGTATCTGGCGGAGGCGACGGCCACGACGAAGACGGAGACGAAAATGAAGACAACGGAGACGGAGACAGCAATATGTGTGGACTGGAGCTGCAAAAGAACACGATATGAGCATGATGATCCTAGAGCTGGGGGCCAATTGGGGGAACAGACCTGCGTTGAGCCTGTGATCCTGACTTCAATCAAGGTATTGACAGGTGTAGCAGTAGTATAGTATTAGTAGTACTGCGTAGTGGTACTCGTAGATTTAGAAGGTAGAATCCTCGCCCGAGAAGAGCGGAGAGAGGCCGAGCTGGGGCTGGCAGACGACAACGGCAATTGATCAATTGATGGATCAATGAATGAGAGCAGAGGTCTGCCTGTACTCGCACGAGTACTCGTACTCGCAGCGGTTGGAAGAACGTCGATACGGAGAATCTGCCCTTGTCGAGGAATTGCGGGTACAGGCCGGCTCAGGAACAGCCCTCGTGGTCGGCAAGCAAGGGACAACAGAGAGGCCCGTCTGAGCGGCTGGCTGGCTGGTCGTCGTGGTCGTCGACAGTGCCGGTGCCGGTGCCGGTGCTGGTGCTGGTGCTGGTGCTGGTGCTGGTGCTGGTTGCTGGTGCTGGTGCTGGTTGCTGGTGCTGGTGCTGGTGCTGGTGCTGGTGCTCGTACGAGTGCGAGGGCGAGTGCGAGTGCGAGTGCGAGTGCGGGTGCGGGTGCGGGTGCGGGTGCGGGTGCGGGTGCGGGTGCGGTGGTGCGGGTGCGAGTGCTGAGGGACTGCCCGGCGGGGCTGTTGCAGTGTGGATTGATTGATTGATTGATCATGGATGGATCATGGATGGATGGACCGACCATGGATCACGGAGCTGGGGCCTTTGGAGGTCGGGTCGCTCGTCCTCGTACGGTCGGAGGAGGATGGATGGAGGCGGATGGAAGGGCTGGGAAGGGCTGGGAAGGGTTGGGAAGGGCTGGGAAGGCCGGATGGCGTCTCCTTTCCTCGCACTCCGTCTTCTTCCCTGCTCCGTACTCCTTACTCCGTACTGTACAAGAACGAGAATGAACGATCCAATGCTCAGAATGGGATGATTGATATGTGCTTAGAATACGGAGTAATACCAATTTACTTGTCTTCTACTCCGTATTCCAAAGTCGAATTGATCAACATTTCCGTCCGCGATAGGTGGCCTCTCGCCGCCTCCGTCGTTCCTTCCGCCCAATGAACATCGAACCCTGTACGGAGTACTCCGTACGGAGAACTCTGTTAGTATTATGTTTGCATAAAATTGATCTCCAAGGAGGTAGCACTCCGTACGGAGCACTCCGTACTCAACAGGTCGTTCTCCGTACTCCGTACTCGAAGTGCTATTCTGTAATACCCAACGCTCCCTGCCGATTCTTTCCTACTGCGCGCCGTCCCTGATCGGCGGCTTCTACGGGATGCCATGCCATCTGCGGCCCAAAGGGAGGCCGCCTCTGATCTTCCATCAGCCGCCCCCTGGCCGACCGCCCACAGACGGAACGCATCAGCGGGATGATACGAGGATGGATCAATGCATGGGCCCCGTCCAGATCATTGCATAAAACTGCTCCTGCCGTTTCACTATCCCCCGCCGGTCCGCAAGGGCAGTCCCAATCAGGTTAGTGCGCAGTGCCTTGAGCGTGCTTTTTCCTCTGGTTCATGCTCCCAAAGTCGCACCCGGCACGGCGAGCAATGGATGGAAGTTGGCACCAGGCATTTTTCCTGATTCGCTCGACGAAATTGAAATTCTCGTCTGCGGTTCGAGAACTTGAGACTCCGAACTTGTCCGAGCATCGCCAGAATTGGGCCTCGGACAATGGCTTCACGTCAAGCTGGATCAATCCATTGACTCGAGGGATGTCATTGACCTGAGAATTGCTTCCATGCCCATGCCAAGAACTTGCTCTCCATTGTCTTCAAAACTTGTAACCAAAGTCCCCGTTTCAGAAGACCTCGTCTTCATGGACTGCAGTGACAGCAGTGGTTTGGAATATTTCTTGATATTTTATCTATTTTTTTTTCTTGGTAGAGATTGTCATCGCTCGTACAGGGAGATTCCCGCGCATCCTCCTTCATGAAATGATTGGCCCCCTCCATCTGCCTTCTTTGGTATTATGTATCTATTTTTTTTTCCCTTCGTCTCTTTCTTTCTTCCTGTCTGCATGTTCCCTCAGTCCACCTCAGGCAGGGAGGTGAAGCGCAGGTAGGGCTTGATGGTGCGGAAGCCGGGGAAGAGCTTGGCTGCCTCCTCGTTGCTGACGGGGGGCGCGACGATGACGTCCTGCCCGGGCTGCCAGTTGATCGGGGTGGTGATCCTGTGCTTGTCGCCGGTCTGGAGCGACTGCAGGATGCGCAGGACCTCGGCCGAGTTGCGGCCCGTGGAGGCCGGGTAGGACAGGATGGTGCGGATCTTCTTGTGGGGGTCGATGATGAAGACGGAGCGGATGGTGAAGGCGATGCCCTTCTCGTCGACGTTGGTGGCGTCCTGGTGGTCGATCCTGGCTCAAAGTCAGACCGATGTTCAATCATCCTGGGACGAGAGCCTCGGGGGGGGGAACGCTTACATGTCGTAGAGGAGGGCAACCTTGCGCTCCTTGTCGCCGATGATGGGGAATTGGACGCGGCCGCCGGTGACCTCGGCAATGTCCTCGATCCAGCCCTCGTGGGACTCGATGGTGTTGGCCGAGAGGCCGATGAGCTTGCAGCCCAGCTTGGCAAAGTCGGGCTCGAGCTTGGCAAAGGCGCCGAGCTCGGTGGTGCAGACGGGCGTGTAGTCCTCCGGGTGGGAGAAGAGGATGACCCAGTTGTTGCCGATGAACTCGTGGAAGTCGATCCGGCCCTTTGTGGTCTGGGCCTCGAAGTTGGGGGCGACGGAGCCCAGGCGGAGAGTGGCAGCCATTGTGGAGGTGGAGGTGGGGGTGGGGGTGAGGATGATGATGATTGATGGTTGATGGTTGAAGGTTGAAGTCAATGGATTGATTGATGGAAGACGAGAGATGGGAGCTTGAGGGCTTGAGGGGAGAGGGATGGAGCTGGCCAAGTCTTTATATCCAGCACGCCTGCCAGACGGATCGAGACGCTACGCCATTTCGCCATTCGAGTCATCACTGATGATACTGCTACTCCGGACTACTAGTAACCGATACCATTACCACTATTAGATTGATCAGCTCCATCCATCCATCCACAATCCATCAATTGATTGACCGGGCCTTTCGTCGGCCCAGGTCCAGAGTATTCGCAAGTACCGGTACTCCGTACTTGGACTCGGTCTCGTCCTCGAAGCGATGATCCTTTGGCAACGAATTGGCAGTTCAATTTCTCTCCTCCAGCTGGCATATTCCCAGGACTAAAGATCAACTTGGAAGCTCCTCGCCATCACATGAACGAGCTCTCGTAGCCGCCGCCCCTCCTGACAGGCACTTCTACGGAGTACTCCGTACATACATACGGAGTACAGGTATTACCCCTCACCATCCTGCATCGTTTTCATCAAATAGAATTGTCGAGATATCACGGCGTACCGAGTAGAGTGGGCGGTGGATCCCATTGGATTCACAGACATCAATGCAACAGCAGCCGTCTGCCTCGCATTGATTCCCCTCAGCCTCGCCACACAGGCACATTGACCTTGATATAAAATAGATGGAATCGATGCTCGTTCAAGCACGTTGATATTAGCAGTACTCCGTACTCTGTACTCCGTAGATGCTCCGTACTCCATACGCACAGGCACAGCCCCGTTCATCTGGGAAAACTACGAGTATCCATCAATGATCGATCCATCCACTCCTCAACCTCGAATCCTCTCGACTCCCATCTCCATTACGGAGTACCTCACTCCGAGCGACCGTCATCCCCATCTCCCCATCTCCCCATCTCCCCATCTCCTCTCTCCCCATCTCCCCATCTCCCCATCTCCTCTCTCCTCTCTCCTCTCTCCTCTCTCCTCTCTCCTCTCTCCTCTCCTCGCTCCCACGTTGGCTCCCCCATCTCAAAGCGGCAAGGCGGCCCGATTGCGTGCTACGCCCGCCGCCTCATTGGCCCGCCCGCCGCATTCTGCCATCCGAGGCCCTCTGACGCCATGGGCGCTTTGCGCTTAGCAGCCTAGCCGCCCTAACTCGTACCACCACGACCACGACCACGACTACGACTTCAAGGCGAGCGGTTTTCAGAGACGCATCAATCCCATACCCCGTACTGGTACGAGCACGAGCACGAGCACGTCGGCCGGTCGCTCGGTCAGGACCACTGATAGGTCCCCGGTTCCCGACAGCCCGGGCGTCCCCACCACGTCCTGGGCGCCTGGCTGCACCAGAGTGGCCCTGCGATGGAGCCCATCCAGCCTTTCGGAATCGTGTCATCTGGATGCTCCATTACTAATTCAGCAGCGCGGATCATCAAAGGCCAGGCACTGAACGGAGTACTCCGTACGGAGTACTATTAGTATCTTCGTGTACTCGTACTCCGTACTCTGTACGTACGGAGTACATACTCCGTCCTCGAGCGGGACCTGCCGGGATGCAATCCTGCTCAGCGTCTTCCACATCGTGAAATGATCCCATCGGGCGGATGACCTGATCAGACCGTGATTGAACTTGGAGGGCCTCATTCCGGGCCACTGAATACGGGCACCATACTGGTCGCATCAATAACAAAGAGGATTCTCGGGGAACAGAATAAAATAAATTGAAAGAAGGGTATCGGGGCGAAAAGAAAAGAGAAAAAAAAAACACAAAGATATGATAAGAAATCGACCACGCCAGGAGTCGAACCTGGAATCTTTAGAGAAGACGGATGAATACCAAAGGTAACCGAAATCTAACGCCTTAGCCATTAGGCCACGCGGCCGCTCCACTGATATGAGTGGTCTCGTGCTCTGATGCTCATTCCCTCGGCTACTGCACATTACATTGATGCATTGATTGATTGATCCATCGCGTCTGGCACCACCTGCTCACTCGGGCCAGCACAAACAAGGAATGGATTCATTGATTGATCAATTCATGCATTTGCGTTTGAAGCAGCCTCCCCATCTGTCTTTGCAGTGACAAGGAAAATAGGAAATTCATATGTCAAAGCTAATCATGATATCGTCCAACATGCCAAATAGGAGGTAGTCCCATCATCAAAATAGATCAATCCCTCCCAAGATCCTCCAAACCGACCCGCGGATATTCGCAAACGAGCCATACAAATCTTACACAATGAATTCTATGTTGCATCATCATAACGTCCAGACATCTCAAATCCAGAATTTCCAAAACGCGAGACAACCAACGCCTGTTTCCCTTTCAAAATCAATGCCTCACTGGCTCTGTCGCGCCAAAGGTTGCACTTTGCTCAGGAGATGTCCGGGCGCGTGCCCCGAGGGCCCAAATGGCGGATAAGCACCGCGTGATGCCTTCTTCAAGGCATTGCTGCCGGGCGGCGTGTAATGGCCACCTCTCGCGTGGGAGAACAGCTCCGGTTCGCTGGCTTCAGACACTGGCCCCATGTCCGTGTCGCTGAGGGGGGCCTGCTCGCTGCTCTCCACCACGGCGCCCGAGGGGGAGAGGAACGGGCCACGAGAGCTGGTCCCCTGGTCCGACTCCGTATCGGACGGGAACGGCGCATCCGTATCCGTCAAGTTGGTCTCCGGCATGCTGTCCTGCTCCGGTTGTGACTCGAGCTCAGCGGCGCCCACCGGTGGGGTTGAGTGCTTGGAGAGGTCCAGGTCTGACTGGAGGGAGATGGGGAAGGGATGGAGGGTAGGCATCAAGCTCCCCCGGTACTGCGAGACGTGCGTCGAGCTTTTCGTGGCCCGCTGGAGGGGCGGCTTTCGCGGGCCGCTGGATGATTGCGACGGTACGCTGCGTGGCCGTGATCCGATTTCCAGCGCCTCATCCTCATCGGCAGCATCATCGTTGGTGTAGTCGTCATCGTCGTCCAGCATCATCCCATTGTTCTGCAGGGTCAGGAGGCTGCCCCCGGATTGACGGCGTTGACGCTGAAACGCGGGACCCGTTGACGAGAGCCCGACCGCAGAGGGGAACGACGTCAGACCCGAGGCTTGCGCCTGGGGTCGCAGGTTCCCGGAGGGTGTGTTGGCGAGATACCTCAGCTCGGAGCGGCTGTCTGAGAATACCACCCGGGTCCGGAGGCGATGCACAGCGCGATCAAGCGCCAATTCTACCGCACAGCTGTCCCGTACCCTGCTGAGCTTCGGCCACGTCGCGCGCTGGCCAACCAAGCAGCACCTGATCATAAAGTCGGCTGTCGGGTTGCTGAGAATTAGCGGAAGATGCTCCATGGTCATTTCGGGCAGGATGTTGATGTCCCCAGAATATCGCTGACTCAGAACGCTTCGGAATTTGGTCATCACGTTTGGGAAGAAGCCTATCTCGGCCATGAAGTTGAGTCGATGGAGGGCCTCATCTCTAGCGAGTGCCGTGAACGTCTGGAGCCAGTCGTAGCCTCCAGCCTGAGCAGCCTTGATGGTATTGCCCCAGCGGTCGGGAGGTAGGTATTCATCCCTCGACAGGAAGGGGGCGACGTGGGGATTGACCTGCGAAACGATGAAGTGGTTGACGTTGAACATCTCGGCCAAGCGAGTCATGGGTAAATCGTTCTCCACGGAGCCATCGATCCATCGTTGCGGAGTGGGATTCCACGGTCGATGCTGTCCGGTCGCGGGGTCTTTGACGAGCAGAGATGAGCCGTTGAAGACGAGGGGGACAGAGCACGATGCGGCGACCGCAGACCAAATCATGACGTTCGGTGCGGTGACATAATTCAGGAGTCGAGGGAGCTCGTAGATGGCCTCGGTGGAGACGCAGATGTTGAGGATCCGACGGGTGCGGTTGTAAGCCTCCTGGAAGGTAATGTCGCCCATCATGTGCCGCATGACCCTGCTCAGGTGCTTGATATCAGACCAACTTCCCTCGGTGAACAGCCGGCGCATGTGATCGAAGATGCTGTCTGGCTTGTCTGCGGGGTCAAAGACGGCCAGGTCCCCGTATGGAAACGAACAGATCACATCCGGGATCTCCTCGTCCGTCCTCGTGCACATGATGGCGCAGACGATGCTCCCAGCGCTGGCACCCGAAATGATTCGAGGAAGGAGCTGCGTTTCGAACAAGGTCTTCAAAACGCCGATGTGCGCCATGCCGAAGGTCCCGCCCCCGGACAGCAGCAACGCGCTTCGACCAAAGCTTTGGCGCGCAAGGAGCATGCCCTCGAGAAGGTCCTTGTAGGAGACATTTCGATCGAAGGCACTCTGGTCGATGACGGCATCGATGGTCTGGATGGTGGAGTCGACGTAGCGCTCTATCAGCGTCTTGGTGCCGAGGTGGGAGTGCTTATACAGTTCGACATTCCCCATGCCGCCGAGGTTGCGGGACAGCGCGGTGCGAATCTGATGCATCATGGCCTGTATGTCGCAGTTCGCTCTGGCCTCGTCGAGCGCGAACAGTCGCTCCTCGATGAGTGCAGGGTTGTATGCTCCCTCCGAGGAAGGGTCGTTTTTCCACCTGTCGTTGCCTTCTAGCAAATCGAGTTCTTGGGCCGCGGCTTGCCATTGCTCCAGAGATCCGGCCTACGATCCAGAAAAAAAGCCCTTCGATCAGTTTGCTGGCGGACCCAGGGAATTTCAAAAAAAAAAAACCCAACACGTTTGTTCAAAGGTCAAGAGGGAGGATGGGGGAGGATAAAGGGGGACGGCACGGCATACACTCTTCAAGCGTGAATAGAAAAGGCTCTTCTTGTCCTCCTTGAGCTTGGTGCGGTTCTGCTCATCGTTGCCGAGAGCCTGTCGTGAGCGCCAAGTGACGGTAGCGTCTTTGAGCGTTTTCGAGACGGTGCCGAAGAGCGACTGGGGGCTGTAGTCCATGTTGTTGCATGACGGCGCAGCTACGGAGGATGATCTTCGTCGAGAGGGCGGTCTTCGCGAGTGGTTCACGTGTTTTGAGGCCATCGAGGGCCCTTTGAGGAGAAGGTCAGCCATGGCGCGAAGGCCTGTATTATTGGGCTGGGCATCTGTCGTCGACGGGAATCAGCAGGGGAGGGCGGATCGAGACGAGCGCAAGCGTCGGTCCATGCCCGTATGCGAGGATGCCGCAGCGAGGTCCCGGGATAGTAGTGGATCAGGTATTCGTATGCGGGTGGAAGATCGGAGATGACGACTAGGGTTCGTGGTCTCGTCGAGGTATAGTACTACTCCTGTATATAGGGGCGAGGGGCATGTGAAGCGCGGGACGGCGAAGGGGAATGGTGAGGCTTCCAGTCAGAGCACATGCGAGATCCGGAGCCGAAGGGATAGGTGGATTCGATTCCGATCAATGATCACTGGTCGGTTATTGGGCAGGCATCAGGTACCTGTATCGGGGATGCGGATCAGGGACGATGTTGGGTGTCATGAGTGAAGAAGTGTGGGGGGATGCGGGATGCAGGATGCAGGTCAGGCAGGGAGGAGGAGGGAGGAGGAGGAGGATGGCCAGAGAGGCTCACGAGGCCCATCCAGACTCTGGGGACGAGACACGGCAGGAAGGGGGGGGATGGGGCGGACCTGCCTTGGGAGGACCCTGCCGCCGTAACTGGGGGGGGAAGGGGCACTTGGGCTTAGCGAGCCTGGCACCTTCCAACATCCATCAATTCAATTGATGTGCTTGCTCCGTACGGAGTACTCCGTACTACTACGGAGTATATGGAGAGGTATTCCGAACTTGAAGGTACTCCCGAGGACCTGAGTCGCGTGTGTGATGCGCTGTCGAGAGCGTGTATGCAATACCTGTCCTGCTGGCCGGGCTGCATCACTGTTGCATCCAAGGTTGGCAGGCTCGATCTGTTAGACCCATCATCCAACCTCCAATCGCAGGGAGGCGGGTTCTGATCACGGGAATGGGCAGGGATTAGCGGAGGTTGCTCTCCGTGCACCGAAGCAGCGACAGCCTTCTTCCGTACGGAGAACCTAATACGGAGTACTCCGTATTCATCATCTGTCTTAGTCAGCGGCTGCTGCATGCATTGGTCGGCTACGGCTCTTCCGGATTCCGATCGGCGGACCGTGTCCTCCGTTTGTTACGTTGGCGAACAGCTTCCGTTTTGCATGCCGAATCTTAGTGGATAGTATGTATACGGATCAGATTTACAGAAAGAACCAAGAGCTCCTACGATTGATACATGTAAGTGGAAGATCGGCACTGGTTGTGGGAGACACGGTTTGCCGTCTTGTCGGTCCGTGTTTGCCAGGCAGTAGAGACGGGAACGAGGGGCGACTTTCTCTCACTCGTCGAACCTCCGCCATGCTCATCATCGGGTCATTCTTGTGTCGTCTCTGTTGAGGACCTGACTCATGTCGAGACTAGGAGTCACGCCAAGAAATAAAGGGGTGAGTATACATTTTCTCGCTCGTGTCTCCGAGTCCGTTATGGCACATGGGTCTTGGACGAAATAGTGTTGATGATTATCGCAAAAGGTAGGTATTGCAAAATCAATCCTACTACGGAGTAGCTCGAGTCAAAACGTTTGGAATCAAATATCATGAATCAAATTTTCCGAGATTCTTATCCTTTCTATAGCCACATCAGATTCATAACATGTAAAGGGGGGAATATCAACAAACACCGGTCTCGAACTCGCATCCAGCCAAAGAGGTCCACGTATATCCCAAGAAAGGAAAGGGAACCAAGCCAGCCACCAAACACAGTCAGGATATCATCAAGAAAAAAGACAGACAAATATTTGTATCGGAAATCGGAACATCCTCCACGCCGGTGACGGCCGTCACCATTTCGGCTCCTGCGTCGACGCATCCACCACAGCGGCATCGCTCCGACTATAGGAATGGCCCACGACAGAGGCATGTCTCCCGCTGCTGGGCGTCGCCTGGAGCTCGGCTACGGCCGAGTTGCGCTTCGGGCCAGTCAAGCCCGGCGACGACGAGGGATACATGTAATCGCCCGGGAGCTCCATGGCAGCCTGTTCTCCGGAGGGAGCCGGCGGAGGCGCGTAAACGGACTGGTAGAGTGCCTGCTGCTGCTGCTGCAATAGCGGCGGCGACGACTGTTGCCGGTAGTGGAGGTACGGCTGGGGCGAGGGGGAGGAAGCGGTCGTCGTGTATGCCAGGTTGGCGTACAAGGGGTGTGAGGGCGAGTAGCTCGGGGGGAGCGGGGTGACGCGGCCGGCCAGCTGCTGCTGCTGCTGCTGCTGCTGCTGCTGCTGTGCCTCGACGAGCTTCGAGGTGCGGTCCTTGTTGGCGGCGGACCTGTCGTTTGGGTTGACGATGAGGAGCTTGCCGTCGTCGTTCATCATTGCCTTGAGGACGCCAGCGTCGACGAGCTCTGCCTTCTTGATGATGCGCTGGACCATCTCCTTGCTGGCGGTCTTGAGCTGGGCCTTGACGAAGCCGACCATTGTGATGTTGCACTTGATCTCGATGTCCTCGCGCAGGTAGAGCCCTTCGAGCGGGGCGCCGAGGGCCTCGAGGCCGATCTCGCGGGTCTCGGGGGGCTCGCCGGGCTGGTTGCCGCAGATGCGGTAGGTGTTGCGCAAGTCGATGCCCATGGGCGCGTGGATGTGGGTCTGAAGGCCCCAGGGCATGTTGTGGAAGCAGCCGGTGAAGGAGATGCGGCCGGTGCCGAGCTTGCCGGTACCGGGGATGTACTGGATGCGCTCCTCGATCTCGTACCAGGTGCTGTAGAACTCGTCGGCGGCGGCGTTGCGCGGGGCGGAGATGGGGCGGTGGCCGATGACGAGGGGGTTGAGGGTGATGACCTCGCTGTGGGAGTGGAGGATGCTGATGGCGAGCTGCCGGGGGATGAAGCCCGGGATGGGCGTGACGACGGTGAAGAGTTCCTTTTTCCGGAGCATGGCGGCTGTTTGAATCTGATGTGAACGGAAATGTAGGTATTCTTCTTCCTTTTCTTCCCCTCCTCTTCTTTTCCTCTCTTCTCTTGATTTCGATTTGAGAGGCTTTTTTTCTTCTTCTCCCAAGTCCGCTTGGGTTCCTTCCTGTTCTTGATGTTCGTCTCGTCTGAGGCGCACCTTCTCTCCTTGATCGATTTGTCTCCTTCCCGATCTTCTCTCCTGTCGATGCTGCCTTCCTCCCTTCCTTTCTTCCTTCCTTCCTTCCTTCCTTTCTTCTTTTCTTCTTTTCTTTCTTTCTCGTTCTCGGCGGCCTCTTTTTTTTTTTTCAACTTTCCTCACAAATCAGGACAGAAAGAAATGGATGAAAAGAAAGAGAAGAAAAGAGATATTGAGCGCAAAGGGGATGGAGTTGAGAGGTCCAAGGGCATGGACTCCCAAAATAGGTCGAGCTGAAGACGGGAGGATTGGTGGCTCGTTGGTCGACGACCCTGTCTCGATCCTCGGGCTCTGGGCTGAGCAAGTCCTGCCCCGCAGCTCGTCTCAGCGGCAGGGAAGAAACGCCTGGCGCCAATGGTGCGGTCTCGTGGAGGGTTCGACGGGAGTTTGGATTTCTCGTCTGCCGGGTGGCTGGAGCTGTGCAGGTATTGATGTGTATGTACGGAGTACGGCCGTCTATGTGATTTCCTCATACAAGTACGGGAGGATGTGGAGTTGGACCGAGCGAGGGCGAAGGCGAGGGCGCAAAGACATCAAACCTACTCTGTGTGTGGGCGAGAACAGGAACAGGCCGAAGGACTCGATGAGGATTGAACTTGGGACGGGTGCGAAAGACTTGTCGTCAGCACGGGACTCAATGGCCTTTATGGCGTCGCATTACCAAGCGAGGATGATGCCTCTCACATCGCTACGGAGTACTACTCCGTACATCGCACGGGGACGCACGAGAATCGCGCCAGAGTCTGGTGATGACTTCCATCCGCGCACAGTCTCTGGACAGTCTCTGGACTACTCCGTACAGCACTCGGTAGTAGAGAGTGGGCGCGTGCACGTCAAGACCGTCTGTAGATTCTGGTCTGCTATTCCTGGAGTTGGCGGATGTCGAGAGGGGCAGAGATGCCGTACAGCGCGTGCAGCGGATCGAGAGGAGGCCGTCAATCAATCCATCGATCAAATCATCGCCAATACCTGGCACTTGAGGCAAGCCGGCACGAAAAGCCCTCAGCATCCGGATCTGGGCGGCGTCGTCGTCGTCGGCGTCGTCGTCAGCACTATCCGTGCGGAAACACAACAGACTGGATCTTAAAATAGCACGTCCCAGGCTGACCCTGCGAGCGTGACAGGATCGCAGCGCCACAAAGGCTCGCTGGCAAGGTCGTCGTGCGATCGAGATTGATGACAACTGTTGAGGAGGAGGAGGAGGAATTGTCCTCGTTGTTGTTGTTGTTGTTGTCGTCGTCGTCGTCGTCGTCGTCGTCGTCGTCGTCGTCGTCGTTGCCCTCGTTCGAAGGGTGGGCCTGAGACTAGACTGGGCCGGGTCTCACGACGCGGGCCAAAAATAGCAGACACACAGTCGGAGGAGCGTCTGCCTTGGCCGAATAAGCATTGCATGATCCTGCGAGGGCATTCTCGATCCAGGCTACGGAGTATGGAGTACGGAGTAGATGGGTATGGATCAGTCCAACTTGAGGCCCACGATGAGGCGGCTTTCGGCCCCCAAAGATCGCGATCACGGGCGATGGATTGGGATAAGTATAGGGTAGGTCAGAGGTGCAATTATTCTGCCTACCCTAGACCAGGCCCGACGGAGCCGACATAACGTGCATCAATATCGTTTCTATGGGATGAATTTTGGGATTCAGAACCATCGACCGTTGATCAATCCATGAGGAGACATACACCATCAATGATCCATGGATGAATCCCATCCATCCTGATGCACGAGCCCCTTACCCATCAAGCTCCCCATCGAGCTCCCGCCATCCAGCAACCATATTTCCAAGTTTCATTGGCATGAATGATCCGGCCGGAGGGGCCAATTGCGCATCCATGACAGAATCGCGTCGCAGCGCCTGACGTCAGCAGCCCAGATCCATACACTCGAGTTACTGATTCATCATCTTCCATCTTGAACATGATGGGCTCAGCCTTTAATGGTAAGAGCTCAGGTTCTCTGCAAGTACCTCCGATGCGGCGTTGACCTCGCCACACACACTTTGTCTGGTGCCTGAAGCCACCGTTCGGCCATCGCCTCTACGGAGTACGGAGTACGGAGTACCTCTACGAGACTCGTCCCTCTAGTACTCACGTACTCCATACTCCATACTCCGTAGTACCTGCATCGACGCCGCATCGGGCTCGGATTTGTCGCCTCATACGGAGTACTAACAGTGTCCTTTGGAGCTCCGAGTCGTCGAGGTTGCTCCTGCGCGCGATGCGGATGCGGCATCCCGCTGGACGACGAGCTCGGAATGCGCGGCAGCGTCTTGCTCCATGTTCGGACAACAGCTTCTCTGTACGGAGTAGCTCACAGAGCTTACCTACCGGTACTCCGTACTCCGTACATACTTAACTCATTGGGGGAAACTCTGACGACTCCTGCGTTGCCAATTGATCTGTTGTCCCACAGACGCCGCCTCCTCACCTCCCTTTCCTCCCCATCCATCCATCTGCTCTCATCGAATATCCACATCGATCCATCCTGTCAAGCTGCAGCAGCAAGAAACCGCTTCTTCCACTTCCACTTCTACTTCACGTCCGCCTCGTGCTACCCGTTTCAAACGCCCGGATCCCACGGCTTTGATGAGAAGACCCTCCTTCAGATCGGTATTGATATCTCAACTCCCGAGCCTGCTGCCTCTTCCCTGGCCTCGAACCCTCCTCCTTCCTCCCTCCATATGTTTCATCTTCAATCGATACCTTGATAGTAGCCATTCAACTTGAACGTCCCAGAGTCGGATCTTCCTGCTGACCTTGCAAAGACCCAATTCAGCCGAGAGTGACAGATTGATATATGAGCACGCCATGGCCAGGCCCACGTCCTTGACTGCCGCTCTGGCATCCCTCGCGGCCTGTGCTGCTGCCTTGATCCTGCCAGGACAGCCAGATCAACAGCAGCCTCTCCGCAGCGCCCTCAACGGTGGCAACTTGCATTCCTCCTCCTCTCTCTCCTCCTCCTCTCTCTCCTCCTCCTCTCTCTCCTCGGCAGTGACCGCCCTCGAAGATGCGTTTTCCCCCGTCTCCAACGACCTTGAGAACGTCAACGCCGCCATCGGCAACCTCCTCGACCAAGTCCAGTCTGCTCGCGGCCGCCTCCGGGATGACTTCGCCAAGGTCGTAATGTCCAGCGCCCTAGACGACAACCATCAAGATGCCTCTGCCCATCCTGCCCCCGATCATGAGCCTGCTTCCTTTTTTGATCTTGCTCCTCTTCCTGCTGCTGCTGGCGGCGCTCCTGGCCGTCATGTTCACGGCAATGAGTTCGACAAGGTCTCCATCTACACCCTCCTGACCCAGAGCAGCCAGTGCGAGCACTTCCTCAAGTACGTCGACATGTTCCCCTCCGTCGTCGCCATGCTCAACCGCACCGACGAGGGGGACTACACCGTCTTCGTGCCCGCGCCCAGCGCCTTCGAGAAACTCCCGGACTCCCACGACAAGCTGCCCAAGGAGGCCATTGAGAAGATTGTCAGGTACCACATCGGCATTGGAAGCTACGACGTCAAGAGGATCGCAAAGACCTACACCATTCCCACCGCTGCCCGCGAGCACGACCTAGAGAACGAGCCCCAGCGACTCCGAGTCTCGTTTGGCCTCGGCGGCGTCAAGATGAACTTTTACAGCAAGGTCATCCGGACCAACATCGTATGTCTCCATGTCACATACACATATCATAGTATGCTCAGTCACTAACTCAGATACCAGCACGCAAAGAATGGCATCATCCACGCGGTGGACCATGTCCTCGTCCCTCCTCCCGAGATCGACGAGCTCCTCAACCTCTTCCCAGACCGCTTCTCCACCCTTCTCCTCGCCGTCGAGAAGGCCGACTTCTCCAAGTTCATGGAAGGCGTCGACATGAAGAGGGCCACCCTCTTCGCCCCGACCAACTCGGCCTGGTCCTGGCTCGGCCCCAAGGCCAACGCCTTCCTCTTCAACACCGAGAAGGGCAAGAAGTACCTCAAGGCCCTCCTCAAGTACCTCATCGCGCCCGACGTCGTCCTCTACACCGACGCCATCTACGACAAGCACAGGGACGGCCACGACGGCAAGGACGGCGAGCGGCCCGACGACCTGGACCCGGCCAACTACGCGACCGAGCACTACGAGCTGGACACCCTGCTCGGCGACGCCCGCCTCAGCGTCGACATCGCGCACGTCTTCGGCTTCGCCATCGTCAAGGTCAACGGCTTCACCAAGGTCACCCTGCCCAACGTGCCTGGAAAGAATGGCGTCATCCACGTCGTTAACCGCGTGCCCCTCCCGCCTTGCAAGAAGAGGCACGGCAAGTCTACCGACGAAAGCTCCGAGGACGACTTGTTCGGCGAGATTGAGGTTGAGGACCTCATGGACCGACTGGAGCCGTACCTGGAGTGAATGAAATGACATGCGTGGGCTCATGATGGATGGATACTTTCTCCTTTCTTGCGTAGCTTTTTCACGCTCTTTTTATGGAAATATGCTAGGTACTATTGATGTAAGACTACGTCCTTTGAACGAAAAATCCGCAAGCAAAAAGCACCAAAGAAAAAAAATGACATTCACGAATTTTGGTCCTGTGGATCACACAAAGAAGTGGAAGAGAAAAAAGGTGGCGCAATAAAGGTTTCTCTCGGGCAACATGCCCAAGACCGTCATGTTCAAGACCATGAGTCCATTCATCATTACGCTTCATTGTTATATACATGTATTGACTCCCATCATGCCGTATGTCCATCTCCCCTTCTAAATCATGTCACCCCTGACGAAGCTCTCCTTGTGATGCGCCACCCACTCGGCCCAGCTCGTCGGTCTGTCCTCGACCAGGGCCAAGCTCCGCGCGAGGTCCTCGCCGGCGAAGATGCCCTCTTGCTCCATCAGCTGGAAGTTCTCGAGGATGCCCAGCGCGGTCTGCGGGTCCGGCCACGCGGACAGGAAGTGCTGGTCCGGCACGCGGACGGCCCTGGCGGGCAGGCCGGTGGCTTCAGCGAACTCTGCGGCGGCGGCGTCGGCGGTGTAGTAGCCGGAAGCGCCGAGGATGTGCTTCCCGACGAGGGCGGGGAAGGACTTGATGGCTGCCTTGACGAATTTGCCTGCGAATTGCTCAGCACTCCATGCTCACTCTCGGCTTCCTGGCCAAGGAGGACGACATGACATTAAGGGGCCGACGATGAAAAGGGGGGGGGCCCCGCCCAGGCTTACCCGTATCGGCAACGTCAAACAGGGCAAGCTGGGCCGTCGCCGGGTCCGCGGGGATGGCAAACTCGTACACGCCGCGCGCGTCCCTCCGCCACAGCATGCGCACCACGGTCGTCATGTACGACCCGGCGTGGAAGAAGGACGCCGGGACGCCGCTGGCCCGCACGTGGCGCTCGATCTCGGCCTTGGCGTCGAAGTGCGCGACGTGCGCGAGGCGCCCGCGCGTCACGGCCGCGACGTCGATGAGCGAGGAGAAGACGATGTGCGCGACGCGGGCGGCGCGGGCGGCGTCGGCGGCGGCCTTGCCGTGGGCGACCTCGATGGCGCGGGAGCGCGTCTGCCAGTAGTCGGTGACGATGAAGACGGTGTGGGCGCCCTCGACGGCGGGGGCTGCCTGCTGGGCGGTGGCCATGTCGGCCTGGCGAGGTCAGAGAGGAAGAAAGAAAAGAGATGGGAGTAGGAACTTGAAGAGATCCATGAGAGAGGGCAGATGAAGGGGGGCTCACCTCGACGACGTCGACGCCTAGGGCTGCGAGGGCCTTCGCGGCCGGCTTGGTGGCATCGCGGGTCACGGCGCGGATCTTGAACTCCCTGGAGAGCTCCGGGTCGGCGAGGACGGCCCTGACGACGGAGCCGCCCTGGAGGCCGGTGGCGCCGAAGACGGCGAGGACCTTGGCCATGGCGGGGCCGGCTGCTCGGTGCGGGAGATTTAGGCTTCTTTTCTTTCCATTTGATGTTTCACGGCCCTGCGCGTGAGAGCCTGCTCGGCTCTGCCTTTGCTCTGCTTCAACGTCCTGCCGGGAGGACTCGTCAACTGGGAAGCAGAGCAGAGCAGTCTCAGGGGAAGAGCGAAGCTTGCGACGGTGTTGACTACATTACGTATGTAGTATTGAGTTCTTACAGCCCCGCCGTACAGTATCAGCAATCAGGGACTTTTGATTCTCTACGGAGTACCCCCGTGCTCGTCGTGATCCTCCGTATTCCGTACTTGGACGAGCATTTCTGGGCGTTTCCTCGTAAGATCGATACCCGTACAGCAGACATATCCACGCCCGTCGCTCCTCCACGTGGTGGATTCGCCGGCTAGGAATCATTCCCCCACTCCCCCGCGCCCTCCCCAGCGTTGCGCATTTCAAGGTTCCGTACATCTTTCGAACAACCTGTCAACTCACCACCCCATCCTTTCGTAACAGAATCCGACCCATCACCTACGTCAGAAGAGCTTCTAAGGCCACTAACATCCACACCCCTACTAGCGCAATAAACGTCCATATAAACATAACTCACATGCATGTCCCATAGTGCTAGCGTCTC
>NQYS01000001.1:3155206-3170678 GCA_003055955.1 Escovopsis sp. AC | reverse complement strand
GACACAGACACGAGACGCTGGACCGCGGCAGGGAGATAAGATACAGTTAGGAAGAAGGGGCAGGAAGAGGGAAGAAAAATGAGAAGAAAAAGGTAAGTAGGAGGGAAGAACAAAAAGAAGAAGGGAGGGGAGGGGGGGGGGAGGGGGGGGGGGGGGGGGTGGGGCCTCACCAAAGACGGGACCGCCCACGACGGCCATGGAGTAGCCGGCGATGGCGTACCCTCGCTGCGCGGGCGTGAACAAGTCCCCCAGGACGCCGCCCGTGTTGGTCACGGGGGCCGACGAGAAGAAGGCGCCGAAGAAGCGCGTCAGCATGATGGTCTGCAGGTCCTTGGCCGTCGCCGTCGCAAAGGTGAAGCAGATGGCGACGAACATGGGCGTCATGACGGCGACCCGGCGGCCGAAGACCTCGCTCAGAGGCGCCCAGAGCAGGGGCCCGAGGCCGAAGCCGGCGAGGAAGAGGCTGGTCCCCAGCGTGGCGACCTGCGTGCCGACGTGGAAGTCGTCCGCGATCTGGGCCGTGCCGGCCGAGTACGACGACGACGCGTACGTCGCCGACATGGTGACGAGGCCGTAGAGCCCCGTCGTCAGGACCTTCTTGTGCAGCGGCCAATTGAGCGGGTGGTACGGGTCGTCCGGGCCCTCGAAGTCGACGATCTGGTCCGCCGACGTCGGCACGTGCGCCAGCGGGTGGGTGAATTGGTACACGGGGCGGGACCGGATCCTCGAGATTATCGTCTCCCGCCTCGATATCGTCCTCGCGACCCCAGACGTGAAGGACCCCGCGCCGCTCGCCGTCCTGGCGATGCTCCTGCTCGCACTCCTGCTCCTGCTCCTGCTCCTTTGACCGCTGTCGCCATGACTCGTGCTCCCGTCGGTCAGACCATATTCGGGGGATGATGTCCTCGAGGGGCGCCGTCCCTGCCGCAACGGCAGGACCTTTATCATCTTCTCGCCGTCATCGCTGTCCTGGGAGTTGTTGTCGGGGCCGTTTACGCTGCCGCTGCTGGTCGGGGAGTCATGCTGACCGGCAGATCCATCGACCCGGCCGTCAACATGCGTTCCCGGCTCACCGGCCCGGTCCTTTTCGCCCGCCATTGTCCGCGGAGGCTACCGAGCGAGCGAGACAAAGTGTGAGGGGTGACTTGGGCGGGGTTGCGTAGTATCATACGAGTCCCTGTGTGTGTGTGTGTGTGTGTGTGTGTGTGTGTGTGTGTGGAAGCGGGATGGCCCTCCCGGCTCTAGTCTTTGCGTCTGCCTGAAGCCACTGGGCGATGATGAAAGAGCCATGTTCTCAAGATGCGATCATCCACGACGGGGAGCTATCGGTACTCGTAATCGTATGGATTCGGCGACGTGCTCCGTATTCGTAGGTAAGCCCTGGCCTGGCAGCCCCTTTCTCCACGTCCTAGTATGTTGTGAGGCGCGGGATGGGAAAGCGGATAGTGCACTTGGTGCGAGAAGCCGATCATGGACCCGCCTTGTGGGCAACAGCCTAAAAGGCACACCGTACCGAGTATGTACTCGTACTGCACTCGTAACCGAAAGGGGTCCGATGTCAGGAAGGAAGAATAAGAATCTTGTTGGAAGTCGGCGAAGCTGCTTTGACATTGAACGCGGGAGGAATTTCGGGACCCCCATTTTTCTTTGTCGCCGCAATCGCGTCTTATTTCCTTCCAGAATCGGCGAGGAGTGCCGAGTTGCCGACTTTGAAGAGCGGCGATTGGCGGAATTGCTAACCGAGAGGGTCTAAAAGCGGGTCCCGGGCAGATACCTCCCTGACCAATCAGAAAATGGCAACCAGGCTGAGTGAAGGATGACGCAGCATCATGCCTTGAACCACGTGACTTACCCCTCGATCTGCCCACCTCCATCTCGGATTTGTTTTCCTGGCATCGATCTATTCGGAGTACTTCTTGTTGATATGACGACTCCCCCCTGGCTGACCTGCAGGCCGGACTGCAAGATCCTTCTGGACGTCCCATTCTGGGGATTCCCTATTCCTCCGATTGCTGCCCTGGCACGCGCAGGGATTTTTTTTCGGAATCCTGCAAGCCCGCTACGGAATGGAGCGTCAGGCTCCCACCACCCTCAAGTTGCTTTAACGCGATGGGCTTCGAGGCTGGAAATATTGCTTACGAGCCCGGTGTCGGTGTGCTGGCAGATTTGGTCGTCACGTCACTCGGTGGCAGGGCTGCGTCAGAGAGGAGGTAAAAAAAAAAAAAATGGCATCAAGTCTCTATCGAGATCATCTCTGCTAGCTCGCTCTATCGAGATCCGATCCTTTCCGTCTGAAATTCATGTACAGGAAGCGTAATGACTACCAGATTGAATATCCAAATCCGAAACCCCCACACGATCACCACTCAGCCAGACCTCGCTAATAGTCATGGTTGACTTCCTGGGAACAAGTCAGTGAAAAGGCTCGTCAAACAGAGCCGCATTGCGGCCAGAGACCAAAGCGAGGAAGAGGGAAAATCAATACTCACACTCGCTGGGCAGATCGTCTAAGGCATGTTCAGGCAAGTCTTGGTGACGAAGCTGGCGCAGTACTGTCGAATGGTCAGCCGACTGGTAACACGCATCAGAAGCCTCATCAAGAACCAGGCAGAACTCACATCCGAGCAGGCATTGCCCCAGTTGGTGCAGGCATCAGAGTGTCGGTTGGCGCCGCAGCTCGAGAGGGTGTCGCAAGCACCGTTGTCGTGGCCGCAGCACCTGTTGATGAGATCAGTGCAGGCGGCAATGCAGAAGGGGTCGAACTGAGCCATGGCGGGGACGGCGGCCATGAAGGCGGCGACGATGACAGCGGCACGCATCTTGATGGTGGTAAGGTGCTTTGATCTGAAGATTCGAGGTGTTCTAAAAGAGAGTGTGCGGCGGCGACGTCTCGTTGGGAGATGAGCTGTTGATGGAGGCGATGATTCTGGTATGATGCGACGACCCTCAACGGATGTCCTTGGGAATTATATACCTGGGCTCGATCGCGATCATGACTTGAGGTTCCGGCAAAGAGCTTCGCATCTAGATCCTGTTAAGGAAGGTGGATGAGATGCTTGACGATGCCGACTACGATTTTGACGGACGAGTAATCGTACGCGTACGATTCCCATCCTCGCACAGGTATGAACAGCCCACTGCCGTGAGGTTTTGGTGGGCCTCACCCCGCTCATCTTGATGCGAGATGCGTTGAAGCCTGTGGGCCACGAAGGCCCCGGCATTCAGATCCTGGAGAGCTGTCTCCCCCCCTGCGGATAGGAAGGGGTGAGAGGAAGAGAGAGAGACCGCAGTACATACGCAGAATGGCTGTCGCGGCATGAAGACCCGAGAGTAAGCTCCTTCGGCAGGCACAAGCTCCGGGTGCGACGACGGATTCAATACGGAGTACTCCGTAGATCTATTGATGCTTGGCGATGACTCCAGCTGCATCGAGCTTCCCAAAACACAGAGTCAGCTCAGCATCCGGGTCACAACACAAGTCAAGGCTGACAACTCGTGGGCTCGCGGGCTCGTGGTGGTGGACCACCTGCCGCTCGTGGAATAGCTGGACGCAAAGAGTCCCTTTCAAGCCACCTTTTTTCTTCCTTCACGGCTTCCAGAAGGGAACATTAGCAACTTCCGCGTCGAGATGTCAACGGCTGGCGATATGTGGCTTGGACTGTGGACTACGAGTACTGGCCACATGTCCGAGTCGGAGCGGTTTCCAACCTCGTGGCGGCAATGAGCAACACGATTGATCCATTCATCTGAAGACCCCTGTTCTTCACCAGCCCGTACGGATGACGAGTGCCGAAACGGGCACGAGCATTGACCGGGCCGTCCGGATCGCGGTGCCGGCGTGGGAAGCGCCTAAAGCCGAAACCCAAGCAAAAGCCGAAGCCAAAAGGGCATCTTCAGCATCGGACCAGAAGCGGGCAACTCGGCAACTGAATGACATGCGGACCTGCAGAGGATCTTTGGAGTATGTGTACGAGTACCTCGTAGTGCTCGCACATTTCGTACATGCAGACATACTTCCTGCCTGTACGGCTACTTGCACTCGTATGTACGAGTTGAGACGGCACGACATCATCATCTGCATTGAGCCTTCAAAGGTGCCAAGCTTCGACGGAAATTCCGTGAAAGCAGCACGCCCCTGGTGTCTACATGCTCGTGCCTGTATTCGCCCCACGATCTCGCAACAATCGTGCAGACAGACGTCCTTGAAGATGCATTGCGAGACGGCAATGGTGGGCTCGGGCTCCCCGGAATGGCGGCTCGAAGCTTGGACGGCCAAGACGAGCCTCTTTTCCCAAGAGTCGCCGCCCTGAGCCGCCTCCTCTCAAGACGTGGACGGGAACAACCTGTTGAGATGGAAGGTCTTTGGTATTGAAGGCTCAACTGCCTCTCATGAAAGCACGAGTATGTTTCCCTGGATGTATCAACACTCTCATGCATTTCAGCTGACGCGCTGCTCACAGCCAGGTCGAGATATCCTCCTCCGGAGGTTCCCCATCCTCCCGCTCCCACTTCTCCTCGTGGATCATCTGGACCTCCTAGTCCCAGCCTGCGAGCGGCCCCCTCGCCGGTATGTGCGGCGCCACCTCCTGCATCCCCAACGGCGACACGAACCCGCAGTCCTTGCCCTGGTACTCGTTCTTCCACCGCAGATACTGCGCCGTCGACGACGCGAAGACGACCCCGCCCAGCCCGACAATCGCCCACGCCACCGCGCACATGGCGCACGGCTCTCCCGAGCAGAACAGCACGCACCCGGTGCGCTCCCGGGGATCTAGGTTGTACGTCGCCCACGTCGCCAGGTTCATCTCCGCGTGCAGCAGCGCGTCCGGCACGTAGTCGCCGTCCTCGCCGCTCTCCGCCCGGTTGCGCTCCCCCCGCAGCAGCTGGCCCTCCCGGTCGACGAGCACGGCGCCGAACGGCGGGTCGCCGGCCTCGAGGGCCTCGCGGGCGAGCGCGATGGCCAGGCGGAGGGCCTCGTCGTCGGTGAGACGGACCATCTGTGGTCGTCCAGCGATCGATGGCTGTCGTCGTCGTCGAGCAGCGCTTTGGCTGCGTGATGTGATGATTGTCAGGGTCGTCCACAACGGGCTGCTTCGGTGATGATGATGATGATGCTGCTGATCAAGAACGCGGGGGAAGCGTGCTGCTATATCGATGCCCGCTGCTGTATTGATGCATGTGATGAGTGTTGATGGTGAGAATCGCTGTCTCCCTGACGAGTGCTCTAAGCTTGACATGCAATATTCAGAGGCCAATGAATCGCATCAAATTGCTCGCCTCGAATAGGTCTCGACTGACCTCCAAAACCGTCTATACTTAGATGTTCATGCTGACCGGGTAACGATGAACCCGAGAGCGTAGTTTCCGGTCCCCCCCTCGACGCGGGCTCGACTTCCTCATCGCAACCGCTCGATCTGCCGGATCGTGATGCGAAACTAAACGCCCTGAAGAAAGAAGACTGGACCTTGAGTCTGAGATCAATTCCCGGGTAACGATTTCGTCAGTGCTGACATATGAAATGGATATGCATCTCAATCGTGTTCAGAAGCGTCGATTTTGCATAATCACGATGAACGCATTCCTTGAATGCTCATTCACCAAAGCCATAAGACCTCCCCCCTTCATTGTTACATAAACAACGGCACATGAAGCTCCCGGAAACATGTGTCAATGGCAATGGATTTCCACACGCATTCATGAAACGGATTGAGTGTGATTACGGTGTAAATGGCAGCCTATCCCGGGGCCCGAGACAATGCCCCTTACATGCGTCGGCGCAGGCTGTTCATGTACGCGGACGATCCGTGCAATGTCGCTGTGAATGACACGGCTGCTCCGGACGGTTTCACAGGGGAACATGGCGGTGAATGGCGATCAGGGATCGTCAACTGGACGGGCAGACAAAGACGACGAAAGAGATCTGGGAGAAAACCAAGAACTTCTACAGATACAAAGCGAGCGGAGCATCGAGGGTAGATCTTTCAGAGGCACGATGGCACGCAAGATGTTGGAAACACGAGTTAGGAATTAGATATTAACTCTATTTGTCGACCACGCGCTGGCCCCCAGATAGATGCGAGCTGCCCAGGCCCATCTCTCCAAGAGATGGCCAAGGCCGTTCTGAGTCCAGAATGCAGCCACGTCCAGGAAAGACGCGTGCATGGAACAGGCCAAGGATCCAGGTCCTTCGCCCCCCTCTCCAGGGGAGGGCATCATAATGTGCCTGTCCTGGCTGGTACTCTTCTCTCCCTCCCCGTCTCACGAGTCGTGTCGTTCGCTGTGGCGTCGAGATGCAGAAAAGGATATATAACGTTTTGGGTGAAGAAAAAAAAAGGGGGAGCGTGATGAATGAATCGGCGAATTGCGGTGGCCGTGCATGTGATCTTCCGTGTTAGGACACCGCCGACACTGTGTTGGACCGCGTCAAGGCGGACCTACATCATGGCAACGACAAGCATGGCGGCCACACCGCCGAGGGCCATCTTGCTGGCATCGAGAGAGTTGCCGGAGCTCTCAGGTCCCTTGGTCGCGATGGGCGAGCCGGCGGTGGGAGCCATCGTGGGCCTGAAGCCCCCGGAGCCGACGGCAGTGCCGATGGGGAACTTGGGAGAGGATCCGCCACCGGAGCCAGATCCCGATCCGGAGCCGGAGCCGGAGCCGGAGCCGGGGCTGGAGCCAGAGGGAGAAGCAGATCCCGCCCCAGTGCCGAGGGGCACAGCGGCGGTCGAGGAGGCGGAGGAGCTGCTGTCGGCCAGGGGAGTGGGGGTGTGGACCTGAGAGAGCTTGACGGTTCTGGTCTTGATGACGGTGGCGATGGATGTTGTGGTTTGGTCGGAGGAGTCCTGCGCGATGGCGAGGACGGGGAGAGCAGCAAGGGCGATCGTGGACCACTTCATTTTTGCTTTTGGAGGTTTGGAGGAAGTCGTGAGGATGGGGGGAGAGTTATATGTGGTGAACGAGGAATTCCTTGGTCAAATTTCCTGAGATTCGTAACGTGACGTGAAGGTTTGCGGAGGACGTTGGAGTCGGAAGATTTGCGGGTGTTGAGCGAGAGAAAGAGGCGTCGTCGTCGTCGGCGTCGTCAGAAAGAATGGACAAGATTTTTGAAGAAGAGAAAAATCTCGGAGTGACTGGAACGAACAAAAGCAGTTAAAAAGAAGGGGGAGAGGGAGGAGGAGGAGGCCCAAAAAGCAAGAAATAGGAGTTGGCCCGGTTTCTATCTTTATGTCAGTTGGCCCCGAAATGAAAAGCACTGGCAAACAAGGCGGCCAGCGATGCCCGGAGGTGTGGGCCTCGTCTGCGGGCTTGCATGATGGCTCGTGCATCGACCGGGCGAGGCCAGGGGACCCCTGCCGCGACCTGGAGAAAGCCCCTGGCTGCTCTTCCGTTTGTGGCAGCAGGCTTGCGGATCTTTGGGATGAGTTGACCACTTGAAATCATGAGAGGAATACGAAGTGCCGGCAGATCGAGGGAAATCCAATTTCGAGCCTGTCGTGATCATCCAAGAGCCATCCATCCATCCGTCCACCACGGCTGATCGCTATATCATATTAGGGTGCGCCCCCCCCTCTCCACCAAAGCGCAGATCGCGGCAACCGGTGGAGGGCCGTGCAATCGCGGCCAGGCTTCTGTCCAATTTGACCGCTGGTCCGCTGCATCCCGACCGCCCAGGGGGCAACAGCATGTCATGCAGGGGCTGAAATTGGCGCAAATCACAGAATACGTCGCCGCGTTCGAGTACAGCATCGTGTTGCCTAGATCATTCAGAGATTCCGGATGTGATCGGCTCCATTCTGCTCCATTTTGGTCTGGGTGGTTCGAAAGCCACGTCGACTCCCAATTTCGAAGAGATTATCCCCATTCCTAACAGCTTCGACAGATTGTCCGATGGGAGCTCTCGAGTGCTCTCCTCTTGAACTTCTCTGAGCCAGGACGTCCCGCTTTTGGGCCCCGAGGCGTCTCTCAGGAGCAGCAAGGATTCAGGAGAGTGAAGTGCGGAATGCTCCCCAGACTCGTACGAGTATTGTTTGTGACTGTCTTCCCGCTCGTCAGCAGGAAGGGGTACGAAGAGACAAAGGAATAGGACAATCACCATTATGGCAGGAGCTCGAGTCTCTCCTCGATGACCTTGACAATGTCTTTCCACTCCATCATGCCGCCGCCGCCTACATCACCGCAGGCCAAAGCCTTCTGTGAAGGGCCAACATTCAGCATATGCAATCTCGCTCAGATGGGCTTTGTGTTGGGTTTGATTGTCATTGTCACCTTCCAAGGAAGGGACGCAAAAAAAAGGGAACACCATTCACACTGCCAGCACACTCACCTCGATAGGCCTCAAGACTTGGAACCAACCGCCATGCTCGGCCGAGGTGGCCATCTCAACTTCGTCTTTTACCCCCCAGTCCTCCTCGAGTATTTTGACTTGCTTTGCCGTGATGGGATGAAGCCACATGGCAGTGTTCATAGCCGGCGCAACGACAATCCTCTTGGTGCCCTTGCCATCGACAAGCCCCGTGGTGTCCCATGCCCGAACCACGCTCGTGAGCAGATTATCCGACATCCCCAGCGCGAGCTTGGCAAGAGTGTTTGCGCTCAGCGGCACGATGAACATGACATCAGCCCATTTCCTCAGGTTGATGTGCAGGATGCTCCCGCCCCTCGTCCAGCCGTCGGTCCACTCGTCCTTATTGAGGTGTACGCCCTCCACGTTGGGAAGCGAGGCCACGGTGGCAAGCGAGGGCTGCTCCTCGGCCCCGCCGTTGAAGAAGCGCGCCGCGGACTCGGTGAGGACGATGCGGATCGAGAGCGGCCTGGCACGGGGTCGGTCCAGGCTGGTGATGATGCTGCGCAACTTTACCAGGGCGACGGAGCCGCTGGCTGCCAAAAGCAAGTGCGTCTTGCCATCATTCATGGCCGCTGCAACGGCGTCTGCCGGCGTGGGGCGGGCAGCCATTGATGATGATTGATGCCTCTGTTGATTCTTGTGAAAAAGAATGAAGACGCCCTAGAGACTTGGGGGCAGGAGCCGCGCTAGATTCCCAATGTGTGTAACGAATCGAAGGGAAAAAATCACAACAAAGGAACGCGCCGCTCGAGACGCGCTGCCCATGATTAGAAATCAGGCAGATGGTGGTGATTGTGGTGATGGCGAGACGAGAAGGAAGATGAAGTCGAATGAAGGCAGAAGCGGCGATGTCGCAATTTGTCACGTGACTGGACCTCGCGATGCTTCAACTTTCCAAGGGCGCGCCGAAGATGGAAATCTGGGACAAAGACTCAGATCAACTCTTATTGCCTTTCCGTTTCTCGACAATTTCTGGTGGCATTTGCGTCAATTTGGCTTTGCTTAGGGAGGGTATGCATCTAGTGATGTGGTCTTGTGGTCTGATATCATTCCATTCGCAATCTATGTGTGTTTCTTGAGCCTGAGTTCTTGTTGACTGACGTCCTACTCAGAGTCTTTGAAAGCCCCCAGCTTGAACAGCTTCTTCGCGTTGTCCCTCCCAATCTTCGTCACATTCTCCGGATTTCTCAAGGTCACACCGTTGTACCAGTCGCAGGCGTCGCTGAAGGACTCGAAGGGGTAGTCGATGGAGAACAGGATGCGATCCGCGCCCATTTGGTCGATGCAGTACTCGAGCGTCGGGGTGTGGAACTGTCCGCTGGTGGTGAGCCAGATGTTCTGCGCGAAGTAGTCGTGGATCGTCTTCTTGCACGACAGGCCGAGCCTCTTGAAGTTATCCTCGAACCAGTGGTTGATCCTCCAGAGATCAAAAGGGATGCGCTCTCCCAGGTGGCCGACGATGATCTGCAGCTTGGGATGCCTATCGAAGACGCCGTTGGTCATCATGCCCATCAGATGAACATTGACGCCCATGGCGAAGCTCAGCGTGGGGCCGATGAGCCATTTCCGCGCGGCATACATCTTCTCGTGGACGACGCCCGTGGGGTTCCTGGGATGCAGGTAGAGGGGGACATCGAGCTCTGTGAGGGTGGACCAGAAGACGTCCCATTCGGGCCCGTCGTAAAAGATTGGATCATCTCCCTCGGGCCCAGCTCGTTGAGTGTCGTTGACCAGAGCCCCGAGAAATCCGAGCTCGGTCACGCATCGTCTGAGCTCGGCAGCAGCTTGGACAGGGTCATGCATGGACAGAGTCCTGAATGAAGAGAAGAATGGCGGGGAACAAGAAAGTCAGTGCCTGGGCCACATCGTTGAGGGCCGGAAGCTCGAATGCGCAACGGGATCACTTACGCAAATGCTCCGAATCGGTCTGGGTGTGCCTTGACGGCCTCGGCAGCGTGGTTGTTGACCTCCACGGCGAAAGCCTGGGCCTTTCCGGCATCCCAGATGTCCTGAACACCGGGAGCCGTGTAGGACAGGATGGTGAAACCGACGCCGTGCTTGTCCATGTACTGGAGGCGAATGTCACCTACGTCGGTGATCTCGGCGGCGTGCTTCTCGACATCCACGGCATAGCTTGAGCCCCAAATCCTCGTTTGCTCCACCATGCGCGGCAGGGCGAAAGCCTCCTCGAGAGCAACCTTTCCCAGCATCTTGTCGACAATGAGGTGAATGGTGGTGGACGTCGAGATTCGAAGATGGTGGAAAGTGATGATGGAGACCAGACCACCAATTGAGATTCAATGGGTGACCAATCGATAGGGACGAACGAGATGATGCCTGCATTCGAGCAGCAAGAGCCGTCATTACCCATCTTCTTTATATTCGTGACGACCTGGAAGCTCCGATCGATGGTCCTCCCCTCAGATACCAGCTCTGCAACCCCAGGAACCAACTTCGTGGAGCAACACGATTCAACAGCGCAGAGGACATCCCACCAGTGTCGTCATACGCCACCAACACCGCGGCTCAAGAGGTTGTCGAGCTGGACCGGACCCAGCGTCCAGGTGGTCCTTTAGCCGGGGTGGCTCATCCGGCAGGACGCGATTGGCTGGTGCAAGTACTGCAACCTACGGCACAAAGCTCACGGAGTCGCAGACCGCTTCCTTGAGAGACCCGTGCCACTTGCTATTTCCCTCAGAGGTCTCGGCGCCTCCTCGAGACTTGGACGGTCCCGCTTTGGGGGCATCGAGTAGCGCGTCAAGATGCCTGCCCTTCTTTCTCTTGTCCTGTCTAGCGGATCCCCTGATCCCCTTGGGATCGGCAATTGGTTGCGGCAAAAAAAAAAAAAAGACAGAAAAGCAAGAAATGGAAAAACATGCATATGTTCACAGCATTTTGAAGAAAAGCTGCAGCGCTACGACAGCTTGCATTTGAGGGGCATCACCGGATTTGACTGTCTGATGAAGCACACGAGGGGGGGCACAAGAATAGTCTCGAGGTTGACTCGACATGAGCAATGACAGCCGGCAAGACCCTCAGGTTCAACCATGGGAAGGAGGCCAGGTCTTCACGGGAACAAAGAAGACGGAGAAGCAAGCGGAAGAATAGGCTTACCTGAGGGCGGCTCCGCACTGAAGACGGACGCACATCATCAGCAGGCATCACGGGTCGCATCCGCTGAGCCGAGTCCCGGCGCGGGAAAAGTGGAGCTCAACTGCCGGGCATGCCACACTCAACGATACAGTCGATTTACCCGCCCCGGTGCTAGTTCTCCCACCCATGCGCACTGCCAGGGTCCTGCATCAGTGCATTTCTCCAGGGCCCGGAGGATCTGGGCCGGGCCGCTACCTTGTCAAGGCACCGGCACTATATGCTTACACCAAGGGGAGCTTCGACGTGCCGGCACGAGTGGGAGGGTTGGGGTTCGCCAAGGAAGAGCAGGAGACTCTCATAGCTACCTCGTCCAACTGATACTGGCCGTTCTGACTCGCATTGAAGGCATGACAAGATGGTCCAGCCAAGTCGAGGCCTCGGCCTTGAGGCCTTCGCAACGTCAAGAACAAGAACCGGCGGAAGGAAAATCGCGGATGGCCACTGGCGGCGAGATGACTTTAGCCTGCCCCCGCCAGGCTCAAGACACGGCCTCTTGCTAGGATGCACGCAGACCAGGACATGAGCATCTGCCCGTGAATGTTCAAGGTCGTGTTTCTCAAATCATTTTGCATCAATATATGCTCGGCTGGTGCCGACCATGGATGACACTAATGTACGGAGTATCTTGGCATGATGCGGCAAGCTGCAGTCATCCGGATATTTCAGCCGAGATGCGCAGGCTGACTCGTGGGGCTCCGGTTGAATTGAGATACGAGCAAGCATGGGGAAGGAAAGCAAAGCAAAGCAAAGCAAAGCAAAGCAAAGCAAAGCAAAGCAAAGCAAAGCAAAGCCATGACAACTTACCTGACGCATGGTGCTCGGCTTGCTTTGCACGTTCTCAAGAAGCATCTAGAGGTAGAGGGACGGGTCCTGGACCTGCGCTCCGGGCTCAGCAGAGGCCTGGCCGGCTCTTATGAGACAGCGATCTGGCTGGTCAAGGAGATCTCGGCAAATCAAGGAAACGATAGCATCGTGTTGCCCCGCGTCACGTACGAGTACGAGACTCTTCCACTCATATCATCGAAATGGCTCATGCTGTGCACACCATGACAATGACACGCCGCGAGCGATCGTTGGGCAGAGTCTCCTGCGAGCCTTGGAGGTTTGGAAGTGCAGCACGCATCTCCCCGGATCCTGATGTCGGCCATCCAATACCGAGACATGTGCAGGATGCCCACGAGGGAATGTCAATCATAGCCGCCGATGGCAGTACCCACATGTCTTGCCTGCAACATCTTCCGGGCCTCGACTCCTCAGCCGGGTTTCTCTCGTCGACATGGCCAGAGGAAGAAGAGCACAGCTTTCGTCGAAACCAATCGAATTATTTTGCTCTCGGCCTTTCGAGGCCACCCATCTTTTGACCACGAGTGCCAAGGCAGTGAGAAATTCTCGTGTCCGAGGCATGGAGAAAGTAGGTGGTAAGGCAAGGGATCGAACCCGGGATCTTGAAGGCCCGCGCATGCGCCAAATGCTGAACGAGAATATCCCATGAAGGCTGTCGACCCCATCTCCCGACATGGCATCTTCGCTGGGGTCGATATGGACGTTCTCGCGGTGATAGGAGGTCCTCTATCCCCGAACCGAGGGCCGCTTCTTCCTTGTGTCACCCACGGGTGCTCGACATCACCGCTGGTGCAAGTTATCGAGGCCGGCGAGGAGGTGATCCCTCGGGCGCAGAGCCTTTCTTCTGGATCGAGGCTACATTACTTGTCCGTGAGAATCAGGGCGGCGTGGCTACGCTTTTTTACCCAGCCATTTTTGCTTGAAGTTGCTCGGCTTGGCACCTCCTTGATTTTTGTTGGCTGATCCGTCGGTTTCGACCAATCCTGCGTGCCACAGCTGGAATTCCTGAGCACCTGCGAGCCGTGGAGGGAAAATGCCGCCGACAGCCGCTGTTGCATCTCGGTTCTGGGCGGCCGACGAACTTGCTCCAACTCGAGTTGCATTCCAGCAGAGACCCATGACCGGCGATTGGGAGCGTGGCGGATCGCTCGACGCAGCCTAGCTTCATTCCCTTTCGCACAAGCTCCCAAGGGTTCCCAAGGATCCCCAAGGCTCCTGAGTCTCCTAATGATCACACAGGACTTGGCCATTTTCGTCGCTGAGATCCAGAAGCAACGAAGGATCCCGAGGCCGTTGTTATGTGTCATGGTCGAATCCCTTGAAAAAGGGGGCCTTCCCATCCCGACTCATAACGCCGCCATGTTTCCCGACTGAAATCTGAAAAGCAAAGCGAGTTCGTCGGTTGAATCTTCAATCTCTCTTCGCTCGTCGCGGATCCTCTGATTTCCTCCATTTGTGTATTATTTATACCACCAGCTTTGGTCTTCTTTGGCAAACTCGTCCGGTAAAAAAATGGGCTCCATGGGCTGGACTCGCCTCGACATTGGAATCGTGGGCGGTGGCATAGGCGGTATGTCCGCCGCCATCGCCCTGCGCCGCGCAGGCCACTCGGTCACGATATACGAGAAGCACGACTTTGTCGGCGAGGTCGGCGCATCCGTCTCCTGCGCGGCCAACGGCAGTCGGTGGCTACACGAATGGAACGTGCACGTCGAAAAGGGCGACCCCGTGGTGCTGAAGAAGCTCATCAACAGGGACTGGAAGACGGGCGAGCCTGTCAGCGTCTACGACCTGGACGACTACGAGGAGCGATGGGGCTTCGTGTACTACATGTTCCACAGGCAGTATATGCACTCGATGCTCAAGGACGAGGCGCTCGGGGATGAGGGCGAGGGCGAGCCTGCAAAGCTGCGAGTCAATCACAAGGTGCGAACACTCGGCTTTCTGCTTCTTCTTCTTCGGGTGTTGGCTGTTAAATAAGGGAGACCGGACGGCTTGGCAGAGGATCAATGGCAACTTGCTAACTGGGGACCGTCAGTGTCTAGAGATCGACCTGGAAAGGGGCATCGTCACATTCACAAACGGCGTGACGGCGCGGCACGATCTCATCATCGGCGCGGACGGCATCGGCTCCGTCGTCAGAGGCCAGATCGGCATCAACCCGGATAAGAAGGCCTCTGACTCCAGCTGCCTCCACGCAAACGTGACGACCGAAGAGGCCGTCCGGCTCGGCCTGGTCGACTACTCGCAGGACAGCGCCCTGGAGTACTGGGGCGGGCAGGAGGGCAAGTGGGACAAGATCGTGCTGTCGCCCTGCAACGGCGGCAAGCTGCTCTCGTACTACTGCTTCTTCCCGCGCTCAAAGGGGGACTACACGACGCACACGTGGGGTGGCGAGGACCGACCCGTCGAGGAGCTCCTGGAACCGTATCCGGAACTGGACGCCCAGGTGCTGGGCCATCTCAAGATTGGAAAGGAGATCCAGCCGTGGAGGCTGTGGGTGCACGAGCCGTACCCACATATCCAGAAGGGGACGGTCTGCCTCTTGGGGGATGCGGGACACCCGGTAAGGCCCCTCTCTTTTCTATCTCCTTCCTCCCTATTGTCCCTTACATCCCCGTTTCAAGTCCGAGTCTCCGCGATGACCTCGGTTCGGTGGCTGATCTTGGTACAGATGATGCCTCACCAGAGCCAAGGTGCGTGCATGGCTATTGAAGACGCAGCCGCTCTGGGCATTCTATTCAACAGGAAGTATTTCAACGGAGACATCCGAGAAGCGCTCTCGGTGTATGAGATGGTTCGTCTGCCGCGAGTGACGAGGGTTCAGTCTGCGGCCGCCAGAGCCGCTTCCAACATCAACGAGAGAATCGGTGAATCCCCTACTGAAGATGGATAGAAGGGCAAGCGATGGAGTCTTGAAGCATCAAGCACTAATTTGCCCTCAGGGTTCTCCTATAACAAAACCACCGCAACATACAAAGTCCAGGACGAAAAGCAGAAGCTCACGATTGAGGAAATGAACGCGTAAGCTGCCCTGCCCGCAAAAAAAAGGCCTCTTGCCAGATGCTGACGAGTTTGCCCCCCCCCCCCCCCCCCCCCCTCCTTCCAACTCATTGAAAGGTTAACGGCGAG
>NQYS01000001.1:3130482-3155181 GCA_003055955.1 Escovopsis sp. AC | reverse complement strand
GGGGTTTGCCCCCCCCCCCCCCCCCCCAGATACGACATGTACAGGGATATCGAGCAGGCCCTCTGTGAGAGGAGGGGGGGAAAATACCAAGACCGCTTCGTTCGGGGTCTTCCTGTTGGGCTGGAACTGCCCAGCGGCATCATCATTGGCCAGGAGGCTTGAGTCTCGCGCTCCATCAGGAAGCGAGAATGTTGCGAGAAGAAGAAGCATGACGATGATGACGAGGAGTACAGGTATTTTCATGACTGCCCAAAGAGAGGAGACGATAGACCAAGCAATAAATACAAAGAAATATGTTTCGCTCATGTTCGAGATTCGTGGGCAGATGCAGGGGCCGGGCCGGGAGGAACAGGGAGGTGCAAGGGCTACGCATCCTGAATGAGCTGGATATTGTGCTCCAGCTCGAGCGTCGCTCGCGGATCCTTCTCCCTCGGCTGGAACTTGACCACAAGGCTGTTCTTGACGGCAAACGTCGCATCCGAGTCGAGATACTTGGAGTCTTTGTCGTAGATCTGCGTGATGAGGGTTCTGTGACCCGGGGCTGAGACCTGCCATCTCAAAATCAGCCGGGCGTCTCCCCTGCCCCTTTTCTCTCCTCACACTTGGCGCCCCTCAACCGCCCCTTCTTTTCTCATCCTTCGCCTCCTCCGTCCCTTCGAAGGGCGAACACGGGAGCCACGGGGTAACATACCATGAGATGAATATGAGCAGGGCGCATTTCGTGACGGTCCATCAACCGCAGGAGCTCCCACGAGGGCCCGTCGTGAGGGATCTGCGACAGCGCAGTTCCACGTTAGATCCATGCATTCCACAAGAGCCAAGGTGAAGACGTACTCCGTAGGCGGTCGGCCGCAGACAGTACATGGAATACCGGCCCTCGGCATCCGTGATGAACTTGCCGCGCAGGTTGCAGTCCACCTGGTTCGGATCCTGCTGCTCATAGAGGCCTGCAGCTCATCCGTCAGCACCCCTCGACACAGACCATGGCAGCATAAAGCCGGGGATAGGGGAAGGACAGGTTGAAGAGAGAGAGGGAGAGGGGTACAGACCATTTGTGGATGCCTCCCAGATATCGACCGTCGCATTCGGCAGCGGCGCCCCGTCCGCGCCCGTGACGCGCCCGTGCATGTACACGATCTCGCCGTCCTCGGGCGTGTCGAAGCTGATGGTGGTGCCGTTCTCGCGCACGGGGGTGTCGGCGCGCCAGAAGGGCCCGAGGATGGAGGACTCGGTGGGCGCCCGGGCCGCGCCCTTGGCCGCGAGGCGGAAGGTGATGTCGTCCACCAGGCTGGATCACGCGGCCCGCGTCAGCATTCCCCCGGCGGTCATTGATGGTGCTGCAAGAGAAGAAGAAGAAGAAGAAGAAGAAGATCCAGAAGCAAGGGCCATGGTGACTCACGACTCCAGCCCGATGACGTCGCAGACCGTCTGCCCCTCGTTGCGCTTCCCGTCGCTCATCCTGCCCGCCTGGTTGATCAGCTCGACGCCCATGAGCCACTCGTCCATCGTGAGGTCCACCTCGCGCGCGAAGTCGTGGATGTGCTGGATGAAGGAGGCCATGACGAAGCGCAGCCGCGGGTTCGTCCCAGGGCCCATGGAGTCGATGACGCCCTGCGTGAACGCCTGGCCGAGGCCCTCCTGCTCATCGTGGCCCATGGTGCACGAGCACGGATGTGTGGTGGCGATGTACGGAGAGGTAGGTGGTAGTGCGTGCGTGCTGTCACTTCCAAGTTCCCGGTCGATTGCCTCGGAATTTGCTCCAGGATCACGACGAACCAAGAAAAGTTGGGTCTCTTCTAGGGAACAGAGGACACCAATCTATTTCACACCGTCAGTGATACGTTGGAACAGAAGGACGCCGGCCCAGGCTCTTCAGGACTCTTCAATACGCATGAGGAATTGATGGGAGACGGTGAGGGCTGCTCGGCCTATCAAGGCACGAACAAGTCGCTACTGTAGACACTTACCCAGTTTCGCCAGCGTTCGGCATCGAGATGCCTGCACCGTCCACTTTTTCGTCACAGGGTCTTCTCCTCATGCAGCATTTGTCATGATTCCTAACCCAAAGGTATGGAGTATGGAGTATGCATGTTCCATCTCTGGCTACCGTTCCGCCGGGACAAGATGCGGCAAAGGTGACCTGGCATGCCCGCCCGCTTCAATTCATGCATACATCGCTTAGATGCATGCGAGACTCGCACAGTGCGGAGGGAAATAATCTGCACGTTGAAGCGGCGACGCCGATATCCCATCGAATAGATCAAGGCTTCTCTACCTCTCCGTACCAATCTGACAGGCAAACCTCCATCAGGGAGCGTGCTTGCTGTGATATGAGATGATACTATCTGCTTCATAATAATAAGTATCATTATCATCATCTCATCGTCATCATCGTCATCATCATCGCGAGGCAAGTACATATACAAAACAATCTTGAGCCATCATCGATACTACCTACCCCCTCAGAGCTTGGCCTCGCGCTTCTGCAGCGCCCTCAAGTCCTTCCTCAGAATCTTGCCCACCGCGCTCCTCGGCACGGCATCGATGAATCTCACGCCCCCTCTCAGTCTCTTGGCATTCGACACCTTGCCGGCCACGTACGCCACAATGTCCGCCTCGCTGACCTTGCCGACAGCGTCCGGGGCGAGCACCACGTACCCCCGGGGCACCTCGGTGTCTTCGCGCTCGACGCCGATGACTGCTGCGTCGATGACGGAGGGGTGCGCCGTCAACACGCCCTCGAGCTCCGCAGGGGCGACTTGGGAGCCCTTGTACTTGATGAGCTCCTGCGGTCGGGTCGTTAGCATCGTGCAATCAAATGGATTTGGAATGCGCCGGCGAAGCAAGGGCAAAGTGATCACCGCGGGGAAGGGGGGCTTGCCTTCTTTCTGTCCACGATGAAGAGCAGGCCGTTTTCCATCCTGAAGATGTCGCCGGTCCGGAGCCATCCATCCTCGGTGAAGGCGCCCTTGTTGCCCTCGGGGTTGTTGTGGTAGCCCTGCACGACTGTCGGACCTTTGATCAGACCCTCACCGGGTTGTCCCGGCTCCACGTCCCGGCCATCCTCGTCGATCAGCCTGCGTTTTGTCGGTCAGTCATTCCGTCAGTCAGTCAGCTGGCCAGTCGCCAGCCTCCAACTCGGGGGTCTTTCCCGAGACCCGGCAAAGAAAAAAAAAGAAGCCTACCTCAACAGCATGTTGTTCATCAGAACTCCGATACTTCCGATGACATCCTTCCTCTCGATCGGGGTAAACGTGACCCCGCCCGTCGTCTCACTCATTCCCCAAGAAACGTCCACCCTCACAGGGAGCTTCTGTCTCGCCACCTCCTGGAGATCACGGCTTATCGGGGCGGCCCCCGTCAACGCATGCATGAGATGCTTGAACCGCTCTTTCGCGGCGGGATGCCTCGTGATCGCCGCGATGATGGGCGGCACCGTAAACATCTGCGTAATGTTCAGTTCGCCGCAGTACTTTAGAAAAGCGTCCAACTGGAACGTCGGCATCCAGTACACGAGCCTGCCCTCCAGCACGGGCCGAACGAAATAGGCCATCAAGCCGGCGATGTGAGCGGACGGCAAGTGCGCGAGCGTGCGCCCGGAGAGCTTGACATTCCTCCTTCCCCAGGCCTGGCGAGACTTGACCGATGGGATGTGCGCTGCAGCGACGAGGTTGAGGTGCGAGAGAAGAACGCCTGCGATTCATCAGTCTTCTGGTTCTCCTTTCCCTCATCTAAATCCCCCCTCCCTCCTCCCTCACCCGAGTCGCAGCCATAGAGTGTTGTCTGGGCATAAGGTGGCATCGTCGCTGTCGTGTAAATTGCATACCTTTCGGCAAGCCCGTTGTACCCGAGGAGTACACCAGGCAGATTTTGCTCTTCCTCAGCTCCTCTGCATCCGTGATGCGCTTCCAATCCAGGCTGCCCCTGAAATCGCATTCTACGGAGTCATCAGCGCTATAGAGCCTGATCTTGGGGTGCGACTCCAGAATCAGCACGTTCCTGTCGGGCAGCCCGGCCCCGCGAGCGGCCCTCTCAGCCAGATCCCTGCGGTCCTTGCTGCAGATGATAAGCTTTGCCGGCCCGTCCTCGACCTGCCTCGTCAGCTCGGACTCGGTAGCGGCGTAGGACGCCGACGAGTAGATTGCGCCCGCTGCCACCACGCCGTAAAACGCGGCCGGCAGGACTGATTGACCGGTCGAGACGGCCACGACGACATCCTTGCCGTGGCCCGCGCTGCCGATCGCGTACCGGTGCCTCAAAAAGTACGCGAACTGCCTCGTCAAGGCGCAGACATCAGCCGTGGTGAGGTGCTTCTCGGGATACTGAGCTTCAGCGGAAAGAGGCGTATCGGCATCCGCCCAGGTGAACTCGGAATCTGTAGTCGTCGCCAAGTGGTCCCGCCGGAGTCATCAGATCAGCCGAAATGAACCAAATATGACGACGGAGCGGAACGGGGAAGATTCAGGAGATGCGGGGATGGCCTACCCAAAATAAAAGTCAGGAGGTCCAGGTTCGGGACCGGAGTCGTGTTTCCCTGGTTGTAAATCATGCTTGCTTGCTTGCTTGCCGCCTCCAACGACTTTTGAGTCGATATGTGTGGGAGTGTGTCTTTTGTTTCCCGCAAATCCAGAGCACCACGCGAAGGCTCCCGAGTATCGAGGGCGTACAAGTCGACTCCCTCTCAAAAGTTCCAGGACCCGGCGGCTGTTTATTTGTACTCGTAGCACCCAAGGTCTCCCTAGCACTGAAGGCGTAAGTCTGTACTCCGTACTCCGTATGTACAACTTCAAGTCTTGTTCTCAAAAGTTCCAGGACCGGGCTCTTTATTTAAAGCACCCTCGGTCTCGTTTTCAGTTTCCCATCCCCGTCGACGGTCGTTCGTCAGCCGGGAGGGCGTCCTGGAAATAGCCGGCGGCTCTCGGCGCATCCTTCTCGAGATGCCTCGGCTTCTCCCAGCAGGAGGCACCAGACAGGGAAAGGGGGGCGAAAATTAGCGGGTCTTGAAGCATTCTCCGTCCTCCGTATGTACTCGTTCGAGTAAGAGGGGTGGGCTGGGTTTGCCTCAGGTCAACAAGGAGAGAAAAGGGGGGGGGGGGGGGGGGAGCGGGGGGGGGGGGGGGTGTGGGGTTGGGTGGGGGGTTCTTTGCGTGGAGCACTGGTGCCAGGGGGCGGAGGCGATCAAGATCCCAGATTGCGCGCTCTCGGCCGGCGCCCGCCATCGGCTGGAGGCCAAGAGGAGTCGAGACAGGAGTGGTCGGTCAGGACGCTTCCCGGACGAGGTTTTCAGCGTTGGGTGGGTGGTGATGGTGGAGGAGGAGAAGCCGGAAGCGGAAACATTAACTGTAGGAGGGGCGTCGCGGCGAGCGGGGAATGAATTAATTGATTGATTTGATTGATTGATGGATCAATTTGATGGATGGGGCTTGCAGAATGGACGGCAGGCACGTTGCGGGTGGCTCCTGGCTCATCGAGAATTGCGGGGTTCAATAGCTCGGCGTCAGGACGGAGTACAGGGTAGGTGGAATTTTGAAATTCAATCCAGCTGCACGGCAATTGACATAGGTACTCCGTACTGTTGACCTCAATGCTGGACCCAACCTGAATTTACACCCCTCTTGTCCGGCAAATCCTCCCACTCATCAATACATGGCTCTCGGGTTCGGGCCGTTCAAGATGTCGTGGTCAGAGCCCATGCTCGCTACCTGTGATTGTCCGAGGTGGATATGTTGCAATGAGCGACGATCGAGCAAGGATGACGGCTAATGGTTCCGAGTGTCCACAGTCCCTAACGGAGTTATCCGTAGGACGCCGAGCTCGACTCCCATTTGGTTGATAGCGATTCATCCTCAGCATCTGCATTGCACCCGGTGTGAGCATGCAGGAGAAGTTAGAAGATTCCAGTTCCACGATTTCTGAAATACATACACTCCTGATCTGAGACAGACGGCGCCGTGTGTGTGCCACAAGGGAGCAAGTCGTGCTGCATGTACTCCGTAGCGAGTGAAACCATATAAGCTAGCATAAGCAGGCCATCTCCAACAACAACCGCCACGAGCTACAGTCGCTTCAAGTGATCTCATCTTCCGTAGTATAGTGGTCAGTATACAAGCTTGTCACGCTTGGGACCCGGGTTCAATTCCCGGCGGGAGAGATCTTTTTCTTTTCTTTTTTTCTTTTCTTTTTCTTTTTCTTGGCTACTGATGTTGCCTTGCCTTTTTATTTCTCATTAAATGGATGAGTTTGTATACAATATTAGGTACACACTTGATATCAATGGCCCAGTGCTCCTCAAAACTGAGATCCAAGATTGACATGATTTTCGGCCAGATCAAATCAGCCAGAAAGACGCCCCCTTTGAAGAGTCCTCGTGCGCAATCATGCCCCATCGACGCCGCAGCCCAGACTCCCACTCGGTAAAGACCTTGACCTGCCCATCCTCCCACAGAATCTCCCCCCTGTGCAGCGGCCTGTCCAACGGCGGCACCGTGAACCAGTCGTGGTCGCTGCGGCAGATGACGTCGGCCCGGCCGTCGGAAGTCTTGTTCCCCGGCACCCGGATGATCCCGTCCAGGCACCCGACGCAGTACGAGTCGAGGCAGAACCGGCACAGCACAAACTCCTCCCAGGGCACGATGTTGTTGAGGCACTGGCTGCAGCTGCGGTCGTTGGACTGGATGTCCGGCAGCTTCGGCTCGATGAGCGTCTCGACGGGGGAGTCCAGGGGGTCCGGCGCCGGGGCCCGGGGGTTGACCTTGCGCATGGACTGCGCCAGGGCCAGCGCGTTCGAGATGTCGTTGGAGGCAATGAACGCGCGCAGGAGGTTCTCCAGCGCGTACTCGTCGTTGCGCGGCTCGTCGTCCACCAGGATGTCGAGGTTGCCCAGCACCAGCTTGCGGAGCAGCGTGTTGGCCTCCAGCGTCCGCCCGAGGGTCGCGTAGAGCGACGCCAGGTAGATGGACGCGATGTTGACGTCCGAGCCGAGCATGTCGGGCGGCATGTCCAGGTTGCGGTGCTCGTTCTGCTTCCTCTGTATCGCCTCCATCTTGCCGATCCACTTCTGGGCCTCTTCCGACGTGATGTCAAATTGCAACACCTTGGACTTGTACAGTTGCGCCAGCTTCTGGAACGAGATGGCGTGGCCCTGCCTCGTCGGTATGTTCCCCTTGGGCCTGTACTGCTCGAGCGAGATCCTCTCGAATAGTTCAATGGCTCCGTCGATGTCGCGGTTGTACAAGAGGGTCGAGCCGTATGCGATTCGCAGGTACAGCACCGCGGTCGGGTCGCGATCCCTCTGCGCTGCGTCAATCGCCGTCTCGACCTGTGTGAAGGCCCATTCCGCCTCCCTGGACTTGCACGCGACCTTGGGGATCCAGTCCGTCACCAGTGCCTGGCTGTAGTGCTTGAGGAGTAGTTCGGTCAGCCGGCTGGTCCCGGGCCTGGCGTTCCTGTTGGTAGTCTGCATCGCCATGCCCATGAGAAGCTTCATCAGTTCCTCGTCCAGATTTTCGGCGGCCAGCATCCTGATGTACTCTGTCTCCGCCTCGAGGTATTCGGATGCGCCGAGGCCCGCGGACGCGGCACTCTCGACAGCCCTCTCATAGTACTCTCGCGATGGATCCACGTCGCCGAGCCGATAGTAACATCTCCCGATCAGGAGGTAGTCCTTGTAAAGCCGCCACTTGCAGCTCTCCAGAGAGTAGCCTTGCAGCTGTCCATCACTCAGTCTCTTCTTCTCGGCAGCAGCGCACTCGAGGGCTTGGTCCAGGGCCTCATCGTAGCGCCCGTACTGGGACAGGCAAAAAGCGATGCGGCCGCTTATCTCGAAGTTGTCGGGATCCATTTCGAGTGCCTCGTTGTAGTAGTCGAGGGCGTTTCCGTACAGGCCTAGCATCACATGCGTGCTGCCCACGCGCAGATTCCAATGCGCTGTCTTAAGAAAACTGGCCCATTCGATCGCCCTGGCCATCCTGTCTCTGATCGAAATGCCCTTTCCAGAAGCCGTGGCCTGGGACCAGGTGCGGCCGGCATCCATGAGGGCTATGCTCTGGACAATGTTGAAGCAGAAGAGAGTCGGCACATATACGTGGCAATCTTCTGACAGCCACGCTTTCGCGTAGAAGCGGCCGATGGGCTCGCAGATCCCCAGTTTCGTCTCTTTCGCATTGCTCACGCGCAGCTTTGCTTCGGGCGAGAGGCTGTCGTAGACGACGGGATCGTGAATCCACTTGCGCAGTGCCGCGATATTGGAGTCCGTCAGGAGCTCGAGACCCTCGTCGTTCTTCTCGTACATGATGCTCCAGTCGAACAAGATGTCTTCGTCGTTCAGCATGCTGTAGATCTGCATCGCCAATTGACGGCGATCCTCGACCAAGACCGTCCCCGGGTCAAGGACCGCCAAGTGCTCCTGCCAGTACCAGGCGGCATATTGCTTCATCGCTTCCTTGCCGCCCCCGAGCTTCTGTTTCTCGAACCAAGCTTTGTCGACGAATATCTTCAAGCAGACTTTGAGGATGTGCACGCGAGCGGCCACAATGCTGAAGCCAAGCGTCGCGCTCTGCTGTTGCTCTGGATCTGTAAAACCAGAAGTCTGGCGAAAGAACTGCCTGATCGAGGTGTGTGGAAACTTGACTTTTGTGCCCGACGGAGACCGAAACTCCATCTCGCGGGTGAGGTCGGGAAGAATCACGCCGGGACTCGCGCTATACCGTCGACCTGGATCAGGCGACCGGGGCGTACAGGCCCTCGAGTCGGCCGATTGTGCCGGACTGGGGCTGGCGCTGCGGACGGGGCTGTCCTGGCTCGGCGCGGTCAAGACCTTGTGGGGACCTGCCACCTTCCCGGGACTCGTCTCCGGGTCTGTCTCGCGCTGCAGTCTGGCAAACTCCTTGACGAGATCATCCGTGGTGAGCCCGTCGGCTCGCTCGAGCTCGAAGAAGCAAGCAAATTGGCCCCGAAGCGCCTCTTCCAGTCGCAATGGCGAGTCCCCAAAGACAAGCACCATGGCGGCTTCGAGCTGCTCTAGGGTCAATGACTCTTCCGCGCAAGCCACCCACTGCAGCATCTCATTAAGATCTCGAATCTCCTCGTCGGAGAGGGTGGCGGTCAGATCGGCCATGGCCTTGGTCAGCATGCCGTCAAGCTCCTTGGGGAAGGTTTCGAGGCTCCTTAATATGGAGCTTGGGTGACGCTTGCCATTGACCTCTGTCAACATGAACTTTGCCAGAATGAAGAGGCCGTCGACTTTCCCAGCCATGGCCTGCACAATCTCCCTCTGAAATTGATCAGTCAAGCGGCTGAGGACTCTCGAATGGCGGACACCGTCTTTAATGAATGCAAGCACGTCCGCGGCGCTTCGTTCCTGCGTGACATGGACGGTCGTGACGACTCGCCCGCGTCCATCAGGATCGAGCAGCGCCGCCACGTTCTCAGACATGTACGTTCTGCCTGTGAGACCGAACTGGAGCCAGTGTCCCGATGCTGTCATGGGCCCATCGTCGTCAGGGACAAGGAGCGATAGCAGCTCATTGATCTCGTCCTGGTCTGCTTCATCGATGCCGTCGAGCAAGATGTAAGCCGAGGATCTCTCACGCATGTCGCCCGCAAAAGGATGAACGAAAAGCCGCCGATAGGCGCTAGCAATCGTCTTGATGTCATCCTTGCTGTGGAGGTCACGAATGAGCCTCTCGGCATAGTAGGCGTCGGATTCGGTGAGCTGGTAAGCGATGTCCCGCAGTGCCTGTAGGACGGATCTCGTCTCTGGGTCGTTATCGCGAAAGAAGAAATAGGCAAGCTGGGGCAGGTTCTCGAGACCCCACGCGATGAGTTTTGAAGTTAAGAATGACTTGCCGGTGCCTGAGTGAGGAAGCCAAATCAGCACAATGAGACTTGTGGTCGGGGTTCGCGAGATGCTTCGCGCGTGCCGTCAGACTTTGCACCAGACTCGCCGTCATACCTGGGTTTCCGCATATCCATAGGTGGCGGGTCTCGCCTCTGATCCACGCTTGTAGGCCTTCGTCCTCGAGGAGCCATTCCCCTGTCCCCGGGATCCTCCCTTTGCTGAAAGTTGTGTAGTAGTCCTCGGCGAAAGGAGTAGGCTCGAGGATGTCCATCAATTGGTCGCGATGGCTGACGGCCTTCATGGCTCGGCGCTCCAGGTTCATCTCCAGAATGCTCTGGCTGACCTGAGACACCATCTCTTGGACCTGATCTGTCTTGACGGTGATTTCTGAGACGCCGCCATACGTTTCGGCAATGACTTGCCTCTCCTCGCTCAGAGTCAGCGCATTCAATCTTTTGAGTGCGCCTTGGGCGGGGTTTCCAGGGGCAATCAGGCGCCTGAGGTATGCCCTGACTCGGCCTTGACGGGCAGCGTGGGTGGAGATGATGATGACCTCGAACAGCACTGTGAGAATAGACACAAGCTTCCCGCGCAGGGCGGGAGTCAGGGCATGTTTGACATAGATGTCTAGTCGTGACGTGAAATCCTTTCATTGGGTCGTGTCAGCAAGGCGTGGACACGGATGGATGAGAAACCTGGCATCGCCATGACGAAGATGACGGCAGCAGGAACAGGTCAATGGTCTCTACCTTGAGTTTCGTGAACAGCTCGATGATGGAGTCGTATGTGGAGGAGACATCGTGCGCAGCCTTGACCAAATACATGACGGCACCGAAGATGTAATGCGCCGGTGGGAAGGCATCTTCGCTTGCACCGGAAACCAGATCCCCGAGAACCTCGACAGGCTCGAGAGCCGCCGACACTACGTTGATGATGGCCTGGCGCCGCGCGCGAAAGTGGACGAAGTGTGCGTTGTGGATGGCCAGCTGCTGTATCAAATCATTCAGCGAGCGCAAGGGGGGGTCCAGGAGCTCTTCGAGGGCAGAGCGCCCCGCTTTCGCCGCCGAGGAGCCGGCATATTGCTTCGCAGCATCGGATACGATGGCCGCGAACCGGGCCTCGATGCCCCTGGCGTAAGATGAGGAAGATTCGAAGGGCGGAGGCGCGGGCAACGACGCCGTCTTGCGCTCCTCGACCTTGGGCAGGCCATGCCGACGAGCCAAGCTGTCCCTCCGAAAATGCCAGCGAGAGGACGAGGGCATGGTCGACGGCGTGGATGGGATATCGATGGAGAAAAAGCCGGGACACGCGTGCGAAGCGAGCAGTCGGCGACAGGATCACCGCCCCTGGCTAGTGCCTGGTACCCGTACCGGTGCGAGCACTCGTACTCCGTACTCGTCGCTGCATGGAGTCGCATCGGGTAAAGGCAGGGAGCGTCACGTCCGAGGTGGCCAGGGCGAGCATCTCGGTAGATGCATGGCAATACCTATATGTATCCTCAATTGCCATGCCGTGGAAGGCCCATCCTTTTGGAGCCATCGGTGAATGCCTCCCGGCGAAACGAGGAGGCGTCATGCTGACGCGGATGTCGCGGGGGGCGTCGGCCTTTTTTCACAGCCATCTAGATCCGAGTAGAATCTGCTTCGAGAACTGACTGATGGGTGGGCGCGGCAGGCATCACCTGTGAGCATCCATATCAATGTAATTGATGTACTCGTAGTCGGTGCGGCGCCCTGGTGATGATGCGGGATCGTCAGTGGAGGCCGATCTAGGGAGTTGCCAAGGGGGGAAATGGACGGACCTAATATTTTCTGATTGGCAGACTGGAGGTACTATTGATCCATACCGTCGGCCGGGGCCGAGCTCTTGGATTGTCCAAGGCGTCCAAGTCTGCGCACGCTCGAAGCCGCAGCTGATGTTCGTCTGCTCCGTCCGGTAGATGGATTGGAGTGAGTATGTGGAAATGCCAGATCAATGGATTGATGGATTGATGGATTGGAGTAGGTAATTGATTTCTGTTGGAAACAGGAAGACGCGGACTCTCTAATTGAAATTCGACCTAAGATAGGCTGTCCGGGTGTCTCCCGCGAGCTAACCTGTAGCGGAACGAAGCGAGGGACGTGATTGGCCGCTCTGAAGCCTTCAGTGCTCGCCAGCGCACTCGCGCCCGCCAGTAGCGGATGTTGGCGGTCCAGGCCGCCCCGAAGAGCCCCCGCGACGGGGCCGACCCCGCGCTGAACCCGCTGTAGCTCCACTGTTGGAGTCGCCCTTACTCGTGAACCCCGATACCTGCATCCTCATTGGATACATGTATATAGTAGATCGGGCATCCTGACGTGCCAATACGGGTTGCTACGGTGTCAAAGCGGTCAGTCTCATACTGTATGGAGGGGCACTTGAAGCGGTTTCGATCCTCCTTGATGCACCGCCGGAATGATCAATTTGGTGTTTGAGAAGAAGACAAAGAGAAAAAGAGGCATCCAGTGACTCACGCCGCACATCCTCATCAGCGTCCGTGTCACGCCAGAAGTGGTGTGCGTGAAAGATCGACTCATCCAGTGGCTTCAAGTACGCAACACAGTGTCACTACCAACTTGACTCTCGGCTTCTGGCTCAATGATCATCTCGGAAAGAAGCACAGCAATGGCACAGTCGTGTAACAGCTCCCGACCCGCAAATCACTTCGTGGCTTGCATCTTGCCGGTGCCCTGGCTGAGTGTGACGGCAACAATCGGTCAAGCACTGGATTGATATTGCAAGTAAGCGGGTCATGCTAGTATCCAATGCTCTGTGCAGCTCAGCTATTACCATGCACTGCATTAATGCATATGCCTGATAAGTGCATATGCTTCGAACCACCATCACCACCATCGCCGCTTCATCTCCGACGACCAACCACCCACTGCCACCCACCCACAACTTCACGCAACCTATCACGATCCCTCCCCCCCCCCTTCTTCGACTCCCGGGTCAGTGCTCCTCAATACCGAATAGAGCTATCGTGCATCTACATACATTGATTGATAAATTGATCCGTCCATCCTCGAGCAGCCATGGCCTCGATGGCAGCAGGCGGCCCACCCCCTACCAAGTATGGCGTCGCTCTCTTCCCCGGCTTCCAAGCCCTCGATCTCTTCGGGCCCTTGGACATCCTCAACATCCTCTCCGCCTCCGTTCCGCTCCAGCTGAGCATCATGTCGACTACTCTAGACCCTGTCTCCACGTTGGCGCCTTCGCCCTCGCATCGTCATCCCATGGTAGGGCAGAGCATCGTCCCGACGCATACCTTCGCAACCGCCCCGCGAGACATTCAAGTCCTCATCGTCCCCGGTGGCAGGGGGACGCGCGACATCGCCGGCACGCATCCCGTCGTGGACTACATCAGAGAGACGTATCCCCGGCTTCGATATATTCTCACAGTCTGCACGGGGAGTGTCTTGCTTGCGAGGGCAGGCCTCCTGGATGGGAAGCGAGCAACTTCCAACAAGAGCCGGTTCGACACTGTGAGCCCCCCAGCCTTGCTCTGTCATTCCCCGTCTCTCTATTGAAAGGCGTATGAAATCAAATTCCAGCAAGGACCAAAAATAGGGGCGGGGGGACGGGAGTTGGTGTGCCAATGAAACAAACGGCTGGAAGAGTACGTATGTACGGCGTTTCTAATGTCAGATACTGCCATTCACGCAGGTCGTTGCATCTGCCCCCCAAGTGGACTGGATCCGCCGGGCGCGATGGGTCACCGACGGCAATTTCTGGACATCATCCGGCATCTCAGCAGGTCTTGACATGACTTACGCCTTCGTCGCACAGCAGTACGGGCCAGACATTGCCAAGGACATCGCGTGGCGCTCCGAGTACGTCTGGAACTCGGACCCGGGGAACGACCCGTTTGCCGCTCCACTCAGAGATTAATACTGCGAGGCATGCACATACATACACCGCGCCGATACGGAGAGACTGGTTTTCATCAAAAGACCGGTCGTATTTACGGAAATAATCTCGTCGTCCCTGGGAGAAACCTATGGAATCGATCGCAAATTCTGTTCTTTCGCCCCTGAAGAGCTTCAAGTCCCGCCCACGCCTCGAGCAACACGAGGATCGTGGATCTAGTGGTAGATGCAGACAATCGGTACGGGCTCGTCCGTCGAGTGGACCCTCACGCCGATGCATCCCGGTTCGATAATGCCAACGTCAAGGCGGAGGTTCCATCCGCCAGACGGGCCGCCCTCGCAGGCAATCAAGTTCTGACCGCGGAAGTGCAAGTCCCTGTTCGCATCAAAGTGCCACCCGTCCACCTCGAACCTGGGCGGGATCTCGGTCGGGTTGGTCAAGTAGCCGATTTGGCCGCGGCCTGGTGGGTTTCCCCCAATTCACATCAGCACACGGTTCTCTCTCTCTCTCTCTCTCCTCCCCCCCCCTTTTTTCCCCCCCCGGGGCATCCCCTGACAACGCGGGGCGACAACGAATCACACCGGGCCTCACTTACCAAAGCCGGACCGGTCAGTGAAGACCAGCTGCGTCACTCCGGGGGGAGAAAGCAGGTGCAGTCGCTCGCCCTCGAGGTAGAAGTTGGCATAGCCCCTGTCGGGCCCCTCGCAGGTGGCGTTCTGGGAGCCAAAGCGGTCCACCCAGAGGTTGCTGAAGCTGGCGCTGACCCTGTCACGCGGGAACGGGATGCCCGCCCTGAAGGCCTGCAGGTAGAAGGGGGGGGTGATTTGAGCGGCCGCCGTGGCGATGAGGATCGCCCCCACGGAGGCGACTGCGGAGAGTGAGAACTTCATGTTGAAAGTTTCGAGGGCTTTGGGGGCACAAAAGGGGGACGGAGAGAGGCTGGTTCTTTTCGTTTCTGGAAGGATCACGTCTTGTCGATGTGTTAGGCTGCTTGATGCTGAGAGCGAGAGGAGATGAGGTCGAGGAGAAGGAAACGATCAAGCTTTTATACTTGGATCTTCTCCCACAACGCTCCGGCCATCATGGCCAATCAATCGACCGAGGCACGAGCCGTCCAACGTAATAAACGACGGCTGTCTAGGATATCTCCAAACTCAGACTCGGGTTGCCGGGTCCCAACATGAGTCATATCACCAGAGTCTGCCCATCACATTCCGACCGGAGGCCGCGATGCTCTGCCTCTTCACCGACTCGAGACGAATGCCTGGTGAGATGATATTGGCTGAGCTCGGGGTCGCGGAATGTTGGCATCGTACGACGGCCCTGTACCAGACTTTTCCAGGACATCGCGGCTTGAGCCTGCTGGAAGCGCGCCATGCCGGCGAATTTTATGACGGAGGTGTCTCGTCCTGTCTTGTCTTGTCTTGTCTCAGGGGATGGGATAGATTTCTTGCTCCCTACATAAACTTTGACCCCCTTGCGATGCAACTGCCGGTCAGAAGGCCGAGCTTCGTGTCTCAGCGCGAGATCTTCATGAATTGTCGGTATCGGCTTCTCATTCCTCCTCCGTCCCCCCTTTTCTCCTTGTATGTACATAGTATAGCTCAACCGGCTAATTCTTGCATCTCGGCTTCCGGGCCTCGATATGTATGGAGCCATTGACGATATCTTTTTTTCTCTGTATGCATTTCTGTTGTATATATACGGAGTATGTATATCGTTGAGCTGCGTACATATGCCATGAAAATATAAATCAGACGCTTGTGGTGAAAATGCCATTCCTCCGCCCCTCCCCGACATCACGGATAACATCTCAAAGGCCGCCTCTCAGCCGCTGACCAACACCAACACCCGTTGCCTATCCCATCGCCCCTGGGACTTGATGCCGCGGGGTCATTTCCATGATCGCGCTTCGATTGCCGAGATCAAGGGTATGTGCAGCGCGAGAGCGGGACGAATTGTGGCTCGCCATTGCTGACCAAAGGCGTGCAGTCGCCGTTTGAGTCCTCGGGCTCCCGGACGAAGATGTCGTACGGGGACCCGAATTCGCTTTTGATGGGGCAGGCAGCCAAGGGGGCGCCGTTCCATGTCAAGCCGCGCCCTACGCTCAGATCCCATCCGCCGGCGGCCATGTCGTCCCCCAACGGCTCCGAGGGCTGCGTGTAGCGGAGCTTGCCCTTGCCTGTGTGCCCCACCGGGGCGAGTCAGCATCGAGTGTTGGACCGAGCGGATATATAGATAGGGACGGGAAGAAAGGGATTGATCTCATACCTTCGGGAGTCATGTCGGCATAGACCTGCTGCGGCTTCCCCTCGGGGGTGTAGAGGAAGAGCGCGCCGCCTTGTGTGTAGAACGTGGCGAAGGGCGGAGCTGGCCCCTCACAGGAGGCGTGCGGGGGAAGCTCGCCTAGGCGAATGGTGCCTTCATTCGCGCTGAGAAAGGGGTAGAAAGCCATGGGAAGGTTGCTTCGGATCTGGTACACTTCTTCCTGGGCGGAGACGGTCGCGGCTCCAGCGACGACAAGGGCGGCAACGGAGAACTTCATGATGAAAAGAGGTATTGGGTATCTTGGAGAGGAGTTGCGGTGTCTGGGGTCGTTTGATCCTGAAAGCAGAGGCGATTGATTGACTGTGATGGCGGATGATGAGGGGGCCCAGACCTAAGTTGAGGGCCTTCATCACCTCTTTATACTCGAGGTGGACCCTTCCGTGATGACGACCGATCTGCCTTCCTGGCAAGACAGCCTCGCTGCGTCGTGGAGCTCTCGATCCAGGGTCGCGACACTAGCAGGCAAGCCCAAGCTGTCCGCCAGCTCTTAGGATCCTCAACAGCCCGCGGTCCCTTGATCTAAGTCCAGCTGTCATCTCCAGACCATACTGAGAATGTACGGATTTTTGGAGGGGCAGCTCCGTCGTCGGGGTCGTGCTGTTGCAGGTCTGCTCAGAGTTGGAGCTCAGGAGATCGAGGACCCTTGCTCTTTAGCGGCGGATCATGCAGGGGAGCCAGATCTCAGCGTGGAGACCCTGGGCGATTGTGGGTGACGACCATTCCCACCAGAGAAGGTCAAAGTGCTTTCATTTGAATGATGGTCGACTAATCGACATATCGCCTTCGGCACATTGCTAGTCCAGGCAATGCAGTCGGGAATTTGACATCGCCCTCGTATGTATGCCACCGCAACACGAGCAGCGTGGCGACGTTGTCAACCGATGATTGCACAATGAGTCGATGGTTCTGTGGACCGTCTCGCGAAATGAGACATCGAAGTACAAACATATGTAGTTTCCGGCTTCGAACTTGAGCGGTTCGTCACGGCCTTGCGTTTTCTGACAAGAATTGCCAAATGCCCCCAATAGTTGGGCTCGGCCTTCTCTTATCGCGATCGCGATACATACATAGTATGTATGATGGCCAAGGTGAGACATTGATGAGGCAAGAATGGTCTGAGATGAAAAACATGGCATGCTGGCATTGGACCGTGGCCTCGGGCGGCAGGCCTGCCTGCAGACGCACGCCAGTCGGTCGGAAGACCGCCTTTTTGGGCCGCACCATTTCGTCAAGGCGAGATTGGATGTCTGTGAAGGGCTGGCCCCTAAGCCTTTTCCAATGCAAGTGCCGCTCAGAGGGCCGCCTGATGGGAGTTGCCTGCGAGGCAGAGCTGGCGAATGTCAGCTGCGGCCTGGGGGAAGGGGGGGCCCCTCTCGGCAGGGGGAGGGGTATCTCGACCATCATACGAGAGGTAGTCGTATGAACGAATGAACATACACATACGGATTTAAGTGGGCAGGCACAGGAACAATCGGATGATCCCAGCCTCGAATGCCGGAAGAAGGTTGGTGATGCCTGTATGAGGTGGGCGTGAAGATTCAAAGATCTGACGACGAGCGGGTGATGCATTGTGCTGGCTTTGAACATGACTGGGCAATCAAACCCCGGAAAAGCTGAAGATGGAAGATATGAGGTGTGAACCAAATACACGTCATGTTCCCGACAAAATGGTAAGGGTGCAAGTAACAGAGCAGAAAGCTTGGAGCCTGATCTCCCAACGTCTTGGGTGACCGTTTCGCGAAAGGACTTTGGGTGTTCACGAGTCTTTCATAATACCCATTCCTCACTCTTCCACGATCTCCTCTTCCTCCTCGTCATCTCTCTCCTCCATCGTCTCAGCTTCTTCCTGCACCTGCCGATCTGACAGCTTTGGGTTTCTCAGGGCTAACGCAAACAGGATCATGGGCACGCAGACGAAGACAGCCGTGATGCACAACAGCCGCTGGACGTGGCTGTAGCTGCGGATGATGGCATCCCTGATGTCGGTGCCGACAGGATGGTCGGAAACGATCTCGAAGGGGCTCTCGTATATCCTCCGGGCGAGCGTGGGGTCCGACTGGAAGGACAGGCCAGACTGCAATGCAGGGTACAGCGTCTGCGTCCAGATTGCGCCGGCTAGGCACGTCCCGAGGGCACTTCCGACGTTGTAGAAGGAGAGATAGAGCCCCGTCAGGATGGCCACATGATCCCTCGACGCGGAGGCCTGGATGGACGCCTGCGTCGGGTAGGCGAAGAAGCCGCCCGCGAGGCCCAGGAGGATCTGGGACGAGACGATGCCGGCCTTGGAGCTCGAGGACGCACCACCAGGGAACTTAATGGAGACGGCGAGCGCAGCCATGAACAGGCAGGTCCCCATGACGATGACGAGCTTGAGCCTGCGGACTCTGTAGACGACCCAGCCGACGGCGACTCCACTAACGACGCCGAAGAAGGAGTAGAAGGATAGAATCCGCGTGGAGCTCTCGATCGTGAAATCGAAAGCCACGACGAGGACGGTATAGAGGTAGTTGGCTTGGACGTACCAGGCCAGGTTCAGCAAACTCCTGACGGCGAGCGCGGACCAGAGCCCACGATCCTTGAGCAGATGGAACGGGACAAGCGGAGTCCTCGCGCCCTTCCTCTCCCAGATAACGAAGACGGGGACAAGGCCGAGTCCGAGGCACAGGGGGGCCATGATCCGGGGGTTCTGCCATTGGGAGACGGTCCCTCCGGCAATGGTGAGAGGCGCAAGGATGAGGCTGAACGACGTGATCAAGACGACGAGGCCGACAGCGTCGAGCTGCTCCAGGAGGTCCGAACCCCGCTGGCGGAGCAGGCGGAACGTCGAGGATATGCCTTTCGAGCCGTGCCCATGGCTGGACGCAATCCGGCGATCGATCGAGTACAGTGTGACGAGGAGCGGGAGGGAGGCGACGGGGTAGATGACGCACCACATGCCGATGCCGACCCGCCAGGTGGTGACCGACAGGATGGCCGAGGTGATGGTGCCGCTGATCCAGGTGTTGACGATGAAGGGCAGGGCGGGAACGTAGCTGAAGAAGACGCGGGCCCTCATGGAGGAGAAGTCGGCAATGAGGATCTCGAGGAGCAGGACGATGCAGGTGAAACCGATCTGGTAGAGGATGGTGCCGAAGCAGAAGACGTAGACGGAGGTCGACGTGGCCTCTATCATCATGCCGGAGACGTAGAAGGCGGTGGAGACGATGACGACCTCGAAGCGGCCGAAGATGTCGGCAATCTTGGCGGCGGTGGGCTGGACGGCGACGGCGACGACGCTTCGCAGGACGTTGATGGTGGCCAGGTAGGAATGCATGGAGAAGCTGGCGGTGGCGTAGGGGAGATATGTCGACCGGACCTGGCTCTCGAGGCCGTAGGCGTAGCCGATCAGGAAGATGCCCCAGAAGATCCACAGGCGCTCCGCCCGCGAGAGATGGGCCGAGATGATCTCTGCGCGGGCGACGCCAGCGGACCTCGCATGGCGACGGCCGTGATGGTGGTGGTGGTAGTTGTGGTAGTCGTGGTAATCGTGGTGACGGTGGGAATGGAAGGAGCCCGAACGATGACGCTGGAGTCCTTGCTCTGGACAGTCTTCGTCGAGACTGCTGCTCGACCCGGTCGCGGAGGTGTTTGTGGGGCCAAGCAGAGGTGTTTCTTCCAAGACGATGGCCATGGCGGCAGGCGTTCGCGAGCTGCGCAGGGGTGGGAGAGATGACGATGACGATGATGACGACGACGACGACGACGACGACGACGACGACGACGACGACGACGACGACGACGATGATGATGATGGTGAGATGTGGGTGCTACCGCATGGTATCGCGCCGGGGACCGTTTTGACTTGGCAAAGTCAAGGCGACTCTGGGAAAGAATCGAAGGGGATCGAGATGTGTGCCATGGGAGCTGGATGATGGGCGGCGAGAGGGGGACACATGTGGGTGCGTTCGAGTCAGCCAAAGGCCGGGCTGGATTGGATGATGGAGGATTCGGAGGATTAAGGAAGAGGCTGCCTGTGCACTGCCCACATGAGTCCTCCGAGTCGATCAAATTAACCGATCATCAGAGTAGTAGCACGCACGGGTGATGATTGAATTGATTGATTGATCTATTGACAGGCTACGGAGTCCTCCGAGTCCATATCAATCTGATAAGATCAAGATCCAAACCCGATGCGGAAATGATTTGTCACCGGGAGGCGAGAGGGAAGGAACCACTGCAGCCAAAGACCCCCCGCCTGCCACACACATACATGCATGCAGTGCATGGAATACTCCGCGCACCTGACAAGCATGAACGGCAGGTACGGAGTACATTCGAGCACTCGTACGGAGTACAGGGTAGGCAGCTCGGCTGGTCCAGGACTGGACATGGAGATCAAGCCTGCGGCCCGCATTCATGCATCTGTCAGTAGAACCTCTGAGCATCGCGGGACATTTTCACCCTCCACATCGACCCAAGACGAGCCGCCACAGAGCGTGAAGCCGCCCAGGTCTCCCGCAGATCATGGCGACAATACCTCGGGAGCCGGCAGAGCCGCAGGAGAAGAAACAGAAGAAGAGCCCCAGCGCCCTCAGATCCATCCTCGCGGGATCTACCGCCGGCGCCATTGAAGCGGGTATGCATTGAGCAGTCGATCCACCATCCGACCACACGGGACGCATCAATGGACACGAGCGCATCTCGACGTCAATTCCAAATCGCACTGACAATCCTGCCATCACAGCTGTGACCTATCCCGCCGAATGTACGTCGCAAGCGGCCGAGCCCACCCGGGCGATCCCCCGATCCATCCCCCGATCCATCACGCGCACACCCGCACTCGAGGCACACGACCACATCCGAAATCATCGACCGACCGACCGACCGACTGACTGACTGACTGACTGATTGTGCTTCCCAGTCGCAAAGACAAGGTCGCAGCTCAATAGGCGGCTGGCCGAGGGCAAGAAGCTGCCGCTGCCGCCCTTTGGGGCCCAGTGGTACGCCGGCTGCACCACGCTCATCATTGGAAACGCAGCCAAGGCCGGGATCCGTAAGCCACGACCGAAAAGCTCGATACCACGCGAGAGGGAACCGAATCCGCTGACGATCACCACCCACTACTACGACGACTACTACCTGCAGGCTTCGTCGCATTTGACCAGTACAAGAGGCTGCTCGCGGACAAGGATGGGAAGCTCACGGGTCCGCGAACGGTCCTCGCCGGCTTCGGGGCGGGCGTCACAGAGTCTCTGCTCGCCCTGACGCCCACGGAAAGCATCAAGACCACACTGTTCGTCCTGTCTATCGAGTGCTCCTCCTCCTCCTCCTCTTTTTCTTCTAGCTGACAAGGGTTGGGGTCAGGATCGACGACAAGAAATCCGCCAACCCCCGGTTCCGGGGCTTCCTGCACGCCGTCCCCATCATCGCCCGGGAGCGGGGCATCCGCGGCTTCTTCCAGGGCTTCGTGCCCACAACGGCCCGCCAGGCAGCCAACAGCGCGGTCCGCTTCGGCACCTACAACTTCTTCAAGCAGATGGCCGAGTCGTACACCGCGCCCGGCGAGAAGCTCGGCACGCTGGGCACGTTCGCCATCGGCGGCCTGGCCGGCCTGGTGACCGTCTTCGCCACGCAGCCCCTCGACACGATCAAGACGCGCATGCAGAGCATCGAGGCGCGGTCCATGTACGGCAACATGTTCCGGTGCGCGGCCATGATCTTCAAGCACGAGGGCGTCTTGACCTTTTGGAGCGGCGCGGTGCCGCGGCTCGCGAGGTTGGTCCTGAGCGGCGGCATCGTCTTCACCATGTACGAGAAGAGCATGGAGCTCATGGATCGGCTGGATCCCGAGAGGCAATATCTGTAGAGCGGGCGCGTATGTATGGCGACTTGCACGGCATCTCCGGCGTTTTTGGGCTCCTCGACAAAATGAAAAAAGATGGATAGAAACGGAGAGGGGAATGTTGAGGACACGACTGTGTATGTATTGACCTCGGATGAAGATCGAATGTGCATGTGACTAGTGTACAAAGATGGATGGATATAGTAACTTTTTGAACCAAGATCGCCCTTGACATTACTTCGTATATTGCTCGTGTGTGCTGGCAGTAGAGAGAGAGTGTGTGTGCGCGCGCGCTCGTCGTCCGTGTCTTCAATGGAGCCTGATCATGCCGGAGATGCGCTTCGTCAACCTCTCCAACCACGACCTCTTTGGCGCCTCCTCGATTTCCCGAACCAGGTCTTGGAAATACGTCGGCTGGCTCTTCGGTTGCAGCATGGGCCCCTTCAGCTTGTACTGTCGAGACAACGCATCAGTATCAAGACGGGAGCGAGGGGTAGAGTGGAAGGACGTGGAAGGACTTGGACGTCCACGCACCCTGTCTCTGAATTTATCCTGGACGAGGAACTGCAGCGCCCTGGCCTTGAGCATCTCGTCGTGCTCGGTGGAAGGGTCGTAGGTCTTGAAGCGGTCGGCCACGACCTTGCCGAGGACGTCCTGGAACTGGTAGTCGGGCCGGAGGTCCTGCCTGGGCCATTTGGCGAAGACGTCGGAGTAGATTTTGCGCTGCAGGGACGACGGGGGTCAGCAATGCGCCACCGAAGGATCTCTCAACTTTGTTCGTCTTCCGCATCGATTTTTCTACTCTCGAACGGCTGGTCGCGGACGGATCAACGCATGGCTTCAGGCATGGACTCACAGCTACTGAGCGCGACATGGTTCTTGTTTGTGGCGGCTAGTACCGAGGATGACTTGATGCAAGGCGGGCGAATCGAGCTCCCATCGAGGGTCGTCATAACAGCTGGAGAGCTCAAGTCTCTCTCTTTCTCTCTCTCTCTCTCTCTCTCTCTCTCTCTGTGACGCCGCGACACGGCATTAGATCATCCCAGCATGATAATTTCTTTATCGGCGCTGTCGATAGGTGCTTATCGCTGATAGATCTTATCGATACGGAGCACTTCTACCAGTTCTTTCGGAAGACCCTTCTTCCGCTCCGAGACCGTTCGCCGCTTGTGTCAGCGGCTCTCCAGCTTCAATTGAATGCACGTGCCGGGCTGCACCGTGCGGCACGGGTCTGCAGGTACGAAGTACAGGGTAGGTGGTCCAGGCTGGAGACCAATCAAGTATGTATGTCCGCGCGGTTTCAGCTGCTCTATTCCCGAGCCTTTGCGCCAAAGACGGGGCTCTTGAATGGCTCGCTCGGGCGCGTACGGAGTAGTAGCTGATGGTGATTGAATTGATTCATTCATGGGTTGATCAATCGATTTGATGGATGGATGGATGGATGGATGGATGGATGGATGGGCCAAGGATCGATCAACTACAGTACATATAGTACGGAGGATTACGGAGAACCTGCCATTCCATTCAAGTGCTTTGTGATACGAATGCCTGCTCGGCCTCCATCGGTCTCGATTTGATGCGAGTCATCATTGATCCTCCGTCGATTGGATCGAGCGAACGGCCTGCGCCACGTCCTGGCCGGGCTCTTGTTTCGTGACGCTTCCTCCTCATTCTCTCTCTCTCTCTCTCTCTCCCTCTCTCGCTCTCCCTCTCTCATTCTCTCTTCTCCGTATCTCCGTCTCTCTCCCCCTCCGAGTCTCGAGGGCCCCGACTTTGGACTCCTCCAAGTGTGTGTCTCTCAATTTGCGATTTACATTTATCCTGCGATTTTCTGTACTTTCCTACTGCCTACCTCTACTACTAACCTCTCGCCTATCCTTTCCTCCCTTTCTTTTTCTTCCGTGCGTATTGCTACTCTTTATCTTTTTTTTTCTTTCCCTCCATCCCCTCCGGACTCATTCCGACCACTTTTTTATCCTTTCCCAGGGTCCTCTTTCGTTTCTTCCTTTTTTCCTCTCCTCGCCATACTACTACGAGTACGAGTATCGCCGACCGACGTTTCTTCTTCATTTCCCTCCTCTTTGGCAATCCGTCGGCGCCGCCTCCCATCGATCACGATCACGATCACGGGCACGGGAAGACTGAGGCAAATTACCTCTCAAATCACGCAATACGAGAACTCTCGTCGAACCGTCCGAGATTGTCCAACAGCGAAACACGACTGCGACCATGTCTGGGCGTTATGAGAGGGTATGTCGAGACGACCATGGCAACGCGATGATTTCATCGCCCCCCGAGTGCTCCTTTCGCAGCGCAGCGTGCTCATTTTCTCCCTCTCCGTGTAGGTAAATGCCCACGACGAGGACGAGCCTCCTCACTCCTTTGCGTCGCCGAATCCTACGCCCAACTCGCCGCCCCCGTCGTTCCACTCCCGCTCCCCGTCGCCCGCGCGCAACAACAGGCAGGGCCGCGTCGACCCGGCTCTCGCCGATGCATTCGATGGCGACGATGCCAGCGACGATGAAGACGCCGATGATCGTCAGCGACTAGTCCGACCGAGCTCGACACCGGACGAGAGGCCGACCAACGATGCTGTGCATACCTCGTCCTCGCCGACGCCGCCGACGACGCTGCCCTCAAACACCAACTCGTCGGGATCACGACCTCGTGTCATGGGTGGAGGAGTCGGCACCGATGGTGTGTTTGCGAACATGTCGGCCCGGCCTGAGAGGACGGACGAGGCTGCCGAGAAGGAAGAAATGCCGCCGGTAAGGCCACAACAGCCCCTGTCCTCCAATTTCGAGCCGAATTCTCCCCCCTCCCT
>NQYS01000001.1:3114389-3130457 GCA_003055955.1 Escovopsis sp. AC | reverse complement strand
CCCCCCCCTTCCAACCACCCTGGCCCGTCCGTGTCCTTTTTTTTTTTTTTTTTTTTTTTTGGGGGGGGGGGGAGGGGGTTACAATGCGACCATTGTATTGACTTGAGGCATCATAGACATACGAGCAAGCCGCTGCCGATGCCGCACCGCCGTATTGGGAGACGACGATCCTCGCACCGGGTCTGGGCGGTTACGATGAAGTCTACGTTGACGGCATGCCTGTCGGCTCCCTCTTCTCCTTTGTCTGGAACGCCATGATCTCCACCTCTTTCCAACTCGTCGGTTTTCTCCTCACCTATCTCCTACACTCGACACATGCTGCAAAGAACGGATCTCGAGCTGGTCTCGGCGTCACCCTTATTCAATACGGATTCTACATGAAGAGCTCGCCCGACATCGACCCGCCTAAGATGAGCGGGCCTGACGGATATGCGGCACCTCCAGACCCCAACTCGCACGAGTTCGACGTCGGCGATGTCAAGGACGGCGGCGGCGGCATGGGCACCATCTCGGGCAACGACTGGATGGCCTACGTGCTCATGGTCGTCGGATGGTTTATCCTCATCAAGAGCGTCGCGGACTTCCTCAGGGCTCGGCGGCACGAACAGTTTGTCCTACACAGCCCGGAGAGGGGACTGAACGTTCCCATCATTGCGGAGGGAGAGAGTGTGGAGCGCGTGGTATAAACGCCTATTCTAGATTCTACTGGGCTGCTTTTCGGGTGCTTTCACTTTTCCTTTTTTTCTTATTTCCTCTTTTTATTTTGCGGATTTCGTTATGCTTCTCCCGCACTCGGTCTAGTTGGATTGCATTGAGCGAGACATTGCGCTTGCATCTTCAGCTTCCAGACACCTGGTGTTCCCCCCCTTTTTCTTTCCTTCTTCGCTCAAGTTTCGGGAGTCATTGACGGCGTTTTGCTTGGTTCTGGTTCGCGGGACGACGCGTTACACGCATTTTTCTTTCTATGTAGAGCCATTGTGTGGATGAATCAAATCCCCTTCTTCCTAGATCTGGATACAGTCTGCCCCTTAGGGGGGGCTGGCTCCTCCATGCATTTTGCTTGCTCTCAAGTTACTCTACCTATATCAATTCTGTACTCGTATGTACGGAGTACGGTGAATCAAGGGGAAGGGGGAGGACTGGGGGTGGATGTCTCAATGCTGCACAGTGGCGTTTTTTGCTCGGCCAAGCCTCCATCCCGAACGGGCCCGACCCATCAGAACCCACATCTTCACAAATGCATTGATCCCCGTGGGCACAGATGCATGGACAAATGGAGTGCATATGACCCTGGATGCCCCTTTTGGGGTTTGGAGCGGGGTTCGTTCCTCGGCGCTGCATCGCAGGTACCCGTGACTTCCCGCGACCTCCCGTGACCGAGGTCCCCCGGCCTCCCCGGGCCTCGAGCCCCCGCTTGTCGGACGCACTCAATGCAATCGATTGAATGGATGGATCCATCCTCCAAGTGCCATTCCAAAACTTGGACTTGCAGGACCGACCGGGCGAGGTTCATGCCGGGTTCCTGCCATACTAGTAGGTCCCGGTTCGTCGATCGAGGCTTCCAATCCTGGGACGTTGCGACTCGCCAGAGCTGGAAGGTCAGACCCAACCGAACTGTTATCAGGTAGTACCTTCCGCCTGTGGGCTTGACGTCGTGAATACATCATCATCACTCGCAGAGGGCACCTCGATTCAGCTCCTTCGCGGCTACAACCTCGAGCATTTATGCATCAAATTGATTTGATCAATTAATTTACGGCCTTGGTGTCCTTTCGCAAGATATTCCATTGAGCCGTGTTGCGATACATTGATCAATTCATCTCGTGATCTACTCCTCTTTTATACCCTGCCTGACCCTGTGAGAAGCATCATCATCAAGCTCGCCTCCGCTCCGTACAGCTAGCCAAAGTGCATCCCGCAAGACGCAAAAGACCCAACTCGCTCACCACCCTCGTCGCTGCCGTCACCGTCGCCATTATTTCCTTCCTGGCCTCCCGCCACGGTGTCCCGTCATTTCTTGCCCGATTGATCTCGACGGAATCGCGGGCGGGCATGACCATGGCGTGGCGCTGCTCGGGCGTGTCCAACTCGGAGCTCATCGAGAACCTGTGGAGGAGCAGCCTCATCACCGACCCGAGAGTTAAGGAGGCCTTTCTCAAAGTACAGAACCTATCCAATTGCTGATGCTCCCCCCTTTTTTCGCCCCTCAAACCTTTGCTACTACCTTCTCTGTACTGCCTGCTCCAGTCACTCAGCCTGGAAAGGTTGGAAGATAGTATGCGGAACCCCCAGACTAAGCAGTTGAACAGGTCGATCGCGCCCACTACTCCCCGTACTCGCCGTATGAAGACTCCCCCCAGCCCATCGGCCACTCGGCCACCATATCGGCCCCCCACATGCACGCCTCCGCCCTAGAGCACGTCCTGGGCTTCCTAACGCCCTCGAGCAAGTCCCCCGCCCCGCGCGTGCTCGACATCGGCTCCGGCTCCGGGTACCTGACGCACGCCATGGCCGAGCTCGTGGGCCCGCGCGGGCTGGTCGTCGGCCTGGAGCACATCCGCGAGCTGCGCGACTTGGGGGAGTCCAACATGCGCAAGAGCGCCGAGGGCCGGGGGCTGCTCGACGCGGGACAGGTCAAGTTCGTCGTCGGGGACGGGAGGCTGGGGTGGGTCGAGGGCCCGAGGGAGGGGGAGGAGCAGGGCGGGACGGCGTGGGACGTGATCCACGTCGGCGCCTCTGCGAGGGAAGTTCATGGGCCGCTTTTGGAGCAGCTCCGGGCTCCGGGATGGTAGGTCCCCTTGGCGAGGAGTGTCCCGTCCTGACGTCTGCAGCCGTCGTTTACTGACAGGGAACCTGTTCGTGACCAGCATGTTCATACCCGTGGACGACGATTCCCTTGGATACAGCCAGAGTGTGTGGAGGATCGAGAAGGATGGGGATGGCGAGGTGACGAAAAAGAGACTGTTTGGGGTGCGTTACGTGCCCCTTACGGATGCGCCGAAACGGACATGATGGAACACGATGCAACTCATACTTTTCTTCCCTTTGTCTGTTCGACTTTGGTCCACCTTTCCTGCTTCTCCTCTTGATCTTGCTTCCTGACAAGAAGGCTCTCCTCTCAACTCACTGAGCCTCCTTCCGTTGTTGATTCCACTTCCCTCATTCAGCAGCATTCCGCTTAAAAAGGTCGAAGACATGGATCGATCCATCCTGTTGAGGCCCGCCGTAGTGCCCCGAGGATCCATCTCCCGATATGCAGAGAATCGAGCACTTCGAGTCGTCCACCGCGGTGAAGGTGACCGGTTCATCGAGCTCGGGGTCGTTCATGGAGCAAATACCCGATGACATGGCTATCCAGGTGGCGTTCCTCGCGAGCGCTGCCTGCTGGCACTCGGGGCTGGTGGCAGGTACGAGGAATGCAATGGAGATGGGGAAAAGACCCCGATAGGCTTCGACGCAGCCCACGAACTTGGAGCCGGGCGCGGTTGGCTCCTGAGCAGTGGCGAGGATGGTCATCAGGCCCGTGAGGAGGGCGAAGGGGGGCATGGCAGGATCGGTATTCGAGGAAGCTGTCTTGTGTGCAGGGAATCTTGCTTTAATACTATTTTGAATCTGAGGATTTCTCTTTCCCTTTGACAATCCTGGAAGAACAGACAGTCCCACTGCAGATTTTGCTGCCTAGTTATAGCTGCTCGAGGAGTTTGCTACCGGACCGTTTAGCTTGTGCTACGACTTGGGCGTCGGAGAGCGCGTCTCTATGGCATTGATCACGAGGCTCTTGTGAGGCATAATGAGATTCAGACAAAGCTATCACCCCGAGAAAAGAGGAGACCTCGCAGCTCAGATATGACTGGAAAAGCAAGGGTTTGGCCTGGAGGTTCCCCGTCGCAGCATCTGGGGAAACGACCATGTCCGCTGCAAACGATGCCATGAGGCCGGTTGATGCGCAGTGGGAGAGATACTTTCCGTTGATGAGAAGAATCTCCGTCAAGGTCGTCATCTATGTACGCTGCAGGAATATTCCTGGCGGGAGATGCGTACGAGTAAGTCTGAACCTGGAGTCTTGGGACTTGCACGGTATGGACGATGCTGACTTCCAGAAGGGATCGGCTTGTCCTATGAAGATAGATGATCTTGAGCAGGTGAAAACTTGGAGGGTTCACAAGAGAGGAATCGCGCCGATGCCATGGCCGTGGAGGTGATACCGGGTTCGGGACACTCAGCGACAGCCAACAAGTGATACGCAGCCCGACGACAGAACCCCGTGAAACCGGAAGGCAAGAGATCTAGAGAGATCTTGTCCAGGTCAAGCACTGCATCGGCAAGTCTGGCCGGCCCGGATGTCGGTCTCGGATCGCCGGCCGGCCCGGCGCGTCCATCAAGCAGTCTCTGCTTACTCATCCGGCCGGGTCATCCAAGGCACGTGACTTGGCGATCGGGTCCCACGGCAACCGACAATGGAATCATCCTCCTCCATCATGATCATCATGGAGCACAATGGTGCCCTGTCGCGGACTTGGGAATGGTGTTTCGTCTCCCGAGGATCGTCCGGGTTGCATCGATCCTCCATGGTTTCTCGCAGATGAGGCATCCAATGCTTCTATTTTGAGCACAGGCATGGGGGCTAATCGAGGTTCCAACAGATCAATGCCAGCGCGGCTCCTGATTGCAGCAAGCTCCAGTCCATCTCCCCATCCGGAAGCGTCTCCATGAAAGGATGACGTTTGCGTCGCCGGGAACACCAACCTCTGGCTACTCGTGCACAGGCTTGCTCACCGCACGTCATCAGCTTCCTCGACAGTGATGAAGAGAAGGAGTGATACATCAGTAGTTTTGTCGTGCCAGTCTTCTCCCCTCCCTCCCTTCCGCAGAGGAGCTGTGCATCAACCCATGCGCGTTGTCTCTCGGTATCGAACCCCCTTTTCTTTCAACCCTCAGCATGGCTCCCAGTTCAGTCCGGGGAAGCCGGGTTCCCTGTCCGGCCTCATGATCGTGTGCTGGGGTACTTCCCCGGAACGCTTCGGCAAGGTCCGGACCCGTCGAACCGAACCTGGGGAAACAACTTGACTGGAAGAGCCTCTACATCTCTATATGTGACACAGAGGTACCGTCCAGGCCAGATACCTTCCCAGAGGATCTCGAATGACGGCCAGTGTCGTCTTGGGCCATTCCTGTCCTGATCATCAAGAGCATTCCTTACGACGCCCCTTGTTCTCCACCCGTCCCGCCCTTTTATTTGACCAGCCCCGTCTCCCGAGATGATGGACAAGTTCGAGGCCAGCTTCATCGTCCTCTTCGCCATCGTCATCACCAGCCTCACCGTATTCCTGTCGGCATTCTTCCTCACGCAACTGGGAAGCGCACGCGAGCACCCCAACACCATGGCGAGCTCCTCCCAACGCGAGCCGTCGGCTGGAGGCGGCGGCGGCGGTGCGGCCCCCAGCCCCGACGGGCCGGAGCGGCGCAACGTGCTCGGCAAGCTCAAGCTCAAGGACCTCTTCCGCCGAAACCGCCAGCGGGCGCAAGACGAGGAGGGCGACGCCGTGGTGCACCCGCCCGTGTTCTGCGTCGAGGACCTCGAGGTCCCGCCCCCGACATACCAGCGCGCGCGGTGCGACACGCCGAGCAGCCTGGAGATGAGCACGCTGAGGGAGCAGCTGGGGACGCTCAAGGAGATGAGGGTAGCTGCGTTCGAGCCCTTTGAGAAGACGCTGCACAAGGCGGAGATTGTTAACTTGCACCTGTGGATCAAGCAGCTGGAGGGCCTCGTGCAGAAGAAGGCGGTCCGGGCGGCCGCCGCGGCGCCGCCAGCGGACAGCCAGACGGCGGCATCGTTGCCCGACACGAGGCCCTGACCACCGAGGGCACGGAGGGACTGGCCACCTGAGAGCACGAAGGGACTTGCCACCTGAGAGCACAAAGGGGGGCGAGTGTGAGGACACGACGACGACAACAACAACAACAACGACGACGACGACGACGATGATGACGACGAGGATGACTGCGGATGGGATGAAGACGAGGATGATTTTCGGGCGGTGTTATCTGAACAAGCATAGCGAGGAAAGCGGCATGACCACGGACTAGACAACGCAGAAAGGGCCGTCAAGACCGAGAGGGGAAAATAGAAACACACGGATTGCGACATGATCCTTGGAAAGAACAGTCTTCGACGATTTGAATCGAGATTCAAAGGTGATATGGGGGACACGGTGGTTCCATGTGCCCGGCATCTTCCATGTGACGACCGCCTGAGCTGACCTGAGCTGTTGATATATTGGCACTATGGCACTCCCCGCCCCGAGCCGGTCTAGGCTCCAATCACCATGTCGTCGTGCAAGCCGTGCCACGAACGGCTGAGGCGCCAAGAGGATCCAGCCGCGGTCTATTAACATGAAACCACCACGAAGCGGAGATGGCTGCCCTCGGTCTCGCTTGCAATCGACTCACATTCGCTCGCGGGGTTTTCAGCTGACAGTGCCACGGGGGGGTCAAATAGAGCGTCGTATGTCTATATATATATATATATATATATATACACGCTGAATTCAATTTGGGTATAAATTGCCGGGACCATCACGACGAGAAGAAGAAGTTGAATCCACCGCAAAGCCATACAACCTCAAGATGCGGTTCCTGACGTCCATCTTCGTCCCCGCGCTCTCCGCGTAAGACAAGCCCAGTGGACGTGGCACAGACAAGTCCGAGATGGATGGCGATGCTGACCGCCGTCGCCGGCTCCCGTCTAGGGCGTCCCTCGCCGGTGCTGCGCCCGGCACCGCCAGCTGTCCGACCGTCACCCGGACGGCGACGCGGTGCTCGACCTGCCCCGTCGAGGACTGCGTCATCCTCTCGTCGGTGTCGAACCCTGCCGGCTGCCCGCGCGAGATGGCGACACGAACCATCTCTCTGCCGTGCGGCGGGGGCGGGTGCGGGGGCGGATGCTCGACGCAATACGTCTTCCCTGCTTCGACCACCACGACGACGACGACGACGTCGAGGTCGAATCCCGGTGGGACTGGGACGTGCGTCCTGACCGTGACGGCGACGACATACCCGGGGATAAGGGGGGGTTGCAAGTTTGACTGCGGTGACGGCTTCTGCGTCCGGGATGGTGTGTCTCCAATCCATCTGAGGAAAGGGGGAGACTGGCTGAGTGAGGAAGAGAAAGTGAGAGAGAGAGGCTGACAAAGGCTGTATGCAGACATCCTCACCCTGCCGTGTGGGTGCTTGACGGCGGCGCAGGTCGTGACGAGGACGGCGACAGTGTGCCCGACGATGAGCCCTTGCTATAACTGCTACACGGGCTACATGTACACGACGACTGCAACGGACTGTGCGACGAAGCCTGCAAACGCTTGCTAGAATTTTTCTGGATGGGAATTGAAGCTACTTTGGTAGTAGCCATCCAATACAAAGCCTCGGGCAAAAAGAAAAGGGGCTGAAAAGGGGCTGAAAAGGGGCTGGCAGGCTGGCAGGCTGGCAGCTGGGTCGAGCTCACTGCAGCACCCCGGGGATCTTTGGAATTGCATGATTATTTTTGAATATGTGTCTGATTCAAAAGCCATTCTTTCAATGCACCCGGACGTCTCAAATTCCAGGTTAAATCATCCTGATGTCGCACGGCATTTCTTCTCGAGACCTCCGAGGCCCTTATTCATTGAGTTTTTGTTGGAATAAATCCTCTTCCCATGTTCAAATCAATTTCGCACGAATTCACCTACCCTGTACTCCGTAATCCGTATCGCATGGATCTCAATCCAAGCCCTCGCACAGCCACAGAGAATCAATGCCTGCCCCTTTTGGAAGACAACATGATACCTGTATGATCCGTACATACGGAGTACAGATTAAGGACTACAATGCCCCCTGATGCCCGGTTCAAGCCTGGGTGGTCTGCCGGCCGCATCTGCAAGGTAGTAGATCCCATCGAACACTTTTCGCTTCTCCCAAAGATTGACGTCGAGTCATCGCTGACCGGGACAGCGCGGAAACAGACCCGAGGTGGCTGAGCTCTGCTGTCTGTGGCTCACGCAGCGCACGGTCAGCTGAAGCGCCTCAAAGCCTCTGGACTCGAATGTAAAACACTTCAATTGATGACATTGACGAGCTCCGACTTTGCGGATTCCTGGGAATGAAGACAAGAAGAAAAGGAAAAGGAAAAAAGAGACATCAATCAAGTCAGCTGAATGCAGGCTGGGGTTCATCGAGAACACTGAAGACGCCGTGGCCGCTTCGCGTACGTCGTCGTTCAGCTCGCCGTGCTCGATCGACGCCCGAGGCCCTCTTTTCGCTCTTGCCCAACTCGAAAGGACCAGCAGATCACGAGCTGCCTGGAAGAATTCGAAGTCGAAGTCGAAGTCGAAGTCGAAGTCGAAGTCGAAGTCGAAGTCGAAGTCGAAGTCGAAGTCAAAGTCGAAGTCGATCAAGATCAAGTCATCTCGCCATCATCACCGCCGCGCCTCGTTTTCTCTTTCGCACACTCGAAATCGCCAGATGCTCTCCCTTGTCGCCTGTGTGGTAGTAGTATTGATGCATGCACACATACAGAGTACAGGTAGATGACACGATACGACTGCAGCCGTGGAAGTCAACACCGAAAGCGCCCTTGAAAGTCGGCCATCGAGCATCATCGTCATCATCATCATCTTCTTCTTCTTCTTCTTCATCGTCATCAGCATCAGCATCATCGAAATCATCCAGGGATCGTGGATCAAGGTCGTTCAAATCGTCAACCGCACGGCCAGTCTAAATCAACAGCTTAAGCCCTCCTTCTACACGTCGGGACCCGTCATACCGGTAGGTGTCGTGAAGCCAAGATCGCCCGACTAACCCCTTCACGCCCCCGGCTCTCGCCTTGACTTTCTTCCCGGGAAATCTCTCGCCAACATGGAAGCCCACTCGCTGGCTTCCTTGAACAGGCTGGCCGCCAACCCGCCTGCATATCCCACTAACCCTTCCGAGGACTTGCAAGAGCCGCTGACGCTCTACATCTCACGAGTCCCAGGCACTCGAGGTACTGGCTCCAGATTTTCCCCCTGAGTGGTTGCCTTCAGGAGATCATCCTTTGGCGATAGCTCATGCTCATGAATACCTTGGTACTGACCGGACGCTCGTTGCACAGATGTCATACTCTCCCCCTCCAAACCACAGCTCAAGAATGTCACAGGAGAGGATGTCGCAGGCTGCCTGTACTACGTCCACCTCGAGGCGCCGTCGTCGGATTTCACCGACCCCCTATTCCCCAGTCACGATGCCGCGAGGGCGTCTGGAGACGATGCATCCTCCATCATGACCATCCACAGAAAGCCCCTCCCGAGCTCGGCCCTCCCCCTCGTCCCGGAGCGGCCACCTCCCGCCACGCCCCCCCAGGTCCAGCGGCGACCTGTGAGCCTCGCCAGTACCCGAGAAGACCACCTGCCACCATGGGACAGGGAGCGTTGCGCCTCCGTCGGCTCATTCGGGGGTCACTCTCAGCCTGCTGCCTCGGGGGCCTTGCCGGATGTCGGACGCGGCTCGCTCGAGGGCCACTTTGACGCGGTCCATCTCTCAGGGCCATCCCAGCCGAAAGGCTCATCGCGGAAGCCTCTCGGGCCGAGCGCCTTTGCCATCTCCCCATTCGAGACCCAAGACAACTTCTGGTCTGCGCCGTCGCGACACATGCCACTCGACCCGTCCCCGGCCCCGTCGGTGCACGAGAACATGCGTCCTGACGAGTCCAGAGCGAGCCGAGACATGCCGTCCACGGATCGGCAAAGCTGCCCGCCGTCCCCCAACAAGAAAGACCTCACAGTCTGCACCCCGTTCACGCTCAGCTTGATTCGACGCGATCCAGGCACTTCATCTCAGTGGAATGTGGGCAAGATCTCGTCCTACCAAATCGAGAGCACCCAGCCTCAGTCTCAGGAGGCGGACCATCTTTCCGTCTACTCTTCGATATTCCCGGAACCGATGCCGATGCAGCATCCCCCGATCAGCATCCAGATCGAGACATCCGGCTATGCAAGATTCCGCAACAACCCGGTCAGGGAGAGCATCGACCTCATCGGTCACCACGCCAGCGCAGCTCAGATCAGGGCCTCCTTCGACAGCGGCGCGTTTTCCCGAAGAGAAGCCGGCATGTATTTCTCGAGGCAGGTCTCAATGGCTTACTCGAAAAGCTGGTCCTCGAACTTGAAGGAGAAGTTCCAGCAAGCGTCTCGAAAGATAAGCCACGCCCGCAGCGAGAGCCAGGCCTCCACCGGCTCGGAGCACACCGTGGAGTCCGCCACCACGTCCCCGGAGGCCCCCAGCCTGGACAGACTCAAGGCCCGCGGGTACACCTTCCAGAGCCCCTGGGACAAGAGGTGCGAATTCCGCACTGGGCACGGCGGACGAAGCGTGCAGTGCCGTCACGTCCTCAACGACAGCCAGGCGGTGACCTACAACCCCCTCGTCGCCGAGGCGCCGAAGCCGTCCTCGGTCATCGTGAGCGAGCTGCGCTTCAACCTTCCGGCCGCCGATTTCTTCCCACCTTCGGAGGCGCAAAGGGACAGCATGCAGAGCTACAGACTCGGCCACTTTGGGAAGTTTCTGAAGTCGGCCGCGGGCACGGACAGGGAAGACGAGACGGACCAAGGCCTGGTATCTCCGTTCGACCTGAACATTGGAAGCGAGAAGGCGGGCGGAGGTCCCCATGGCTCGCGGGCCAAGCTCGGAAAGCTGATCATCTACCACGACGGGCTCAAGATGTTGGATCTCATCGTGGCGGCGAACATGGGCTTGTGGTGGGGAGCATGGGAGAAGAGCTTCTGAGCGTTGGCGCTCCTCGTCCGCTTGGTTTGGCATACATCAATACTATTGGCATAGACGGCATTTACGAGATTATGAATGAATGACGAATGAATCCTGCTCGACTCCGGTCCGCCTGATCGTCTGAGACAATGCAATCGGAAGCTTGAAAGAATTGATGTCAATCGCAACGAGCACGCTGAGCCGGGTCAGAGTGAGGGTCACGTGACCGACGGCGAGAGGCTTCGCCACCAATCACCAGCTCAGGATTGTAATCCCGCAGCAGGCATTGAAATCGGCCATGGCCAGATCTGGACCAAAGCCCATCTTCACGTCCCCAAATCCCATCCAGCGACGCCGACTCCAGCTCCGAGCTCAACGCCATCGACTACGCTCAACTCTCAACGCTCAACGCCCGCAATTCCATCTCGCAGCAATTGCCTCCATGGCACCGAGCATCAACGCCTCCGTCGCGATGCTAGCCCGACGACAACTCGGCCGACCGCTCGCCACGGCCAACGCCGCCAGCTCCTTCGTCCTGGCCTCGAGGACGGCGGGTGGCGTCCCGCAGACACGGGGATATGCGACGCCCAAGGGACCCCCACCGGCCAACTTCAGGACGAGCCGGCGGGCCGAGTGGCCGGGCGACCGGGACTCGACGCTCGACAAGATGGGGAAGTACTTCCTCATGACGGAGATGGCGAGGGGCATGTACCTCCTGCTGGAGCAGTTCTTCCGGCCGCCGTACACGATCTACTACCCATTTGAGAAGGTATACCGGCGAACTTCTGCGCACCGCCGCGGGGATCCTCGGGGGAGTTCCATCACACCATTTGGGGAGGAGGGGAGGCCAGGATGACTGACGCGGGATAGGGACCGATCTCTCCACGCTTCCGCGGAGAGCACGCCCTAAGACGATACCCTTCCGGCGAAGAGCGCTGCATCGCCTGCAAGCTCTGCGAGGCCGTAAGATGATACCCCCTCCCAGAGACCGACTACCTCGAAAGAGAATCAACACTCACAATCCCACGCAGATCTGCCCCGCCCAGGCCATCACCATCGAGGCCGAGGAGCGAGCCGACGGATCCCGCCGCACCACCCGCTACGACATCGACATGACCAAGTGCATCTACTGCGGCTTCTGCCAGGAGTCGTGCCCCGTCGACGCCATCGTCGAGAGCCCCAACGCCGAGTACGCCACCGAGACGAGGGAGGAGCTGCTGTACAACAAGGGTGCGTGCCCCTTCTCCTGCCATCATCATCATCTATTCTTTGAGCAAGTCGCATTGCGGACGGGGCCTTGCTGACATACATACCGTTGCAGAGAAACTTCTAGCGAACGGAGACAAGTGGGAGCCCGAGCTGGCGGCTGCCATCCGGGCGGACTCGCCTTACCGATAAGCAAGCAATAATCCATACATGAGGTCTTGCTGGGCTCAAAGCGCTCAGTGGGAGGAAACAAGCAGAGGGGAAAGGGAAAAACCTTTTGGGGGGAGGCAAAATATAGAATTTGCACGACAATGGGCTGGCTCCGCCAGGAACCTGTACATATGTGTTACCAATGCTGTTTATTTTCTTTTTCTTGTGTTCTTCCTCGATCGCTCATCCATTAAGTCATCATCGAAGTTGCCCCTTTCCCTTTGAGTGTTTGTCAGGACGTCGAAGAATGGGTGCGAGGGATGCAGGGAAACATGCTAGGTATGTTTGCCAGAGCCTCATCCATCAAGTCACCAAGAAAAGAGGTTGTGCTAACATTTCCAATGCTTGGGGGCACCCTCAGGCCCAGCAGCCGTCAGGAGGAACTCCATCAACACGACCCCGACCTGTCTCATCGACTCATGGTACTGCTCCTCCGTCGGGTAGAAGGGGCACTCAAAGTCGGACCCGCGGCCAAACTCGACGCCCAACCCCTTGATCGCGCTCGCACCGCACTTGTGTCCGTAATAATGGCCCAGGGCATAGTCGGTGCTCGTCCCCGACGTCGCGTACATGGCGTACGACCGCTTGGCCGTGTACCGCACACTGCCCGCGTTGGCGACGGCGGCGCAGATGCGCTCGGCAAGGCCCCTCTGGCTGGCCAAGTCTCCCGGCTCCATGTACTCCGCGTACGTGCCGTCGCCCTTTACGCCGCGCACGCCGTCGTACTCCCGGTTGGCGAAGCTCTGCGCCGGGTCCGCCGTCTGTGTCTCGTCGTCGCCCCAGGCGAAGAGCACGTCGCCCTCGAAAGAGTGCAGGTCGAGGAACCACGAGAGGTTGCCGTGCTGGGCCATGACCCACTGCGCGTTGCGGACCTCGGGCTCCGACGCGGGCGCCGTCCCGTGGAACAGCTCGCTGGCCGGGTCCTCGAGCGCCATCGTGGACCGCACGGCCGGGTCGAAGTAGCGCTTTGGGTCCCACAGGAAGTCGTAGTTGCGGTTCAGGTCGACGCCCACGCTCCGGCCGGCGGCGCCGTCGGCGCCGTCGGCGCTCCGTGGGTTGCGGTTCTTGCGCCAGCACTGGCCCGTCTGCTGGTCGTAGTGCACGCCGTCCGGGTTTATGAGCGGGACGACGACGACGCCGGCCGACAGCGCCGTGCGCACCTGCGCCGCCGTGTACGCCTGGCCGCCGTACGCGAGGCCCGCGCCGTCCCGCTCCGCGGCGAGCAGGTCCGCAACAAAGTACAGCACGTTGTCCGGGCCCCCGCGCTCGCGGGCGTGCACGCCGCTCTGGATGAAGGCGCGCGGGGACCCGCCGCCGATGATGGCCCCGTGGACGGTGCGGTTCTCGTACGTCCTGTGCGGCGCGTCGAAGAGCCGCACCGCGGGGAACGCGGCGAGCGCCTGGAGGCCCGAGGCCACCTCGTCGATGTTGAGGATCGACTCCAGGCTGCGGTCCTTGGTGCCCAGGCCCTGGGGGAGGACGGAGCCCTGGCGGAACCGGTCCCCCTTGCCGATGGGATAGCCGGTGCCCTCGCGCGTCGCGGGGGGGACTCTCTGGCTGGCTTGCCCGGCGGTGATGCCGCCACGCTCATGGGGGAGCAGGCATGCTTCGACGGAGAGCTGGAGTGCCCACGAGAGGGCGAGAGGGGACAAGAGCTTCATATCGAATCAATGATGGGTGAGATTGACGGACTTGCGAGCAGGAGCAGTAGCAGAAGGAGAGGTGAGAGGGGCGGGGAAGGGAAGAAGATATACCCTCAGGAAAGGCTTGCAACCCCCCCCTTGACAACTCCCGGCGATGATCGCCCCAAGGCCCATGGCAGCGTGAATCGGCGCGTCTTCTCACTCCTCATGTCGGTCTCACAAGGAAGCAAACTGCGGCTCGAGGGCCGCTCGGGTGGCCCGCGCCTTGTGTCACATTGTCTTGGATGACGATGTCGGATTGGGCTGGCCCGTCAGCCTCTTGAGATTTGAGGCCGTCGGCATCTCCAGCAAGGCTGAGGCGGGTGCGCCATCGGTGCCTTCAAACGGACCATGTGTCGGGCATATGCGAAGGCTCGGCGTTGAGGCAGTGTGATATTGGACGGACGTCGCATTCAGGTCTCTCGCCGGAAGGGCTGCTGCAGACGCGGCCAAGGCAAACAAGCGCACCCCTCATTCCGGGCTTTCGGGGCGGCACGTTGCATCGAATCAAGATATAGGTACGAGTGCAGATGGGGCGAGAAACCCTGGGCCTGCAAGCTGTCAAAGTCACAGGCGATTCAAGATGAGGAGGGTAGCTTCCAAGGACATGAATATGAGCTATGCATCTTGGGCACTGAGCGTTCCCATTGACTCGATGAGGCATTCAGATTATGTGGACTATTGTACAGATGTGAAATAAGATGTGAGCGTCAAGTTGATCGTCTCGAAGTCCTGGCTTGATGAGGACTTATCGAGAGATCGCTTGAATCCTCGCCACTGTGGGCCGGACGCTTGCCTCCCATTCACGGGAAGGCCTTTGCCATGATGTATTCTAGGAGAGGCTCGTCACTTGAGGACTTCCGCCATGACAGCATCTCCATGTGTTGTCAAGAGACGATCGTTGAGCATGAAATTGTGGTCGGCCTATGCTCCGTTCATGCCGAACCATGTCTCACCGAGAGCTCGTGAGTCGAGCCGGGGAAAGAAATTGATGAATCGCGACCCAAACGCCGTCTCAAGACCAGGTCTGCGAATCATGAAAGCCTGAAGAACGGAAAGTCCCGTTTCAGCATCCAGCTCCCCTCATGGAATGCCGAGTGAGATCCGCCTGAGAGTTGACCAGTGTTTTTGTGCTCCCCCCCTGCTTCATCTTCGCGGACTAGACTCGGCGTATTGAGACTTGACCTGATTGAGGCTCTTCGCTTCGATGTTTGCCTCGAGAATCGCTGACTCATAGATAGTTCTTCTTCCTGGCCGTTCTTGTGTACTGCGTAAGGTGCCACTCCACGTCGCCGTCCTTGTTTTCGAGGGTACCTCCACGGATCTCGAACATGCGCATTGTCATCCGCGGACCGACCTCGGAGAGCTCGACGCTGTCATAACCCGTTCTGACGAAGACATGGTGTCTGATTTCGATGCTGTCTTCGATGTTCTTGAACGTCACCACTCGATTGCCGACCTTGTTCTTGCTCGTGATGGCTTCCCTCGGGGGGAAGAGGTGCTTGAGGACTTTGACGACCCGCTCTCCCAGACGGGTCGTGAACCCGTCGAATATCAGGTGAGGATAGGACTCGCTCACGGTTCCTCGCACGCTGCCGGGGATGTCGTGCCGCAGGACGACGTTATGCAACGAGAACGACACGGTCGGCCCGTGGGGGAAGTGCGAGACCGTCAAGGCCGTGGGCGTGCCGCGGTGCTCGTGGAGCAGGACGATGTCGGACAAGCCGGCGGACTGGGCGGACTTGACCAGGTCGGGGAGGATGAGGTTTCCGCGGTTCATGCGGATCGACGTCGGCAGGAGGAGTCGCACTTCCTTGGCGAACGCGGCCAGCCTGGCCGACGGGTCGCGTGACGTCGTGACGAGCACCCGGGGGTCGACGATGCCGGACAGCTGCGCGTATTCGTCGTCGAGGTCGAGCTGCTCGTTGGTCGTGAGGTCTCTCGACTCGTCGTACTGGTAGTCCTTCCGCAGGGCCTTGTCGTTGGCGATCTCGGGGTCGAGCGGCCTGCCGGAGGCGAGAGAGGCACGCAACTTCGCCCGCTTCTCGCTGATCTCGGCATCTCGCAGCAGAAGTGCCCGGCGGTAGAGATAGTCGCGCCGTTGGCGAGCTTGCTTGCGCTGTGTCACGATCACGGGTCAGAGGACAGGCTTATTGAGCGAGAAGAGGGTTTTTATTTTTTTTTTTTTGGGGGGGGG
>NQYS01000001.1:3097837-3114364 GCA_003055955.1 Escovopsis sp. AC | reverse complement strand
GGTTGGAAGTGCTGCTGCTACTCACAATCATCTTTGGCTATAGACTGGAAGACTGCGACAGGGTTTTCGGCTCGATGTCGAAGATTCCCAGGGGAGGAAAGAAGAGCGTCGTTGAGCAGCTTCAGTGAGGTCTCGACTCCGAGCAAATCGCAAACGCGCAGGCCATGATCTATCTCAGCTTCGATTTTACGCCTCGATTTTTCTTGACATTTCTTTTCCTTTTTTTTTCTGGCCTATTTTCCTTATCTTTTTTTTTCTTTATTTTTTTTCTGGGAATATTTCTCTTATCGGTTCGGCCGGGCTTCCGCCGCTTATCGATTTCTATTCATCGCGAATCTTATCACGTGGGCGCAAATTATCCCACCCGCTACCCTAACCCGCTGGTTCGAGGCTCTAGTCGCTTCCGGGATGATGGATTGATGATTCTTCTGCTTCGCCAGTTGGTGGTCGCCTTGCGAGAAGAGATCTGACAACCCGTTCGCCCACTCTTCTGATTCCCTGGTTGCCGTTCTCCCGGACCACCTGTTCAAGTCCTCGAGGCTCTTGCTGCCTCGCATACATCCTCAAGTCAGCCTTGACAGCGCTCGGTTTGCGGCGATAATGTGAGCCCGACTGGCGACACTTCTGAAACACTCATTCTTTCGATCCCACAAGACGCCAATTCTCGTCGCCCCCGGTTCTTTCTTGGAACCTCTCTCTCCCCCCCCCCCCGGCCCCCCTTGCAGGACTTGATGTTATAGGTATGTAGATCTGCTCGTCGCTCCTTCGCTCCTTCGCCCCTGTCCTGGTGATGTCCTTTGACTGACTTTGGGTAGACTTGTTCGAAGGATAAACAACGTCCATCCAGCATCCGGCGCCCCTCCCAGCTTCGATAGCCTCAACATGGAGGGCGCCTTCACCCATGTAGGAAATCATCTTATTTCCGACTCTGCAGCTGCCATCAAGGCCGGCGCAGATGATTTGTCTACCCTCGGCCCCGAGGATGCTCTTCTCTACGGAAAATTCGGTGGCCAGAGCGGCCGACGACGGGCCGACGACGATGACAACCAGACGGAGGCTTTCGAGGAGGACAACGACAGCCTCAACAGCGTCCCCGTCGACGGCATGACCGGCCTGAACCTCAAGGACATCGAGGAGGAGAAGGAGCTTCCCCCTCATGCCTGCGCGTGAGCTGCCGCCATATCCCGCCCTATCCCGCTCTGCCCGCCTCCCATCGCTGACTCTTACCACACCAGGTATTGCGGCATCCACTCTCCGGCCTCCGTCGTCAAGTGTCTCATCTGCAACAAATGGTTCTGCAGCGCCAGGGGAAACGGCTCGTCGACCCACATCGTCAACCACCTGGTCCGGGCCCGCCACAAAGAAGTCCAGTTGCACCCGGAATCCGCCCTGGGAGACACCGTCCTCGAGTGTTACAACTGTGGTACCAAGAACGCTTTCCTGCTCGGCTTCATCCCCGCAAAATCCGATACGGTCGTCGTTTTGCTCTGTCGCCAGCCCTGCGCGGCATCGACCTCGAACAAGGACATGAACTGGGACACCTCCCTCTGGGAGCCCCTGATCGAGGAGCGCGCATTCCTCTCGTGGCTCGTGACCCCGCCGTCCGATGCCGAGCAACTGCGCGCGCGCCATCTCTCGCCCAGTACGATTGCCAAGCTCGAGGAGATGTGGAAGCTCGAGCCCGAGGCGACGGTCGAGGACCTTGAGAAGGTGTCCAACGTCGACGACGATCCCAACCCTGTGTTGCTCAAGTACGACGATCCGTACCACTACCAGAACATCTTCGGCCCCCTGGTCAAGATGGAATCCGACTACGACAAGAAGCTCAAGGAGGCCCAGTCCGAGGATGGCCTGACCGTCGAGTGGAACTACGCGCTCAACAACAAGCACATTGTCAGCTTCAACCTGCAGAAGATCGAGTCCGGAGACGTCAAGCTCGCTGTTGGCGACGAGATGCGATTGCGATACAACGGCGAGCTCCGCGAGCCATGGGAAGGTGTCGGCTACGTCATCAAGATCCCGAACAGCCAATCTGATGAGGTCTGCCTGGAGCTGCGAAAGACTGGCAACGACAAGCAGGTCCCCACGGATCTGTCGCACAACTTCTCCGCCGACTACGTGTGGAAGGCGACCTCCTACGACCGAATGCAGCTCGCCATGAAGACCTTTGCCGTGGACGACATGAGCGTCTCTGCATTGATCTTCCCCATCCTCCTCGGCTACTCGAACCAGCCTCCTCCCGCGCCGATGAAAATCACACTGCCGAAGAAGTGGTCTGCACCCGGTCTCCCGGACCTGAACCCGGGACAGGTGGACGCCATCCGCAATGTGCTGCAGAAGCCTCTCAGTCTGATTCAGGGCCCCCCGGGAACCGGAAAAACGGTTACCTCTGCTACGATCATCTACCATCTTGCCAAGATCACCGGTGGCCAAGTCTTGGTCTGTGCTCCGTCCAACGTCGCCGTGGATCAGCTTTGCGAGAGGGTGCATCGCACTGGTCTCAAGGTCGTCCGTCTGACGGCCAAGTCGCGCGAGGACGTTGAGTCCTCGGTCAGCTTCCTGGCGCTTCATGAGCAGGTCCGAATGTCGGAGCACAACTCCGAGCTCGTGAAGCTGTCGCAGCTGAAGAACGAAGTCGGCGAGTTGTCGAGTCAGGATGAGAAGAAGCTCAAGCAGATCACCAAGGCTGCCGAGAGAGAAATCCTCAGCAACGCCGATGTCATCTGCTGCACCTGCGTCGGTGCCGGAGACCCCCGTCTCTCCAAGATGAAGTTCCGCAGCGTCCTCATCGACGAGTCCACCCAGTCCGCGGAGCCCGAATGCATGATTCCCCTGGTCCTGGGATGCAGCCAGGTCGTCCTCGTCGGCGACCACAAACAGCTCGGTCCGGTCATCATGAACAAGAAGGCCGCCAAGGCGGGTCTCAACAGGTCACTGTTTGAGCGGCTGATGAACCTGGGAGTCAACCCCATTCTGCTGAACATCCAGTACCGAATGCACCCGTGCCTTTCCGAGTTCCCGTCCAACATGTTCTACGAGGGTTTCCTTCAGAACGGAATCACGCGGGAGCATCGCCTGCGCAAGGATGTCGATTTCCCCTGGCCAGTGGCCGAGATGCCCATGATGTTCTGGTCCAACCTGGGCCACGAAGAGATCTCGACATCGGGAACGTCGTACCTCAACCGCACTGAGGCGTCCAACGTTGAGAAGACGGTGACCCGCTTCTTCAAGGCAGGCGTCAAGCCGTCCGAGATTGGCGTCATCACGCCATACGAGGGACAGCGAAGCTACATTGTGACGACGATGCAGAACTCCGGGACGTACAAGAAGGAGCTGTACAAGGATGTCGAGGTCGCTTCCGTGGACGCCTTCCAGGGGCGTGAGAAGGACTTCATTGTGCTCTCCTGTGTCCGTTCCAACGACAATCAGGGCATTGGGTTCTTGTCTGATCCCCGACGTCTCAATGTTGCCTTGACTCGGGCCAAATATGGTTTGGTCATTCTTGGAAACCCCAAGGTGCTCTCGAAGCACGAGCTCTGGCACAATCTGCTCGTCCATTTCAAGGATCGCAAGTGTTTCGTCGAGGGACCCCTGACCAACCTGCAGTCTTGTCTGCTGCAGTTTAGCCGCCCCAGGGTCAGCTACCGTCAGAAGAACAACCAGCACCCGCAGTATCTGAACGGGGGCTATCCGCACCACAGGACCAACGGGGGGCTCCCGGGTCGCGAGTTCGACATGGGCTCGACCATGTCCTACATCCCGGATGACGTCTCCTCGATCCACGGCTCCACTTTTGGCGGCGCCGCGCTGAACACGGCCTTCCCGCCCATGTTTTCCAGCTTCGCCCCGGAACAGTGGCCCGGCTTGCCCGGTGTGCCCGCCCCCGGCCGAGGACATAAGAACCGCGGCCGCGCTACGGAGAGCATCGCCGGAGAGAGCGTGGCCAACTCGGAGCTCACCGACGCGACCGCCAGCGTCATCGGCGCCAAGGGTGTGGGTCAGGGAGGTGTCAGTCTCGGTGCGGGACTTCACGATGCCGTCACCGGCATGCGAGCCATCTCTTACACGCAGAGCGACCGGCTGAAGCAGTATGTCGAGAGCAGCGGCCGGATGACACTCGGGAACAGCTTCGGGCGCCGATTCGACGACGACGAGAAGAGCATCAGCACTGCGTTTCACAGCCAGGTCGGTGGGGGCTACGACTGAGCCACCTTTTTGTGACAGGATTCGATGAACACGATCGGACGATGACAATCATTGTGTTGAGGCTCTAGAAGGGCTCCTTAGGAAGCTCTCTTCGCAGACCTGTGCAGCCAATTGCGGGAAAGACGGCGCAGAAAGCGGCGCCTCGGGTCTCTGCTCCTTTTCCCCTACGCAGCTGATTTTGGAGGCAGTGTGCCTTGATGGCGCGTGCAGCCGACGAAGCAGCGCGCACTCAAAGGCACTACCTGCTGCGACGGGATCATGCCGACGCTGAGGCGCCGAGAGGAAACTTCTACGCGCAAAACCCACCCGGCGGTGCAGCAGGATCTCCGGGTCTTTTTGGTACTGTGGTTCGAGATGAGTTGCGACAAGGACACGCTTCCCCGGCATTACGAGGATTAGGGCGAGGACGAGGACGATGAAAAGGGGCTTTCAGAGGGCCAGTGCAGACCTGAGACGTGTTTGCCGGTGCGGACGAATCAATGGCACGGGCTACGGCTAACAGACGGTCGTCCCGGCATCATGGGCGGTTTGAGGCGGATGATGTTTGCGCGCGCGAAGGGAGCCATGCGCTTCGGGCAAAGTGCTCTTTTCTGGCGTCGATGCGGAGGTTAGCTGCAGTCACTCCTTACCTAGTGTGTAGATGAATTTCAAGACCCAACACTCTTTCAGAGCCGACAGTGTGCATCTCGCGATGTTCAAATCATGCCAGATGCCGTTGAGTGCGGCTCTCGGGCATCGGACAAAGGAATCCAGGTGCCGCTACCGATGACGTCACGTCTCCTGGACTTGCCATTGCGCATCACGTGCCCCGTCTTTCCGGCTCAACCAATCACGAGCGACGTGTCTGATCTCCGCTCTCACATCACCAGGGCCCCGCTTTTTCCGGGACTCTGTCGAGGTGCCTGACGAGCCCCACCAAACGCTCGGACCAACTTGGCATGCTCTGGCACTGCCCCAGGTCTCCGGGATCAGAAGGTACGTACCCTGAGTCTGGGGAGAACTTGGGCTTGAGGTCACCGGGCTCCTTGACCTCAGCTCCCTCACCGGTTCCTCCCAAAGCAACATATTGAGCCCTTCCGTCACTGCTCCCAACGAGCGCTGCACCTTGCACCGTTGCACCCGACGAGCAGAGGCACGATGAGTCCGAGCCCGCGAGGCATCTTCAGCGAAGAAGATGAAGAGATCAACGACGACGCCCTCCATGACATGATGGGTTCGGGCCTGCTGGCGTACGCCGGGCAGGACACGAGGCCGACGTCTCAGAGAGAGTTGATGGGGTGGTACATGTATGGATTCGCGGCCGAGACGTATCTTGTCTGCGGAATTGGTCAGTCCTCCACCGAACGTGTTTCTTCCTTGGAGGGTTGTTTGCTTGTCTGCTGTTGAGTTGCCATCCACGGCTCTCGGAGTTGGGGGGTCATCTCAGCGGATCGAGTCGTGTGCGAGCGTGTCACTCGGGCGAATTTCGCGAGGCCTTCGTGCTGACGCGCAAATCACTACTACTTGTAGCTTCCTTCATCCCGATCCTCCTAGAGTCGCTCGCCCGCGAGAACGGCGTCCTGCTCTCGGACCCGACCCAGCCGTGCGGCTCCAGCGACAGCATGAGCAGCGAGGATGGCCAGTGCATCATATACGTGATGGGCATGCAGATCAACACCGCGAGCTTCGCCATGTACACCTTCTCCGTGAGCGTCCTCCTCCAGGCCCTCCTGGTGGTCAGCATCAGCTGCGCCGCCGACCACGGCAACTACAGGAAGAAGCTCCTGCTGGGGTTCGCCTGGACGGGCGGCCTCTCGGTCATGGGGTACATCTTCATCAATTCGTCGACGTACCTGCTCGGTGCTCTCCTGACAGTCATCTCCAACACTTCGTTTGGGGCGTCGTTCGTGCTGCTCAATTCGTTCCTGCCGCTCCTGGTCCGGAACCATCCAGAGGTCATCGGGTCCTACGTGAAGGGTCAGGGTAATGGGAATGGGAGCGCCTCCGTGCGGCAGCAGCAGCAGCCTGAAGATGAGGACGAGTCTCGGTTGGCAAACTCGACGTCTAATCTGTTGGGAGACGGTGGTCGCTTTCCCGAGGGCCATGGGCTCAAGCGGGCGGCGACTCACGAGGAAATCACCTCGACGGAGCTCCAGCTCTCGACCCACATCTCCGCCACGGGCATCGGTATCGGCTACAGCGCAGCCTTGTTCCTGCAATGCGCCTCCATAGGCATCCTGCTAGCCATGAAGAACACCACCTGGTCACAGCGGGTGGTGCTCTTCATCGTCGGGGTGTGGTGGTCCGTATTCACGATCCCCACAGCGATCTGGCTCCGGCCGCGGCCCGGCCCGCCCCTGGTCATTGACGGCAAGAAGGACGGCATCAGTTGGCTCGCCTACCTCGCGTACGCGTGGAAGTCGCTCTTCCGCACGGTCAAGCTCGCGAGGCGCCTGCTCGACATCATGCTTTTCCTGGCCGGCTGGTTCCTGCTCTCAGACGCCATCGCCACGACGAGCTCGACGGCCGTGCTGTTCGCCAAGACGACGCTCCACATGAAGCCGTGGGCGCTCGGGATGATCAACGTCATCTCCACCACGGCGGGCGTCCTGGGGGCGTTTGGGTGGTCATGGGTGTCGCGTGTCCTGGGCTTGAAGCCGCACCAGACCATTCTCGTGTGCATCGGCCTGTTTGAGCTCATCCCGCTGTACGGGCTGCTTGGATACCTCCCATTCTTCAGGCAGTGGGGCGTTGGCGGGCTGCAGCAGGCGTGGGAGATGTACCCTCTGGCCGCGGTGTACGGGCTCGTGATGGGCGGGCTGAGCGGGTACTGTCGCTCGCTGTTCGGCGAGCTGATCCCGCCCGGGTCGGAGGCGGCCTTCTACGCGCTCTACGCCATCACGGACAAGGGGTCGAGCGTGTTCGGGCCGGCCATTGTCGGTGCGATTATCGACCGCACAGGCAGCATCCGGCCGGCGTTCTGGTTCCTGGCCGCGGTCGTCGCCGTCCCGGCGCCGCTGATATGGCTCATCGACGTGGAAAGGGGCAAGACGGAGGGCGAGAAGCTGGCTGAGACGATTGAGGGCTTCAAGGTGCTTTCTCGGGAGGAGGAGGAGGAGGACGCCACGGAAGAGGAGACGCGGGGGATGCTGGCCGACTATGAGGCATCGGCGCGGGCGAGCGGGCGGGCGTAGGATTGCGTCTATGCGAACTGGTGATGGCGTGCTTCCTACCAACCGACTTCAGGGACGCAGTGGGATTTTTTCTTTCTTTTTTAAACCCTCTCCTTGCATAGCCGTGGCGTTTTGATGGATGCGATAAGTATCTGACGATTTGATGAATGATGGATGTTTCTTTCGTGTATGCGAGTTGGACATTGAACGGGAGGTTGTGAGACGAGATTTGGCCACATTAATGGGCTCCATGAGAATGGCAGGTGCGAATGGTGCTTCATGTTTTGGGAAGGAACAGAAAGAAGATTTTTCCAAAAAAAAAAATCTAAAGGATGAAGCTGAAGTGACTGAAACAACCCATCCATTGCCTTCTGCTGCCTTTATTCTCACCTAGAACTTTTCCCAGCAGAGCTGGCCTCTTCCGTACTTGTCTTCTTCCATCTTTCAATCTACGAGTACGAAATTCCGTACTGTGACCTTCCTCGCGCTTCAATGGCCCACCGCTCCGAATTCGGCGAGCACAGAGATCACGGACCCCGATCGAGAGACAAGGGCCAACAATCACACCTGCGGACCCCCGGTGCTGCAGATATATCAAATCTGCCGGGCGATAGCGCCTGAAGATCGCTGAAAAGGGCACCAAGCGCTCGGCAGATCCCGGCGCGGCCCATAAGTGCGGGGACGAGCTACAAAGTCGTACCTTGAGAGGACGGATCGAGGCAAGCTCATCTACTCCGTGTAGCAAGTCAATCTCTATCTGGATAGAGTACAGGTGTTGGGGTATGTCCAGGTGCAGGCACGGAGTACCGATCAAGCTGACTTCCGGTGGAGGCACTCAGGAACCATCAAGTTGACATCCAGCATCCCTCGGGAGAACGCACCAGCTTCAGAGCTTGCCGCACCGTGCCTCTCGGAGTCTCAGCAATTTTCAGATCTAACAATCCTTGCTCGCGGTACTCCATAACGGAAAACGGAATTGGTTTGGTCCTGGGCGGCCCCCCCTCCCAACATAAAAAAACAAAAGACGAGGACAGGGACGCGGCGGGAGAGCAGTGGGGGAACCCAAGCCCCGACGAAGCTACGAGTACTGCTTGTTTCGAGCCGAGACGGACAATTGCTCGGTACGCGCCGAGCAAAGGCATTCAATCGAGACGAGCCGACCTCTGTGTCACGCGAGACACTGCGGACAAGACACGACGGAGCGCAAGCCCACGGCAAAGCTGACGCGAGATCCGCCTCTTGCGCACCGCCGCGAAGCCCCGCAACCACCATGAAATCCAAGTCCCGGGAGCGTCCCTGCCAAACCAGCACCGGCCAGGAAGACGAGCACTTTGCCGAGTGTCCCTACTCCGCGACCGTGCTGAAAGAGTCGGCCAAGGATACGCGCGACGGTCGCCAGGTGAGGACCTGGAGGCACAATGGAAAGCATGGCTCGAGCAGAGTGCTGCTCCAGGAAGCGCCCTTCGAGCCGGCCGGGAGATTCAAAAAGAGCCAATCTCTGGACGCAATGTACACGATTGAGCCAGAGAGCGACTGGCTGAGCATGACGCGCTACAATAGTTTCGTCTGTGAGATTAGAACCCCCCCCCCCCTTTTTTTTTTTCCCTTTTTATCCCTTCTGTTCTCAACATAACTGGGTTACTTGTCGAGAGGACCGTCTGACCGTCTGACCGTGCGCCTGGGACAGTAAACGGCGTCAAGTTCTGTGTCGATGACTACATTTACGTCGCAAACGAATGGACGGTCGAGCGGCCGAGCAAGGTAACAAGGGCAGACGACGGCAGCGCCGCCAAGCGACGGGACGAGCATTGGGTTGCCAGGGTCCTAGAAATCAGGGCGGCTGACGAGCATCACGTCTACGTGCGGGTATACTGGATGTACTGGCCCGACGAGCTGCCGGCGGCGCTGATGGGCGGCAAGAAGATGGTGGCGGGCCGCCAGCCGTACCACGGAAGGCGTGAGCTGGTCGCATCGAATCACAGTAAGCATCACAGACCGGGACCTCCATCCCTCGCCCTCCTCGCAACCGAGATTGACGATCCGGGGGAGTATTCAGTGGACATCATCAACGTATTCAGTGTTGCGATGGCGGCCGACGTGCAGCAGTGGGTGGAATCAGATGACGACGACGTACAAGATGCCCTGTTCTGGAGGCAAGCATTGGATTGCCGGACAATGGAGTTATCGGTGCGCCTGCCCCTCCCCTTTCTACCGAGTCTCGATCAAAGCCTCTCCTCTCTCCGAGATCGAGCATCACTGATCCAGACAGACTGTCGATATCATATGTCAGTGCGCGCTGCCGGCGAATCCGGACGAGCTCCTGGTTGGCTGCACGAACGCCGGGTGCCATCAATGGATGCACTACCGATGCTTGCTTGACGATGTATACTCACGAGTCTATAGCAGGCTCGGCAAAGATAAACCACACAGCAGCAGCAGCAGCAGCAGCAGCGCTGACATTGAGACGAACGAGGACGGACTGAAGGGTGCGAACACTCCTCCCAGAGTCAAGAGGAAGGAGTCGATTGCGCCAGGCAACGAGCAAAGCCGGGCCGTCCTGAAACGCATCGGGGCGGGTCGGGTTGGTTCAGGAAACAAGCCGTACCTCGGGCTTTTCGATGCGGCACTCAAGCTGAACAGCGGGCCTCCGATGTGGGAGGTCACGGATAAGAGGGAGGGTCTCGGGGATGGGGATGGGGACAGGACGTGGACCGAGATGGCTTTCTGCTTGAAGTGCGGCACCGTTCTCGACTGAGGGCGGGGGAGCTTGTTCCTTTGGCGGCGTTTCTGATGCCTATGAGCAATTGGGCTGTTGTGTTGTTTAGCAAAGGCACGGGTGTTATGGCGTGTAGTTGGGCTTTGATCTGTGGATGAGGCTTCGCAAGGAGTCCGGAGATGATCTTGATTTTCCTCCTGTCCTCCTTTTTTATTCCACTTTTGTTTAGAATTCTCCATGCTTGCTTGTGTTTATTGCCTGAGCGGTCCTCGCGAGTGCGTCCGTCAAGATTTTGACGCGACGATCCGATCATTTCGTGCTTTTCAATTTGAAGCCGAAGATGTTGTCTCTTCCCTGTAATGTAAAGAGCATAGCGGGAGGTGAGCTCGAGCTCTTGCTCGGGAGAGAAGTTGCGACGGAGGGTCAAAGCTTCCGTTTTTGGCGTTTATGTTTTCTTCGAAAAATTGACATAAATAGACTAGCCTAACTTATTGCGCTAACCCATAACAAGCACTATCGTCAACCCACTGGACCCCCACTCCCCGCTCGCTCCCCTGATCGGTGATGAGCATCTTCTTGAACTTGGCAGATTGCATACCTGTACTCATACTCCATATATTCAAACGTCGAATTCAGGGTGCTCGACTCCCATCTTGCGTCTTCGTTTGGTCAAGCATCTCCTCCGGCACCCCTTCATCCCCATCACCTCGGTGACGACGCTCCCGTTGTATAACCCTGACCGCGAGGCAATTCATCCGGCACCAAAAGCCATACCCAGCCAGCCGGTCGGTGATTGCGTGGCTTCGCATCGCACCGCAAGCATGGCCGCCGATCCATTCGACTCGGCGCTGTGAGTCTGCCGTCCCCTTTTATTCCTCTTTCATACCACTCCCTCCCTCTCCCAGATCCAGATCAGGGCCAATGGCTGATGCCCGCGCAGCGACCTCCTCCGCCGCCTCAACCCCAAGCAGACGACCGACCACCTCAATGCCATCATCTCGCTCGCGCCCGACCTGACCGAGGACCTGCTCTCGTCGGTCGACCAGCCGCTGACGGTGCGGCGGTGCAAGCAGACGAACCGCGACTACCTCATCTGCGACTACAACCGCGACGGCGACAGCTACCGCTCGCCATGGTCCAACCAGTTCGACCCGCCGCTGGACGAGGGCGGCGTCGGCGGTGTTGGGCCGGGGAGCAACGAGGGCGCCGGCGAGGGCGCCATCCCGAACGAGCGGGTGCGCAAGATGGAGGTCAAGGCGAACGAGGCCTTTGACATCTATAGGGAGCTGTACTACGAGGGGGGCGTGAGCAGCGTCTATCTGTGGAACCTGGACGATGGCTTTGCCGGTGTCGTCCTTGTCAAGAAATGTGCGAAGAAAAGATGAGAACCAAAAAAGAGCCCCTGACATGATGGGCAATCCCTCCCCAACAGTATGGCATGGCGAGGCTAACTCGAGATCTTTCTTCTTCTCCCTTCGGTCAATACAGCCGCCCCGCCGGGCTCCGGATCCGAGGGGGTGTGGGACTCGATTCACGTCTTCGAGGCGATTGAGCGCGGGCGGACGACGCACTACAAGTTGACGTCGACGGTGATCCTCTCGCTGTCGACGAGCGCGGACGCGACGCTCGGGGAGATGGACCTCAGCGGCAACATGACGAGGCAGGTGGAGCAGGACCTGCCGGTCGAGAGCGACGACAGCCACATCGCCAACATCGGCCGCCTGGTGGAGGACATGGAGCTCAAGATGCGGAACCTGCTGCAGGACGTGTACTTTGGCAAGGCCAAGGACGTGGTCGGGGACCTGCGCAGCGTGGGGACGCTGAGCGAGGGCGCGCGGGAGAGGGAGACGCAGCGGGAGCTGATTGGGAGCATGAAGCGATGACGTGGATGATGGTGATGAGGAAGATGACGACGGCGACGGCGACGGCGACGACGACGACGACGACGACGACGCCTCACAGAGATTAAGGAATGAGTTTGTGAAGCAACGGGAACAAGAGCGATTACTGAATAGAAGTCACAGTGCTGCCGACTGCCAGGAAAAGGCTGGTGCATTCCCTCCCCCTTTCCATGGGGTTTTCTGGCATGATCCATTACTACTACCTTTTCAGACTTGTCCGTCCATGCCCACCGGCAAGCCATGTGTGTCATTCACCCAGGAAACTGCAATACTACCGGTACGAGTATGAAGGGCTGTCAACATACCACAGCGAGGCGGCATCCGGCAGTCGCCCTGAAAAGTTGTGCCTCCTGCGCACGTGGAGTGAAGATTTCCATCCCAAGACCGGCGGGGCGGGGGGCACGGCGGGAAGGCCATGGTGGCCACTTTGCTGTCGGCGGTCGGAAGATGGTAAAGAGAAAAGCCACCGGCGAAGACGTCGGCGAGGCGCGCGGCGGATGACTGTAGGCTCTGGAGGATGTCATTCCACGCAGACGGGAGTGGAGGAGCGAGAGGGGCCGTGGGTCTTGGAGAGCCTGCATACATACGAGTGCCTACTCCGTACGGAGTACTCCGTAGTTAGTACGGAGTACCTAGTATGAATGTACGAGGATGCCTGCAGAGTGCTCCGAGTCGGACTGGATTCCGAAACATCCATTGGATCGGCATTTCGAGGCGAGAGCGCGCTTGGCCCTGCGGCGTGCTTGAAACGAGGCAAAGGGCGCCTGGTTTGGATCTAGACTCTCTGAGAGTGCCGGGCTGCTGTCAGCCACGGTGGTGCGTGGTGCGTGGTGCGTGGGGAGGGCCTGGCCTGGCCTCGCGCCCTGAGCTGTGCGGTCTGCGAGATTCACCTTTTCGGCGGGACTTGGGTGATCTGATGGGGGATGAGGGATGAGATGAGAGGTGATGTCTTGGGCAGAGGCTAGTGTATGAAGAGGATGTCGTGTTTCATCGATGTGTTATTCGTGCTGTCATTGAGACGATGACGATGATTCTCAGCATCAATGTATGATGTTGATATCAATAATTATTTCGATGGTCTATTGGCTACCCTACAACTGGAGGCTACGTTGTGCAATCAATTCTACAAGGTACAGGGTAGTGCCTTGATTTGATCATCACGGGCCGGCCTTGAACACCGCCTCGACCCGCACACCAGCAAGTCGACGGCGGCGGCCCGGGTCGTCCAGTCGAGGCAACGAAGAAGATTGAAGTGTCCGCGGAAGAGGGGGAGAAGGGGGAGAAGAGGACAGGACAAAGAAAAAAAAAAAAAAACCGCCGGCGCCCGTCCTTGGTGTGGTTGGCGGGGAGAAATGGTGCACGGGTTAGCACGGGGCGAGCTCCATGCACGGTGAATTCCATCCATTCGATGGTCATGGTGGGCATGGATCAATGGCCTCGAGCAACGAACGACTCCCGCCAGTACTCCGTACGAGTGCGCTAATCGTCGCGAATCCCGCTCTCGCTCGAGGCTGTCAACATATTGATCAAATCAACGAGGACTGGTAGGTCGCCGTCGCCGAGCAGGAGGACTCGCTAACGCGCGTGACAGGCGACCCTGTTGGACGTGCGAAATGTCACCGTGAGACGGCCCTCCTGCAGATGGATGGATGGATGCACGGAGGGAACATGATGTACGGAGTACGGAGTACTGGTATATTCTGTGTGTACGGAGGGAGTACGGCCCGCCTGGAGCCGTACTCGCACATACAGGGCATCGCGTCCTCGTACGAGTGCTGCCATGGTCGAGGTCGAGGTCGAGGTCGAGTCTCGGAAAAGCTTGATGATGGCTCGACGACAAATCGCCGGGCGTGGCGAGCAGACTCGCGGATTCTGAAAGGCTTCGGGTGTCGGCGCTCGTGGGCTCGTGGGCTCGTGGGCTCGAGGGTTCGAGGGACGAGACGGAGGCATCAGGCGCCATGCCGTCATCTCTGATCCATGCTTCTAGATCATATCAGCAGGCCCTGGGGATGTCACCGGGAGGGGGGTTGCGGGATAATCCAGGTATGTCTAGGCCCTACCGCGGCATGGAGCACGACTGCTAACTGCAATCGGCAGAGAACGTGGACGCCAGGGCGCCGAGCACCGTCGGGCTGGTTAGATCTGCAGTACCTGGATTCCCTGGATTCCCTGGATACATACTCCGTATGTTCCCTGGAATTACGAGTGTCCATTGCTCGCACTCCATGGATGAGTCGGGGTCCGCCCGTCCTCGGTGGCAGCGGGCCAGGAATACATGGATGGATGGATGGATGGATGGATGGATGGTGAGAGCGCGAGCCGTCTCGCTTGCCTCTCGCTTGTCGAGGGCCAGGTCGCCGCACGAGGCGGCAGCGGCCGAGCGGGGGCGATGAGGAGGAGGAGGAGGAGGAGGAGGAGGAGGAGGAGGAGGACGACGACGACAGGCATGCTTTGGGCGTGTTCGGCCGAAGATTCTGCTCCAGGGCCGGGCGCTCCGTGGCCGAGGAGCAGCAGGAATCCTCGAGAGGATTAGAGATGGTCAGAGATGGACAGAGAAGGGCAGCGATGGACAGAGATGGATGGAGCACGGACAAGGTGAGATTCTGTCAGACGAGGGAGGCGGCTCGGGTACCTGAGTCGAGCGAGGCGGGCGTGGTGCGACTTGCGGCGATGGAGTTGGCGATGGCGATGGCGATGGCGATGGATGCATCATATTCCGTACGGAGTACTTGATACCCCATTCTCCATGCTTCATACATACATGCCTACTCCATGCCTTCGGGCGCGCCTCGTCTCCATTGTTTCAAGTGCTGGGAGGAGACGGGCGGGATGGAAGCGAAACAAATTGCCCTCCATCATATGTGCTTTTTTCGGCTGTCGCGATGTGCCTGTGTGCCTGGACGATGAAAAATCTCGACGATTGATGCATCAATCAATCAATCAATCATCCAGTATTATAAAGGCGGCCTGTCGCAGTCTCTGCAAATTCCAATGGATTGATAGATTGAGTCTCATCAATAAATAATTGACGCGAGCCGTGGACTGGATGCAGTGTGAAACCTCGTTCCTGTCGATCAGCCCATCCCAGTTGACCAATTCCATCCACCTTTTCTTTCCTTTTTTTCTCGAATTCTACTCTTCTTCTTTTCCAAATCCTCTCTCGTGCATCCATCAATCCATCCATCCATCAATTTCTCAATCATCTCTTTTTTTTTTCCTTCTTCTCCTTCTCCTTCTCCTTCTCTGCCCCTGCCTCTTCGCTGCCGCTTATCCAGATCCATCCATCCATCCATTGGATCCAAATTCCTCGAAAAGACGCCCGTTGGGTCTGACGGTGCGGCCACCGTGTTGGCATTGGCAGCCTGTTGGCGCCCGCGTTCGTCCTGCTTCTTGAAGCACTCCAGCTCGTCCTCTTCCAGTTGCCCCCGCATGCATGAGGTGTCCAGCTCTGCATTCCGGGATTGGACTGGATCTGGGCTCGTTTGATCGAGGGCCAGCCTGAATAGATTACGGGATACGGAGCACTGGCATCGACCCTCCTACCATCCATCGCCTTGATTGATTGATTGATCGGATCCATCGTGAGCCTTCTGCGCCCGAGCCACAAATTGTCGAGCGCTGACCCTCGCCCGCCGCCGATTCGGCAGCGACGAATAGGACGAGCCTCTCCCACCGAGAAATTCCACCGAAAAGCGAGCCTCCTCCTCCCATCCCACCACCCATTTAGGGATCAAGAGAGCGAGAGGGGAATAGAGAGAGAGAAAGAGAGAGAGAGAGAGAGAGAGAGAGAGAGAGAGAGAGAGAGAGAGAGAGAGAGAAAGAGAGAGAGAGAGAAAGAGAGAATACGTGTGTGTGTGTGTGTCTTAGGTAGAGAGGGAGACACACACACAGACGGAGGGTGAGAGAGAAAGAGAGAGAGGGAGAGAGAGAGACAAGAGAGAGCCTTGGCAGGATTCAGGCAAATCCGCCATACTCCAGCGGACGAGAGACCATCGTCACCAACACCTTCACCACCACAACCACGAGCATCACGACAATCACCGGCAGCACCACCGACCATACCAGCCGCGGCGAGCGAGAGAGATAGAGATAGAGAGAGATCAGCCGACTCGCTCAAGCCCAGGTTCGTGAACCTCCACCTGCATCCCCAGACCTCAACCCCCTCTCCCCACACTTAGAGCCATGGGAACGATGGATGCATCTCGTGGATTGCATGGATTGATGGACCGTCTCCCCCTCGATCTGCTTCGTACATGATACGAGTACCTGTACAGAACCTCTCCACTCCGCCGTCATCCCCGCTGTCATCCCAGTCGTCTCCCTCTTCCCCTCCTCATCTCCCCAACCCCTCTCTCCACGTTTCTCCTCCTCCTCCTCCTCCCCCTCCTCCTCCTCCTCCTCTTCTGCCTCTTCCTCTTCCTCTTCCTCTTTCTCTTTCTCTTCCTCTTCCTCTTCCTCTTCCTCCTCCTCCTCCCCCCTGCTGCCCTGCCAGGTCCTCCGCATCCTTCTCCCTCCCTCGGAAATTCACCCCCCCCCCCCCCCTTCTCCCCCA
>NQYS01000001.1:3081402-3097812 GCA_003055955.1 Escovopsis sp. AC | reverse complement strand
GAAAATCCCCCCCCCCCCCCCCCTTCTCCCCCAGGCTGGCCCAGATCATCTCGGCATTGGCCCCGACTGGACCGCCGTCTTGGCTTGAGCCTTGCAGAGTGTTTGCATCCTGTTGCTCATCTCCCACCTTCGCCATAGTCACACCGTCTCTTCTCCACCCTCGGCATTTCCATACAGCGTTCCATCCCCCCTGTCGTGATCCATCAACCACCACCACTTCCCCTCCTGCTTGTCTCCCCCCTCCTCGCCTTATCTGCCGCCTGCCTCTTTCTGTCCTTCTCTTCTTCTTCCTCTTCTATTCTTTCCCTCCCCCATCTTTCGTTCCCTTTTTTTATAACTTCTTCCAATCCCTTCTCTAATCGACAGAAAGTATCGGGAAGCAGTACTGGAGACGTTGATCGACAGATTGAATACCTTTTCCAGCAGGGCCCCCCTTCCCCTCATCCAAACACCCTTGACCGGCCAAGCTTGGAGCTCGAAGCACCATCGTCGCCAGGTCCCGCCGCCATCTTGGTCCACTATATAAATCTCCGAGACTGCGCATCCGATACCGCATCCATCACGACGCCACGACGGGCAGAGCAAAGAGAGAGAGAAAGATCGGGCTCAGAGAGCGACAAGGGGTCCTCTCGTCTGAAGCGAAAAAGGAAGCAAAAAGAATATCAACGAAGGGGAAAAAGACATCGCGCACCACGGCTGCACCATGGCCGACGAGAAACCCTCCGTCCTCATCATCGGAGGTCTGGGCTACATCGGCCGCTTCCTCGCTCTTCATCTCCACAAGAACAACCTCGCCTCCGACGTGCGACTCGTCGACAAGGTCCTCCCCCAGCTGGCCTGGCTGGGCCCCGAATTCTCGGAAGCATGCGCCCAGCACAAATTCGTCCAGGCTGATGCAAGCCGGCCCGGTGAGTAACCCAACCCCCCTCTCTGCCTTCCTCAGCTTGGCCTGTTTTCCCCTTGGCGTTCCACTCTCATCATCCTTTTTCTTTTTCATCCTTGGCTACCTGTTCATTGTTTTTGCCATCTCCAATCGGATTTTGTCTTGTGTTCCCTTTTTTTTTGACGCTTCACCTCACCCGCCGATAACCACCTTTCCGCGGGAGGCTAGCTGAGACTAATGAGAGCCGCAGACGCCCTGCCCAGAGTCTTCGACCGACCCGACGGCAAAGAATGGGACTACGTCTTCAACTGCGGTGGCGAGACGAGGTATTCCCAGGAGGACGAGGTCTACAGGTTACGATCCCTCAACCTCTCCACAACAATAGCCAAAGAGGCCGCCAAGCGCAAGGTTAAGGTCTTCGTTGAGCTCAGCACTGGAATGGTTTACAAGTCAGACTCATCGCCCAGCAAGGAGGGTGACAAACTCAAACCCTGGAGCAAGATTGCCCAGTTCAAGTTGCAGGCGGAGGACGCGCTAGCAAAGATCGAGGGGTGAGTCCTCTCCTACTCCATCCCTGGGGTCTTCTTGCCTATCCTTGGCCTTTTGCTGACTACCAGGCAGGCTGAACCTCGTCATCGTTCGTCTCCCTCACGTCTACGGGCCCTACGCGTCGCAGTGGGTGGCGACAGCGCTGTGCGTGGCCAGGGTATACCAATACCTCAAGCAGGAGGAGATTAAGTGGCTATGGACCAAGGAGCTGCGCACCAACACGGCGCACATCGACGACGTGGTGCGCGCGCTGTGGGACATCTCGGCGTGGTACGACGGCGGCCGGCCCAACTGGAACAGCGCGGCTATGGGCAAGATCCCCATCTTTAACGTGGTGGACAAGGGCACGACGACGCAGGGCAAGATGGCGGACATAATCGGCGACATCTTCAACATCAAGACGGGCTTCCAGGGCCAGTTCACGAGCACACTCGCGCGAATGAACCTGGACAACGTGGTCGACGACGCCAACGACGAGATGCTCGGACCCTGGGCGGACCTGCTCCAGGAGGCTGGCATCACCCGGTCCTCGCCCCTGACGCCGTTCGTGGAGAAGGAACTGCTTAAGGACACGGACCTGAGCATGGACGGCAGCAGGCTAGAGGCGGTTCTGGGCTTCCGGTACGAGAAGCCGGTCATCACAAAGGCGCTCGTCCTAGAGGTGCTCGAGAGCTATAAACGGATGAACTGGTGGCCTTGAGATTGGAACTGCCCAGGACTGCCGGAGCAGGAGCACAGACATGGGTGGAAAGGTGGGACAATGACATTGCGGCGGCAAGAAGAAGAAGAAGAAGACGACAGAGGAGGAGGGGCAGAGAGCGGTGGCCAAGAGAGGGTGAGGGGAGGTCGGGAGAGGTCGGACCCATCAAAGCAAGCGAGCATTTCCACCAAAAAACCCTGTCAAGGAGGATACACGCGGGGGCGGGCGGTATGATATTCGGATCCCAGGCTTGGATTGGAGGCACAGGGATAGAAGTTCTCTCGATTTTGAGCCGCGCTTACCGGGTTGGCTTTTTTTTTCTTTATCACCAAGGATCACTTTTGTATGGAGTAGGAACGGCGAGGCTTCTGGGCCGAGGATGATGGCATGGACATGCATGTATGCACCGGAGGATTCATTACTGTGTCGCGATTCGTCGAGATGGACGGCTGGATGAATGGGTCAATGGAACGGACTGGAAACTACAAGATATGAGTGTCCTGGAGACTGTGTCGTTGCTGTTTGTACGCGCATGGCCTCGTACGCCTTGGCCAGAATGTGCGAACATTGATGTGTTTGCACGTGAAGCTGTGCGTCTGTAGATCAATGCCTTCCAGCGCAGGAGGGATCAATCTATTCGATTGATTCATTCTGTGCAGCCTGGGGATGGCGATCTCGCCCGTGTCCCCCGCATATACAGGTAGCGGAGGATTGAGGGGTCGTGGAGTCCCCATCGTGGATGTTTTGCCTTGATGGATCAGCACGAAATGATTTTCGATGTATTTTGTGCATGTACAGTTGATGCTGGAGTCTTCTCAGCGGCGTGGAGGACGCTGCAGTGAGCTGCAGGAGTGATTTCGTGCGCCTGCAGCTCCAATTTATCCTGCATATTGCTGACAACCGCCGTTTCATCCACGATCCAACTCTAATCGAGCTGCCCGCTTCTTTGTTGGAATCTTCCTTTTTTTATTCTCTTCCCATTCTTTTTTTCAAATCCCCTCCCAACGACCGGGGCGATCTCCCAAAAGTCATCATCGAAATAGCATCAGAAAGAAGACCCGAAATGGCAGCGCCGCCTGAGAAGACGATCCACAGCCTCGACGGCCGTTGGAACCTCGTGAGTCTGCAAAAACCCCTCAAAAATCCTCCCCCCTCAAGGATCCCCATTCTGACACCGCCTGAACCCCCCCCCCTTCTCTTTTTCCCCCCCCTTTTTCTCTCTCTCCAGAACAAAACCCTCTCCAACGACCCGGACCCGGTCCTCGCCCTCCAGGGCATCGGCTACCTCCTGCGCAAGGCCATCTCATACGCGCCCATCTCGCTCGACTTCCGGCAGTACGAGGGCCCGCCCAACGAGGGCAACGACGGCGCGGGCGCGGACGCGAGCTTCACGCACATCGACATCGTCCAGACCGTGTTCAAGGTCAGCAGCACGCTGGAGCCGCGGTGCCTGGATTACGTGTGGCGCGCGCGCACGGACAAGGTGTTTGGCGAGGTCGAGGCGCGCTCGCGCTGGGTGACGCTCGACGAGCTCGTCGCCGCGGGGCTGGACGAGCACCTCGCGCAGGGGTGGCTGACGGGCGAGGCGGAGGAGGAGGGGAAGGAGGAGGAGGGCAGGGCCGATGGCGGGGAGAAGCGCAGAAGGGGCCAGCTCGTGCTGACGGAGGCGAGGAGCACCAAGAACGGCAAGTGGGACGAGAAGGGCGGCTGGACTGCGTGGCAGGTGTGGGGGTTCAGGGAGATCGGCGGGGAGAGGAGGCATGCGAGGAACGTGGTGGCCAAGAGGGGCGGCGAGGCGCGCAGGATCGTGCTCTACTACGACTATGTCGGGCCGGTGGCTTGAGGGGCGAGGCTCGAGCCGAACCGTGGGGGGAGAGAGGGGGGGGGGGGGGAAGAAGAAAAGACGGCGCACGGTCCATGGCGTCCTGTGTTGTCACTCTCTCAGGCCTTCTTCTCCCTTCGTCTCTCCCGGCTCCCCGCTCTCTCTCTCTCTCTCTCTTTCTGTCCCTTTCCCATATGTGGTCGGACTTGATGGGAGTGGTGGTGCCGCCCACGCCGGCCTTTTCGGGCCATGGCTGATGTAGTATTGCGAATTTTGTTTCCTTTTTTTTGGCTCCTCCATTTCATCCCATTTGATCTCCTCCTTGGCCCCATCCTCAGGCCGGCCTCCGCTTGACAAACTCCTCCAAGTCCTGCACCGTCGCGACGCCGAGCACGAACCTCCTGTTCTCGTCCGTGATGACGGCGAACTCCTGCTTCCACTCGCCCTCGGGCACGCCGCCGCGGAAGAAGGCCTCGAGCTCCTCGAGTGGCGTCTGCATGGTGATGACCTTATACGTGCGGCCGCGGCGCTGGAAGCGCGTCATGGCCGAGGCGAGCGGGTCCTCGGGCCGCGCGCGCCCGGCCTGCAGGAGCTCCTGCAGCTGCGGGATCGATATGTACCCAAGCAGCGCGCGCGTGCGGGCGTCGACGATGGTGAGGTGCGTGTAGTCGCGCTCGAAGGCGGAGAGCAGAGCGAGCGAGATGGGGTCGGACGGGTTGAGGGAGAGCGCGGCGGGAGGGTCGAGGTCCTCGACGGCGGCCTGTCATGGATCGATCCCTTGCGGTCAGCGAGAAAGCCAAGAGCGGATTGATGTTTGAAAATTGTCGGAGGGGGATGAAAAGGGGCACGGGAGAGGCTCCCCCCCGGAGGGGGAGACAAAACTTACACCTCGGTAGCGGGAAGACCATTTGCTGGAGAAGGCCGGCTGGTGGGAGGGTATGATGGTCGTCATGGCGGGCGGGCGGTGTTCTGAGGTCCTCGTGGGATGAGGTTGGCGGGGGAGTATTACTACCTAGGGCCGAGATGGATACGGCCGTTACGCTGCGATGCGAAGCCCGGAGATGCTGTTTGTGGGATGGATTGATGGGTTTGGTCCTGGTTGGGGATTGGGTGAGGGGCGGCGGCTTGCGGGATTCCGAGGATGAAGCTTTCAAGACGCTCGAGATGTTTCCGCAAGCTCAAACGGTGTGATTGAGGTTGGATCGAGCCGCGGCAGAGCTCTAGGGTAGCTGCGTGGCCGTATGTATTGATGTATGTACATATCCGTAATCACTCGGGAACTGAATCCGTTCGACCCCGATATAGCAATTCAGGCCGTGCAGTCTCGATCGACTTCGACCTCTTGAACCTTCAACCCATTACGGAGTACTCCGTACGGAGTACATGTAGTAGAATTGATTCCACGGCAATTCGCAGTATGTACACCAAGGCTTCAGCAGCCATTGAGCCGTGTTGGATGGAGCGGGTGTGACCGGAGCAAACCGGGACGCACTGCACCGCGATCTGCAGCCAGGAGCCGCTGCGGATACACCCAGCTTACCTGTACCGGTAGGATGGAGAGTCTCACGGAAACGGCACGGCATCCGGGCGTTGGATGCAGACGAGTCATCCATCCCTGCTGGCAGTTCCTGCGCCTTATCGACAACTTTGCTCGCAGCTCGGCCAGTGGCGTGATGCTGCCGGCGCTCCTTGCATGCAGTTGCAAGTGCTCATGGATGGCAGCCCATCGGGGTGCATGCCAGTCCTAATCTCCGAGCCCCCCTCGGTGTGCCTGGCCCCGGCCTCGGGTTCGCGCCAGCGCCCTCTGAGTCACCCGGGAATATCAATCAACCATTGATCCATCAACTCGAAGACGGAGTCTCCTACCAAGTAGCCGAGTTCCTCGAGCTTGTCAGCCCTGATAACTCCGTACTTGCTTGGGCCCAGCTCGCCTTGTTTTGAATTGCCGCGCTCCCGAGACCACGCACCTCGCCGACTCGGCGGGGCTGCTTTTCCGAGCCCATTGCACCTGACTGTATGCCATTGGAGCTCCTGATGACACCTTCACGTCGATCCGAGGCGGAAACGTAGCCCCGAGCCCCGTGCTCTAGTACCTGTATGTATCCGATCGAGCGATTACTTGGCTCGGATGGATTGATTGATTGATTGATTGATTGATGCATCGAGGTTCTCAGGGCGCGAGTCCCTGATGTGCCCAGGAAGGAGCGAGGGAGGGAGGGAGGGAGGGAGGGAGGGAGTGATGTCACCGATGTAACCACCGCCCCGAGATGCGCTCGTTCCTTCCTCCCGCGTTCCACGCCAGAGGATCATTCGCAAACCCCGCGCCTGCCGTGCCTCTTGCCCTCCGTGCCTCCTTCCCCTTGTTTGAGATCTTGCCTGCGACAAATAAATCCTGCCGTAGCTTCCCTCCTCTCTCCCCCCTCCTCCCTCCATCTTCTCCCTCTCTCTTCCATGATATCTTACCACCGTGCTGGATTACTACCTGTATTGTATTTGACCCCCAGAGCTGCCCTGGGTAGCATCAATTGATTGCTCGGAGTCGCGGGATCAGCCGTCGTTGATTCATCAGAAGACCCATCTCCGCTCCTCTGCTTCTCGTCGACTGGCAATTGGCCTCCGTCGGTTCGAAAGATGGCACACCTCTATCCGAAGGTAGAGTCGCTGCAGGGCTCGTTCCCCAGCCCAATGGCCATGCCGGCGCACAGTGCCGGGCCGACCCCGAGACAGGCGCGGCCCGAGCTCTACGGCGCATGGTCCATCGTCGACAAGACCCACAAGCTCGGCGCCGAGGCGACCCGCGAGTTCGAGAGGGCCAGCGCAAAGGCTCAGGCCAAGGCCGGCCACATCGAGCTGTTCACGGGGAGATACTACGCGGCTTGCACCGTGGGCGGCATGCTGGCCTGTGTAAGTCGAGCCCGCTTCCAATCTCGCGCGAGACCGTGCCCGTGAAGCAGCAGGACCCGGTACCACCTGTGCTGGAGTAGTACTCCGTACAAGTTCGTACGACAGTGATGCTGATGCGGCAGTGTTCGCCCCACAGGGAATCACCCACACCGCCGTCACGCCGCTCGATTTCGTCAAGACCCGCCGACAAATCGACCCCCGCCTGTATACCGGCAACTTCCAGGCATGGGGAAAGATCTACCGCGCGGACGGCATCCGCGGCATCTTCACCGGCTGGAGCCCCACCTTCTTCGGCTATTCCATCCAGGGGGCCTTCAAGTACGGGTGGTATGAGTACTTCAAGAAGACCTACTCCGACATGGCCGGCCCGGAGGCCGCGCTCAAGTACAAGACGGGCCTGTACTTCGCGGCCTCTGCCTCCGCCGAGTTCCTCGCAGACATCGCCCTCTGCCCCCTCGAGGCCGTCAAGATTCGCATGCAGGGCGGCACGCCCAACCCGTACACGGGCACCTTCAACGGCCTCAGCTCCATAATCGCCAAGGAGGGCGCCGGCGGCCTGTACAAGGGCCTCGTCCCGCTGTGGGGCCGCCAGATCCCTTATACCATGATGAAGTTTGCCTCCTTCGAGACGATTGTCGAGATGATCTACCAGCGCCTCCCGGGAAACAAGGACGACTACGGCAAGGCCGCGCAGACGGGGGTGTCCTTCACGGGCGGTTACCTGGCCGGAATCCTGTGCGCTCTCGTCTCTCACCCGGCCGATGTCATGGTCAGCAAGCTGAACGCTGTGCGGAAACCCGGTGAGCCGTTCGGCACCGTGGTCAGCCGCGTGTACGGCGAGATTGGGTTCAGGGGTCTCTGGAACGGCCTGCCGGTCAGGATCGTCATGATTGGTACCTTGACCGGGCTCCAATGGATGATTTATGTGAGTTGATCAAACCCGCCACTCTTCCGCTTGTCCGTTGCTCGAATGTAGCGTGATTGCTGACCTCCTCGGAAGGACTATTTCAAGATCTTCATGGGCTTGCCCACCACGGGAGGTTCTGCTGTCCCCCAGGCCGAGCAAAAGAAATAGAGAAGTGACCACACGAGATCCATCTCGTGTGAGAGGCACCCGTTGATCACGAGGTCTTGACCTCTGCGGGATGCGTTCTGGACTCCACTTTCGAGAATACCGACGGTGCCATTAGAGTGCGTCGGGGGTTACTGTAGTATCAGCTAGACCTGCATGTCGTATAATATTTATTTCGCCTAACTGCATATCCGATTTTGGTTCTTTTGTCAAGCCATCAGCCGACGATGACGTGCAAAGAAGGGCCATCAGCCCCCCCCGAGGAGATGCCTCTGCTCGGGTCGTGGGCGTGCGAGCTCCGTACGGAGTACTCCGTATCCGTACGAGGACGGTGTGATGCTGGAGCACATATCCATACATATGCATGTAAGCACGTCCCACAGTAGCATGAACCTTCTGCTCTTACCCGCGATCAACCCTCCGTGATTCGAATGGCGAATGCCTCGTGCTAGCGGTAGGTTGAGGGGATAGAGTCCTGCGCTGGACCTATTCGATACTAACCCATGCGGCAAACCATTAGAGTGAAGCCTCTCCTCCGCATTTTCGATGCGTAATCTGGGGTTGGTCGAAAAAAGGCGAGCGCCTGCATGCGCCAACGTTTCCCTTTCTCTCCAAATTTTTTCTTTTTCCTTTATCTCGTTGTCGCTTCTTCCAATGTCTCTCGCCTGACGGCTAGTCGAGGCCTCCCCACTTCTCCGCAGCGCACAATCGCCGAACTCCTTGCGGGTACGGAGTACAGGTTCGAAGTACTCCGTACTCCGTACTGTAAGCCGACTTCGACAGTCCACAGACTTGTCAATGCGGGAGCAGGACATTTTGTACGGAGGGCTGCGTACTCCGTATGTAGAATCACAGTGCTTGATCACGGATGTACACACGCATACGGCTTTTCGTGTGTACGGCCTCGGACGTGCCGTTGCCGTGGGAGAGGTTCGAGCGCCGCGCGCATAGCATCGAAAAAGGATAGGATCTGCCACAGGTCAGAACGTGTACTCCGTATCCATAGTACTCCATGCAGAAGGAGCTCGTAAGTATGAGATGGTCGTAGGCAGTAGAGCCTATGCAACCCAGGCTCTGGGAAGTGCTTTCGTGTTCGATGTGGTGAGGGCGCCTTGGCGACGGCCCGAAAATGCCTGGCCGTTCGACTTGGCAGGGCGAGAAGAGGGAGGAGGGAGGGCAGGCCGTAGATCGCAAGGGGAGTGATGACGGTGACGACGACGACGATGATGATGATGATGATGATGATGGGTGGAAAGATGGATGGATGGATGGGCTCTGGCTGATCGAGGCCTGTGCGGTGTCTGGTAATGAGCCGACGCGATATATCCTATATCCGGGGCCACCACCCCGTCGTGCCGGTATGAGTAGTCTCTGCCCTCACCTGCGCTTCCGCCCGTGTCTCGTACTCCGTACTCCGTACTGCAGTGGTCCATGGAGAGACCCGGCCGGGATGGCATCGTGATGCGCAGAGGAGAAGAATTGAGCGCAGAGCTAGGATGGATGAGGCTTGGACTTGACGGCCTGCCAGGAGTGCCTGCGGGGACGCGCGGGGGGGAGGGCGGGGCAAAGGAAAATGGTGTGACGCTCGCGGCTTGGGTCACGCCTGCCATGAGGCACGGTCGCACCGACTCGCTGGGCTGAGCGTCGTGCTCCTGCCGTACCTGAGGATCGATGATTACGCTGCCGCTCCTGCCTTTGACCTGGGCCAAGCTTGCGAGCCTGAGATGCTGGAAATGAACAGTTAAAGTTGATGAGTGCACTGTGTACGGAGTGCTCCGTACTCCGTACTAGAGGAAGAGTCGGTTCCTGGTACCGTCTCTCGGTACCTTCGTCAGGACTCGTCAAAGCTGTTGGAAACCTTTGTCTCCTCTCAGTCTCCTCTCAGGTACGAAGGGATTGACTGGTACAGGATGAACTTGAAGCTACTAGTACTACAAAAGCGGGTATGTAGGCCACGGGTGAAATCTTGAAGATCGCCAAGTGCAACAACATTCGGTTGATACATTAATGCTTTCTGCATGCCCCACAATGACGGGCAGGCTGCAGGTCGCTCCGACACATGGCCATGGCAGTGCGGGAAAGCCCCATGATGTCTCACTCCGACTGTTCTCGAGAACAAGGGATTGTCCTGGTGGTGCCATGATCCATCACGGGGATCAAATGTGGTCTCGCGACATGTCTGAGAAGGAGCTTGAGGGACTTGAAGTTGTACTCGTATTGATTTGATGTATTCCGATTGAAGGTGGAATGAGCTGGAAGGGTCATTGACCACAGGCAGAAGAGGAATTCACCTCCGCGAACGACCTCCTGCCGCCACGGACGCGGAGATTGACCCGTGCCAGCTGAGGCTGGAAAGTACGGAGTAGTAAGGGTACAGGTAACTCCGTACTCGTAGGGAGTATCCGGTACGCAGTACATGCACACTTGAAGTCCTACTCCGTACTCCGTACTCCTCACTCCGTACTGGAATCAGGCAGGTGCAGTGGACTGCGCTTTGAATGACAGGGATTCGAGCGACAATTTCGCAAGCGCTCAAACGCTGATATGCTGGGAGATCATGGAATCAATTGATCTCTGGCATCTGCTATTGGTTTGAGGTTGGACCGGGCCTTCCAATTAAAAGATCGAGCCTCATCGCGTTAGCCGCAGGTACCAAAGAACGCGTTAGAAAAAAAAAAAAAGACCTCAAGGCTTTCAGGCCCTGAAGTTGTCGGACTCACATTATTGCCAGTGATAGGACGAGTCGGGGCCTCGCGTGGACCGCCGTCCTGTCGATGCGGCCAAAAGGCGGGGGTCAGCCTGTATCCGAGACCTGGAGCATTAGCCTGCGGAGTAGCGCGACGCATGTCCTCGATACCGCGATTCGGTCTAGTGCTCATCGAGGCCATTGTAGTGGCAGGCGGGGGGGGGGGACACGTTCCAGAAACAGTCTGAGTCGTCGCTGCCTCCGACTGCAGGGAGATGATGCCAATCATGACGGGAGGCTGAGGGCCAGGTAGAGGTACCGGTTACTCCGCGCAGACCGTGCAGCGACGACTCTTCCGCGGCGGCACTCCGTACAGGCACCTCTGCACTCGTATGCACACACGAGGCGGTATGTGCTCCGTACAGGTCGTACTGACGGCGAGTCGCCACCGTGCGTCGACGGAGACTTGAACTTGGGAGCGCCCGCACTCAACCGACTTGGATCTGCTGCATCTTCTTTCGGGTCCTTGCGGTTGTGCAGTCAGTATTGATGGAACGATCGATGTCTGGAAGGACTTGCGTCTCTGTGCCTCTCGACTTTTGTAGGTAGTACGAGAGTGTGCCCTGACCACTGCACTGGGCGCCAGGAGGTGCCTGTATGGCACCGCCGATGCAGCGCCTCTCCCGAATCGACACCACTCCACACTGCAGTGCTGCCCTGAGGGCGGCCGCCACCGTACTATGGGCGCCGAGGCACTGTGCATCGCAATGTATCGGTACAGCCACGCCCAGGATGGACTTGGCACTCACTGCGAGCCGCATGGGTCCGATCGCTGCTGCCGCCGGCCTTCAACGGCCTTTTTGGGAGGAGCAAGCCCGTCGTATCGAGGCAGGAGCATTCAAGTCCGTACCGGTACGGAGTACTTGCTCCGCAGTATTTTCTCGTACTCTGTACTCCGTACTCCGTACTTTGTGCTCCGTACTTCTCCAATTCCCACCAACCTGCGCCTGCACCTGCGCCTGCGCCTGCAACCTCCATCCATCTCATCAATTCAATCCATTCATCCATTTGATCCATCCATCCAATCCATCCTCCTCTTCCTCCTCCTCCTCCTCCCCCATCCTTCACTTCCCCATCCTTTACCGTCACTTACAAGGGGGGGGGAAAATAGAACCGGTCGTGCAGCAGCAGCATGCGTCCTGTGCTTACCCTTGACGCCGTCTTGTCCTGATTTCCTTCTCTTCCCAATCCTCCGTCAACGGCCTGCATTCTCTCCTGGACCTTTTTTTTTCCCTCCTCGCGTTTTCGTGACCGTATCATAGATCGACTCGTCCCCATCGACAAAGTGTTCCTCGAAAGCGTCTCGACTTCTCGACTTCTCAACATCTCGACTGTCCTGTGATCCCACTGGCACAACTCTCGGCACGACATTCTTGACGAACCCCCTTCGCGCGCCTCGCTGCCCCGGCGCCGTTTCCCAAGGTCGCTCTCGAGTCGTCTCTGGCCTTGTACTCGACCCTCTTGACCCTTCAATTCCTCCGATGCGAATAGCCGAATAAGTCCCAGGCCTCGTGGGCAATCGACATCGCCCTGCCGTCGCTGCGCCGCTCCGGGCTCCCTCTCTTCCTCCTCTCCTCACCTATTCAAGACACCCCCGCCACGGACACGGATACACTTCCCATGCTATAGATTTACACACCGAGTATCGCACCATAGAAAAGCATGGCCGGCTTCTTCACCAAGATCAAGAGCCCAGTTGCGGTATGTCGACGCTGAAGGATTCGTCGCTTTTGTCATCACGCGCCAAAGGATGCAGCACTTCATTGCTTAGCAGCACGAGCTGACAGGAGGGCTTGAATAGTCCCCGACGACGCAAGCGACAAAAGATGTGGGCCTCAAGAAGAAAGATGAGCCCGCGGCCGAGCTCACACCGCTCGAGAAGATGCTCCTGAACGCCGGACCCTTGCGCCGCGACGGCTCTGACAAGTTCTTTGGATTCGAGAATGTACGTTGAATAGATACCATGACGCCCCCGGCCGCTTCGCTGCTTGTATGGCTGACCTGATTGTGCAATCGCAGTTTGGAAATACATGGTACTGTCCTGCCGGGACCCCTCCATTGTGGCAGACGAAGAAGGTCAATCGACGAGAGCGTGCCGTTTCGCTAATCTATCTGGCAGTTACTGCAATTCGATCGTCCAGGCCCTGTTCTACTCTCAGCTCTTCCGCCAAAGCGTTGTCAATTATCCCACATTACCGCCATCCCCCTCGGAAACGCCTTCCGAGACGCCTAATGTCACCCATCCCATAGTTCCCGTCACAATCCGACCCCCCTTGAGACCGGCGCCGGTCAATCCACAGCAGAAAAAAGGCGGCAAAGATGCCGCGAAATCAAAGCCTGGTAATACAGTGACGCAAGCGGGAACTTCTGGCCCGTCGGGTGTGCGACCGGAAGATAAGCCGGACACGCCCGAGTATAAGAAAAAGCAGGCCATGATAAAGGGCCCCATCCTAGAGGTTGCGAGCGAGAATGCGCTTTCCTATGGCATGGAGGAGTGCACATTCACAGGCCTCAAGGACATCTTCCTCGCCATCCAGCAGAGCAGCAGCAGAACAGGAGTCCTCAGCCCCCAGCGATTTCTTGAGATCTTCAAGAGGGACAACGAGATGTTTCGAAACTCCATGCACCAAGACGCGCACGAGTTCTACGGCGTCGTCCTCAATGATGTCATCGCCAATGTGGAATCGAACGCGAGGAGGACCCGGGAACGACTCGAGGCCGCGCGCGCGGGGGAGGACGGACCCGCCGCATCGGTCGAGGGCGCTCTGGGCCCCTCATTCCTCCATGATGCCGGGAACGGCTACCGCACCCCTGCCACCGGCTGGGTCCACGATATTTTCGAGGGTCTCCTCACGTCCGAGACCAAATGCCTCACATGCGAGACCGCATCCCAGAGAGACGAGACGTTCCTCGACCTTTCCATCGATCTCGAGCAGCATTCCTCAGTCACGTCGTGTTTGCGCAAGTTCTCGGCCGAGGAGATGCTCTGTGAGCGAAACAAGTTCCACTGCGACAACTGTGGAGGACTGCAGGAGGCAGAGAAAAGAATGAAGGTGAAGCGATTACCAAAGATCCTGACACTGCATCTCAAGCGCTTCAAGTATACGGAAGACTACAGCAGACTGCAGAAGCTCTTCCATCGTGTCGTCTACCCGTACCATCTGCGCATGTTCAACACGACCGACGACGCGGATGACCAAGATCGACTGTACGAGCTGTACGCGGTCGTGGTGCACATCGGCGGCAATGCATACCACGGACACTACGTCTCCATCATCAAGACGCAGGACCGCGGCTGGGTCTTGTTCGATGACGAGATGGTGGAGCCCGTCGACAAGCACTTTGTTAGAAACTTCTTCGGAGACAAGCCCGGCATGGCGACGGCGTACGTTCTCTTCTATCAGGAAACGACGTTTGAGAAATTCAGAGAGGAGCAAGAGAGAGAGAGCATGGAGGAGATGGAGATGGCGGCGGCCCAGGCTGCCAACGTCGCGCAGGCCGATGCTCCTCTCAGGAGACAAGCGACACAGCCGGTCCCTGCGACGCCACATCTGGAGCAGGAGTCCCTGGAAAACCTGGCGCATGCCAGGACCGTCCCTGTCCTCGTAGAATCGACGCCGCCGACGCCGACGACTGAACTCTTGCCGCCGCTGCCTAAGCCGTTGACGAATGGCGCTGCCGTGACAGCTCGGCCAGCGCAGGCAGCAGACGAGGCGTCGACAGGATCCACGCCGAGCAGGGCAGAGGCCAAGTCGAAGGATGAACTGAAGCGGGAGAAGAAGGAGCGCGAGGCGGCAGACAAGGCCGCTAAGCAGCTGGAGAAGGAGAGAGGCAAGGAGAGGGAGAAGCAATCGCGAGAAGAGCTGAAGAAGGCGAGGGACGACTTCATCAGGGCGTCCCAATTGCGCAGACAGGAGCAAGAGGGGCTCTTCAAAGCCCTCAACGCCAGCAAGAAGACGGCAGCTCACGAGGAGGAAGCCAGGAAGAAAGAAGAAAACGGCAATGTCAGCAGCAACGGAGCAGTGACCAGCCACGCGATGAACTTCCTCGATCGGTCGAGGCGGGGAGGCAAGTCGATGTCGAGGAAGAGCTTCAGCTTCTTCAACCACAAGGAGAAACAGAGCCATCACCATCCACCAGAGGAGGCGGCGAACGGCGACGCACCGGAAAAACAAGACAAGTTTAAAGGTCGTCTCAGCATAGGCCTGGGGAGGAAGAAGAGCAGCAACGTGCTCGTATAGTGTATCGGCGTCTCCTTCACCTCTTCCTTCTACTTCCCCTCCTGTCCCGAGGATCTTTCCGCGCTGCACCCCTCTTGTCGATTCTTCTCCTTCTTCTTCGACTTCCTCTGTCCAATCTTCATCTATACATATATATTTTCGGTGTTACCTCTCCCCTGATCTTTTTCTTAGATCGTCTTTATATGACTAATGATTTCATTCGAAACACATGCCGATCTCGAGGAAGGAATTGGCATGGTTGATGATATTGATATTCATGGCTGGTGGAAGGGAAATCTCACACATTGCAATACTCTTTTGATCTACAATTTTGCGGAGAGGAATGGCACCGGAGAGAGAGGGGAGAGGTGCGAGCAGGGAAAAAGAGCGTTGCCTTTTTACTCATGGACTGCTTGTTGGCAGCGACTTAGCCTCTTTCTCTTTTCCGTCTGTATTTGCGTCGTCTTTTCTCGTCTGGCCAAGATTCCCCTGTTCATTCTGCGGAAGATGTTGGGCGCACAATGTCTCAGGCAGAGACGATATGGGGGGGCGTTGAATGGACGGACACTGCACGGGTAGAAGCGGTGATACGGCCAACACGGCCAACACAGGGGACTTGCATGCCCAATGACCTTTTGGAATATACAATGGTTCAAGACAGCCACCTATGACTCTCTGGGATCATCATCGGCGAATGGGAGACTTGGAGGAGAGTTGATGAGTTGATGAATGCGAAGGCGTGAATTGAATGTACGCGTACTTGATGCATCTTCCCGGGACATGATTATCCCGCTCCGAGAGCCTCATCCTCCCTGCGAGACGCCGTAACTGAAATCATCCCCCCCTCCTTCTCATCCCCGTGATTCTCATCCTCGATCAAAGCAGCGAATGAATCGATTGACTCGTCTCATGTGAGGCAGATGAGGTCTTTGCAATAATGACTTGGCTCGGTTTGTGTCCTCGCGATCCATTGCATTGATGATGTGCTCAGGCAAGCCCGCTGACCCCTCGCCCAGACGCATCCCTCTTCCTCATCCCCCTGCTTCACCTCCTCGTGTCTCCTCACACCAAGGTCGAGGAATCGTTCAACCTGCAGGCGACCCACGACATCCTCGTCTACGGCATCCCGCTCCGCGACCCTCTCCGCCTTCAGGCCTTCGACCACTCCTCGTTCCCCGGCGCCGTGCCCCGCACGTTTGTCGGCCCCGTCGTCCTCGCGGGCCTCAGCCAGCTGCTCATCGAGCTCGTGGGCTTCCAGCACGCCCAGCTCGTCGCGCGCGGCGTCCTCGGCGTCTTCAACGCGGCGAGCCTGCTGGTCTTCCGGAGATGCCTGAGCAGGGCGTTTGGCGACGGCGTCGGGGCGTGGTGGACCGCCCTCATGGTCGGGCAGTTCCACATCATGTACTACCTCACCCGCACGCTGCCTAACATGTTCGCCTTTGGGCTCAGTGAGTCGTCTTCCCCCGCCGCCTCGCCGTGCTCCCCCCCATCCCCGCCCCCCCCCCCCCTCTCCC
>NQYS01000001.1:3054128-3066203 GCA_003055955.1 Escovopsis sp. AC | reverse complement strand
CAAGACCGGGATTGCAATGCGCATGCCGAGTTCCGAGTACAGAAATTGTTCGTAGACCTTGCAGCCATATAGGTGGTCGACCCTCAATATAGAATCCCCTTGGACCAATCCTGCCTCCCTCTCTCCATAAAATGCAACATGTAACGACATCTCACAACTAAGTACATGTAGGTGCCCAGCCAACCCTCGATGAGAATGGATCAATCATAGTAGGGCCATAGTCCGCCCGCTCTCAGACCTCTTCGTGCACCATGTCCCCCAACGCCTTGCTCTCCTCCAGAATCTCCCTCGCCGACTCCGCCGACACGCCCAGATCCTCCCGAATCAGCTGGACCGCCAGCTCCGCCACCAGGACGGACTGGATGAATGCCGCCGATCCCCTCCCCGCGATGACCCTGTCCCCCACGGCCTTCTCCTTGAGCAGGTCCCCGAACTCGCCGACCATGTAGTCGCACATGACGTTAAAGCCCCTGGGGCCGTAGTACCCCGGGTTGAGGTTCTCTTCCTTCTTCATGTCCCGCGCCTGCCCCAGCTCGATCCTGCCGGCCAGCTTGGCCCTGTAGTGGGACTCGCCGCCGTTGATGATGCCGAGGAGGCGGCCCCTGTGCGCCGCGAAGCGCGCCTCGAGCCGCTCCCAGTCCACCTTGGGGTACCTGCGCTCCCTCCACGTCGCGAGCGCCGTCTGCCTCTTGTGGGACTGGCAGAACCGGGCCTGCATCCGCACGTTGAGCCGCTTGCCCTTGGCGAATCCCTCGAGGAGGCTCTTCTCGACGGGCGCCTGGCACCAGGGGCACAGCGTCGTTGTTGTGATTTTCCGCGCGGCCTCGGCCAGCAGCGACGCATCCTGATCGAGGCGGGCCTGGGTGGACGCGTCGCAGATGTCTGAACCCACCTCGGACAGGCTGCTGTTGTCGTCGTCGTCGTCGTCGTCGTCGCTGTCCCCTGGCTCGAGGACGCTCGTCGAAGGGGCCTCGAGCTGTGAGAAGGAGGCCGGGGCGACGAACTTCTTGGCGGGGAGGGATGAGGAGAAGGAGTCCTCGAGACCGGATTCCTCGGCCGCGTCGTCCGTCTTTTTGCTCTTTGATGCCTTCTTTGAGTTGGGTCCCGCCATGCCGAGTCTGCCTCTGGGCACGCGAATCCTTGGTTCCGCCTTGGCCTTGGGCTTCTTCGCGGGAGAGAAATCTTCATCGTTGATGTCGGAGAGCGCAGGCATCCGCAGTCTGACTTGCTTGGCTCCCGGGGCTTGAGGAGATGAGAGCGGATTATCGCCTACGGGAATGAACTTGGCCGCCTTCACCGGGCTGATGTTAGCAGCTGGCACTGGCTTGAGTTTGACCGGAGACGCGGGGTCACTGTCATCCATGCTGTCGATTTCATGTTTGCTCGGAGCTATGAGACGATAAGCCGTGGTGTCCGCAGCAAGCAAGTCGTGGAATTCTCAACGGTACCTTCGAAACCTTTCTTGCGCGGCTTGTATGTATTTCTGACGATCCTTCTCTTGGGGAAAATATCGACAGTATCGACAGTCTGATTCTTGTCTGGCGAACCCGCCTGGGAATGAGAAGAAGAAGACTCTTCCTTCTCGTCCTTCTCGTCCTGCTCGATGGAGACCTTTCTCTTCTTCCTCGAGCTCGTCGATCGCGTTCCCTTGAGGCTGTTTCTTGTATGCTTTCCCTGATCGACCTGTCTCCCTGTTCCTGGTCTAGCTTGGCGTCCATTCCGAGCCCCCCGGAATTGGGTCGCTTTGATATCCCCTCGGTTGGCGAGCTCGTCCTCAGAACTGTCCAATATCTCATCGTGCGATGGCGCACTGGATCCCTGACTCGCCTGGTCCCCCGAGTTCCCATCTTCATCATCCGTCGGGAGGGGGGGCGCATCGTCGGCCACCGGTCTATCCGGCTTGGAAGCCCCAGTCCTGGGAGCCATCTTTTCAGTCTCCGTCTTGGTTGATGTTCTCGTCCTTGCGGGTTGGGCACTGGTCTTTGTGTCCGGCAATGGGTCCTGGGATGCGCCTGTATTTCGAAAGGTCGACAACAGAGATGATGGCGGCTGGCGCCTGCTCAGACCGACTCTTCGTTGCAGAGGAGTGCCCATAATGCATCCGCTGGTCTGAAATCCGGAATGGCAAGCTGGCTGAACACCACCGAGGCGCTCGTGTTCATGAACGCTGCACACAGGCGGGCGCGCACTGCTCAGCACTGCACCCTCCCGCAGTCCGCCCTCCGCTGTACTGAACCCGGAAGCCAGCTACCGACCTCCCTGAACCGAAGGGCAGGCTGACTCGTCGGCTCCAGCACGATGCGATAAACTCGGGGTTCACAGAGGATCCGGTGATCACGGCTCAATGGCCTCAAGAGGCCGGTGACGCAGTTCTGCGGTCGTCGCGTCCTGCAGAGTCACCAGTGTCAAAGCCAGTTTCGAGCGCGCGAAGTAACTCGAGACGGCACATTGACGTCCCGGCAGAAGAATCGACGCAATGCGCAAGCTTGGTTTGTTGGTGTACTCGTATGGTGAACCGTTCGAAATCCAGGCTGCGGGCTGGCCGATGGCGGGGGTCCACGTCTCACGATTCCCAGATCCTCCTCCAGCCCAGTCGAGTATGTAGCCCGTGCGTACGAGGACGTGCGTGCGTGCGTGCTCGAGGATGAGTCGTGCCTTGTCGGTAAGCAGGGGGCTGCGTCCTGCAGGGATCGATCGGGGCCCAGTGCCAGTTGGAGCTGCGCCAGGGCTTCGCGGTGACGCCTTCGGGTCCGCCACGGCGCTGTGAAGAGACGGCTGCACCGGCAGATGCTTCCAGAAGCCCAATGAATGTCAGTGCTGCGGAACTCGCCTGGAGGATAGGAGCTCTGAATGAATCCCTCCGCGCCTCCAGCTGATCGACGTCTGAGATCCTGGATCGAACCGCGCGGGAAGTCGAGAGTAGGATCGATGTATATATGTATGTGGTCAGCGACTTGAGAAATGAACGGGTCAGGAATCTGGGAAAGCGGCAAACCAGGAAATGCTTTACCAAATCAACAATAATGCGAATCCGCGTCGTTCAATATGTACGGAGTACGACACTTGCTTATGTTCAGCCGCGAGATTTAGATCGCGAGAAATTCGCGGGAAATCCGAACCGGAAATCGTGAAGCGCTCATTCAGATGGAGGGGCCTCCTTCAGCGGTCTCTCAGCGCTGATGGCCCGTCTACAGCGAAGAGGGGCGGGGCTCCACAGCGCTTGGTCCGCTGAAGCTGAGCGCTGAGTCCACTGAAGCCCCCAAGCCATAGCGGGCCAGGCAGGCGAGGGGCTTCCATCCATCCATTGACGTCGTATCGATAACAGCCTGGACAGCTTGAGCCCGCTTCAACCTCCAATCGAAGTTGGAGAATCATCTGCAGCTCGACATGGATTGATTCATCCATCCATCCATTGGCAGTGACGCCGAGTCGTCATTCAGGAGAGCCGAGCCCCGGACAAAGGCGAGCCGCAACAGATCTGTCAATCCCTCCCATCAATACCACTTGAGGGGGTCGTCGCTTCGTTCCCCCCCCACCAGCGACGTTGAGGGATCTCATCAGAACATACAAATCAATCCCACTCTTGGGCCCAGTCTGTCCCGCGGACAGTCGGTCTCTACCTTCAAGTCACAGAGGATGGCCCTCAACCGCAAATATGCGGCCCTGCCCGACCTGGTGAGAGAGCGCCCTGCCTTGCGTTTCTGAAGTATTGCGCGTTTTGCTGACCTGACGATGCCCAGGACAATGCCCCGGATATATACGAGACCCCAGAACTCACCGACGATAACTCGACCGTCCTGGTAAGTGCGGCGATATATCTCCTCAGCCCCTGGATGTCTCAGTAACACGACGTGCAGACTGCCGCAGCCCGCACGCACTCCGACGACGAATTCTACGAGATAGACGATGAGAGCCAGGGCATCTCCCGCGCGGGCCTGCGCATTAACGAAGCCCGCTCGCGGTTCGCCGGGGCCAGCGAGGCCGAGTTCGCAGACCGCGTCGACGGGAAGCGAAGATCATACAGGGCGTCCGGCCGCCGCCAGCGGGCGCTGCAGGGCGACGACCCGGAGGAGCTGGGGGACCTGTCCGACGACGAGATCGGCGAGAGCCTCGAGAGGAAGATTGCCCGCCTGAAGCGCGAGGTCGAGGAGGCCAGGGAGGAGTACGCCAAGAGACGAGACGGACCGCCGGACGGCAACGACGGCGACGCGGTCACGCGCGAGAGGGGGCTGGACTTCCTGAGCCAGGCACTGGACGGCCTGTCCAGACCGGCGGGGATCAGGACAGTCGCGGGGGCCCCGCCCGCACCTGCCCCGGCGGCTGCCGACGGCACAGACACGCAGTGGACGGAGGACGGGCCGGCGGACAACAACGCGCACGGGCACGGGCATGGGCACAGCTACACCATCACGTACGCGCCGACCTACGAGCAGACGCACGCCCTGGCCAAGGCGGCGGACTTTGACCGGCGGCTGCTGTTCCTGGAGCAGAGCCTGGGCATCAGCTCCTCGTCCATCTCGGAGGCCAGCAAGGGCGGCCTGCCGAGGGCCATCCTGCCGACGCTCGACTCCCTGGACAAGCAGATCTCGACGCTGTCCTCGGCGTCCACGGCCAACTTGGACTCCATCAGCCGCCGCGTGCGCGCGCTCGCCGCCGACCAGGAGAAGCTCAACGAGTCGCGCGAAAAGGCCAAGGCGCTCCGGGAGGAGCTCGGCAAGCACGTGGTCCCCGCCGCGGCGGCCGACGACTCGGAGCAGGAGACCAAGATCAACGCGCTGTACGCCATCCTGCCCACGATTGAGAGCCTGACGCCCATGCTGCCGCCGCTGCTGGACCGGCTGCGCTCGCTCCGCGCCATCCACGCGGACGCCGCGACCGCGGGCCAGACCCTGGACCGCGTCGAGAAGCAGCAGGCCGAGATGGCGCGGGAGCTCAAGATGTGGCGGGACGGCCTCGACAAGCTCGAGGGCAGCATCAAGGCCGGGGATGAGACGATGAAGGGCAACGTGGGCGTGATGGAGGGCTGGGTCAAGGATCTCGAGCAGCGCCTGGAGAAGTTTCTGTATCCGTAGAGCGTGGCAGAATGACCCTCACGCCGCAGCATTGGCCATTTCTTTTGCAACGATACCTAATGCGATTTACGATCAATAGACGATTCACGATGATGGATGAGCAGTTAAAAAAACAAAGACAAAAGGTAGTGTTCTTGCAGGTCGATCTTTGTTTGGTTTGTTTACCTTTTTGTTTTGATTCTGCTCGCTCGTTGCGAAGGGAGACCCAGTCACGTGCTCCTCCATCCCCCTCAATATTTCGGACTCTTACATCGTCAACATCAAAACGTCAACGTCATCTTCATCTTCCTTCTCGAACACCTCTGCCTCATCCCCGCCACCTCGCCTCCTTTTTGCGCGCAGCGTGAGCGCCTCATTTCAGGTATTTATCATTCGTCCAGTTCCCTGTCCTTTCAAACAGTCCATGAAGAGCCCACGCGGAGCACATGATGTGACTCAAATTAGCATGTATTACCTGACTGCTCATTGATGCCAAATCTCACCAAGATCTCTGATGCTCCCACACTCTCTGCCCCCCGGCCCCTGATGGTCCACCCCCTCCACGGGTCCCTTCTTCCCCCTTCCTTTCTTTTGCCCTCTTGTCATTTCTTTTCTTCTTCCTCATCCCTTGCTCCTAGCACCAAGCTAACAAACTTATTTTCATTGCCAAACATAGTAGAAACTCGCGCCCAGTCCTTTCCCACGTCGAAAAAGAAATCCCCCCCCCCCCTTCCTTCCCCCTTCCCCCTCCCTCTCCTTTCACCAGCAGAGAAAAGCAAAGAAGAGGAGAGGCGACAAAAAAGCAACAAGGAAGAAGCCTGAATCGACTGGGGGAAAAAGCAATCCGCCCCCCTTCTTAGAGAAGAAGGAAAAAAAAGCCGAGCTTCGGGGGGGCCCTGTATCAGCGCGCCGAGGAGAAGGCGGCCCAGGGCGCGAGGGATAAAAGAAAAAAGGAAAGAAAGAGAGCCGAGAGGAAGGAAGAAGCAAGGAAGAAAAGGAAAAAAGAAGCAAAAAGGATGTCAGCGGCCCCGCCGGGCCACTTCACGGTCCTCTACTTCGCAGGCGCGAGCGCCTTCACCGGAAAGGACGCCGACGTCTTGCCGGCGCCGCTGGCCCTGGGCGGGCTCTTCGCGGAGCTGGAGGCGAGGTACGCCGGTATGCGGGATCGGCTGCTGGGGGCGTGCCTGGTGACGGTCAACCTGGAGTACGTGGACGTCGCGGGCGAGGATGCCGACAGGGTCGTGATCCGCGAGGGCGATGAGGTTGCCATAATCCCACCCGTCAGTTCTGGCTAGCCTGGGTCTGCGTCTGCCTCTGTGTCCGTGTCTGTGTCTGTGTTTGTGCCTCTCATGCCAGCTGCCCTGTGTGTTCGCGAACAGTGTCGTTGCGGCTCCGAGCAGGAGCCTCACCCTCACATGAAAGATGGAACCATATATGTAGCATTTTGTGTGAGAGGAGGAACAACGGGCGATACGGATACGGATATCCAAGAGGGACTCGGCGGCAAAGGCCCATGCCATCTATGCGCCGCCTCGCTGTCTCTCAAGCAACGCCTCCCTCTCCCGCTCATCGCTCGCCCTCGCCCTCGCCCTCGGCCCCGGCCCTGGCCTCCACGCAACCCGCTCCACGACCCAGTGCCCGTCAGACCTCCGCGCGCAGCCCCTGAGCGCCGCAATCACCCCCCCGATCAGCAGCATCGCCAGCAGCGTCGCCGAGACCGCGCCCGCGGCCGTCAGCGCCGTGATGGTCGACACCTGGCACCCGAGCGGCCGCGTGCGCAGCTCCCACCGCTCCGCCCAGTGGGGGCACACCTTGTCGTTGTACGCCGGCGCGAGGAGCGGGATGTCGTACTCGTTGGGCACGCAGGTCCACGTCTGCTTCCCGCTCAGCCCAGCCAGGGAAAATTGAAAAAGAGAACCCGGGGAAAGAAGGAGGAGGAGGAGGAGGAGGAGGACAAGGCCGACTCACGTAGGGACACCAGCTGCACTTCTCGCGGCTCAGACACCCGCCGCAGGACTGCTGCGTCCAGCACCAGTCAAAGAGCGCCGCCGCGTCGTTGGCGAGGGAGAAGTCGTCCCGCAAGCCCTCGAGCGCGCTCAGATTCTGGCCGGGCAAGTCCATGCCTGCTAGTCTCACGGCATAAAGTCTCGTACTGGATCTTCGTTTCGTAGCAGCAGCGGTTCCAGTGGTCGTATCAATCTGGACCTTCGCGTTCCCGTGTTTGTGGTGCCAGGTATGTCTTCGCGATGCACGTCCCTCGAGATCTTCATGTGACCACAAGACGTCCAGGATTCCAGGCCGTGCGGCGTCAGCTCCTCGGCGCCCTCAGCCTCACGAGTCTCAACCTCGTGTCCCAGTCACAGTCAGTCACTTCCCCAGTCCTGCGAAAGGCTGCGAAAATGCGGGGAAACGCAGCACGCGCAGCAGTTGGCTATTGGCCCGCGAGTGTTTGTCGTCACGTCGACCTCCTTGTACGTGCGGAGTATATATGATGTAGATCTACAGGTACGAGTAGATCCGGGGACTTCATCGACAGGTAGTACGTTCTCGTGATGCCTTGATACATCAATCCATACAGGAATGGCGCCCATGCAGTGAGTACCGGATGTGTTCTGCGGCCCTCGAGCCAACTATGTACATACATCAAAATATGGATTGGTGTATTACCATTGACAGGACGTGGCTTGCGGGTTCGCTTCATCTTCTGGGCTTGGACTCATGCAAGCACCCGGCTCACGATGATCCATCGCGCATTCAGAGTTCACCGGTGATGCATCAATATGGGTACATCCATGAGCGCCCATCTTGTCATTCGCAAACTCGTATAGCATGGAGGAGTCATCCCTCGGTGTATGAGAAAAGGAACTTGGTCCCAGAAGAAGAAAGCAAGGCATCTCAGAGCGCAAAAGAAAGAATCGCATTCAAAAACGAGGAGAAAAGAAAGCTATGAATGCAAGAAAAGAAAGAAATCGGAAAAAGAAAAGGGGGGGGGGGGGGGGGGGAACCTTTTATAAAAGCGGGGCAGGGCCCCCCCCCCCCCCCCTTCTCTCCGGCGGGCCCCCCTCTCATATTCAAAGCTTCGAGCTCAAGACCTCTTACATGCGGATCGATGGTGCGTATTCATATCTGGATCCATACCATGACGAACCGGGTCGAGATCAAGCTTCCGCGTCGGGGCTCCTCAGGCCTCGAGACCTCCGGACCTGCTGCTTCAGCTTTCTTAGGTTCGACCTCCTCCGCCTGGCACCGGGCTTCGCCTCGTCCTCCGTATCGACATCCCGAAGCGTCTCCAGCATCATCAGGTCCGCGAGGAACCTCCGAATGCGGAGCCCGGTCTTGTTGCGAACAAAGGCATCGACCTCCTCGTCGCAAGCCGCCGACGCCGCAATGTGCAGGCCCCTCAAGACATCTCGATTAGGGATGCCCCCGTCGTCCACCGGCTGCCCGTCATCGCCATCACCATCATACGTCTCATCACCCTCCCCTCCGTCAGTAGACAGGATGCTCCCCCGGATCGATGATGACCTCCCCGGTATATTGGGCGGCGCAAGGCCCCGGGAAGACGGTCCCCTGCTGTTGCGACAGCATACAAGATGCTCCGGGTCGATGCCGTGTCGGTGACGAGGCTTCTCTACGTGTCGCTCAGCGGGCGGTGACGATTTGCCCTGGACCGGACCCCTGCCGTGGAAGAATGCTGCATCGGGATTGCTATAATCCTGCGCCACCGCCGCCGCCAGACCTAGCCGGGCCGCGTCGACGCGATCGATCCTTGACGATGGGCCATCTGCATCCGCCTCGCCTTCATAGACAACGTCGCGAAACGGGACATTGGGCGGTAAGATCATGGAAGGCCTGCGGAGGCCGGTGCCTTTCTTCTTCTTCTTCTCCTCCTCCTCCTTCTTCTCCTTCTGCTTCTTTCGTAACTTCCGGGGCCCCTCGGATCGGGCCAACTCGCTCTCCTGAGTGCGGCTATCCGAGAGGCTTCGGGGGCCTGACTCGAGCCCTGGGAGGGTCCCCGCTCGCCCTGCTTGAGATGCACGCTGCGGGAGGGCGAGTGGGGCCGGCATCGAAGGCTGCGGCGGCGGCGGCGGCGGCGGCGATTGCGGCGACGGCGAATGCGACGACGGCGAATGCGGCGACGGCGAATGCGGCGACGGCGGTGACGAGGGAGGGTATGCGCTCCTCGGAGGTTTGTTGATGTCATGAGCGGGAATCCTGGAGATCGGCCGAAAATGCGACCATTCTCCACTTGCTACGGAGCTCACATCTCGAGAGAAGCACGGCAGGCGGCAGAACCTGGACTTTTTTTTCTTCTCCTTCTCCTTGTCCTTGCCCTTGTCGTTCTCCTTCTCTTTCTCTTTCTCGTCCCCCTTCTTCTTCTTCTTCTTTTGATTCCGGACGGGTGCTTCCTCGATCAGCGCATATCTCCAGTCATCGATGTCCTGCGAAGGGGCAAAAGATATCTGGGTGGCCGAGCCCGAACTTCCATCGCTCTCCTACAAACCATCGAGCCTCGGGACTGGAACTGGAACTGGAACTGGAGCTGGAGCTGGAGCTGCAACGGGAGCTTGATGATGGCCGCGCGCAGGATCCTACCGCTGCGGTCCGTGGGCCATCTGCGATGCGACCGCCTTGGTGATGTAGGTGGGAATACGGGGATGGCCGGATCGGGGCAGCCTCTGGTCGTCCGACGTCACCGCCAGTCCTGCCGCTCTGAATTCCGACCGGAAAGGCAGCAGCGGCGAGATTGTGTGGAGCGAGGTGCCTGTGCCATGCCGCAATGCCGCAGGGACAGAGGCTGCGGCATTTTGGCCCGGCGGCTCAGCGCGCGATTGGACTTTGTTTGCGGCATGGGGTGCCCGCCGTGGCCTAGCGGCCGCCATGGCCGCCATGGACTGACTTGCATCATGTTGGGCTGTGCGAGTACCTGTACCTGCACGAGTACGAGCACAGGAGGTACTAGGGGTGACGCTGGAGACTCCGGGGCTCATCATCGTTCCCCGATCGCCGGGCGACGTCATTGCGAACGCGCGAAGCTGCTGGCAGATGCTCCTCGTGAGGGCCTCGACGAGGGCGGAATCGATCGAAGCGTTTTTGCAAGGGCGGAGCATGTCCGCTGCGCCGTCGCGGAGCCAGCCGCGGGAGCTGCGTGAACTCTTGTCGATGCTGTTGTCGATGCTGCTGTCGTTGTTGTTGGTGGTGCTGGTGCTGGTGCTGCTCAGGGGGCTTTTCGCCGCATCCTGCCGATGAATATGGTGACGCTGATGGTGCCGATCATGCCGATGTTGCTGCTGCTGCTGCTGCTGCTGCTGCTGCTGCTGATGATGATGATGATGATGATGATGGGAGCGCGAGGGGCTCGACGGCGTCCTTGTCGGAGTCAACGAGGCCTCGACCCCGACCCCGACCCCGACCCCGACCCCATATCTCGCACCAGAACGCCGGCCTCGCAAGCCCATCTGGACTGTCTTTGCGGGTAATCCCGGCTTACGGGTCGATTTTGTCGCGGGCGGGAGTGGAAACGAGTCAAGGTCCAGAGGCGATCGCGGGACATCATAGGCTGGATCGGTCGAGGAGGAGGGAGCTCGAGGCATTCCGGCATTCGGAGGTTTTGGCGTGCCTCCCCTCACCAGTAAGGGATGCCGAGCCTTGGAACAGCTCGTCGGGCCTGCACGTGGCTCCAAAACTTTTGACCCGGTCCCACCAGCTTCCTGTGTCAGACTGCAGGCATCTCCATGAAGTGGGATCTGGGGGCCGGCAGCTGCGGAGTGCCCAAAAGGAGGTCGACGGGCCTTGACGGACCACCTCGCCGGGAAGACGGCTCGAGCTCGCGGACGGGGCCTCCTGAATGACGCAGTGCTCGCAGTGCTCGCCCTGCTCGCGGGCGTCTTGCGGCGGGGTCGGACAGCGCTGCTGCGGGGGGCAGGGAGCTTCGACAGGCTGTCTTCTGGCACGGGCTGCACTGGAGATGGAGACGCTGAGACTGCTGCCGGAGCCATGGAGAGAATAACGATTGCCGGAAAATAGCTTCTTTAATTTCTGGGGCGCTTGGACGCGTGGGGGATGATTTATGTAATTGGATGACATAAAGCTGGGATGAAGAGGAGCCTGAACGGGAGGAGATGAAGCCCGGCGATGGGCAAAACGTCGTCGTCTTGTCTTGTCGGTGTCTTGCCTTGAATGTCTTGGAAGTGTCTCTCTCGTCTTGTCCGGCCTCGTCTCGCTTGTGTTCCCTCCTACTCGTAGGTCTCGGGCGAGACAGGGGGTCTCTGCCACTGGCGCGATGCGATGGATCAATGCTTAGTACGAGTATAGTAGCGCTCGTGCCCATACCGGTAGTAGCAGTACTAGCAGTAGCAGTAGCAGTAGCAGTAGCAGTAGCAGTAGCAGTAGCAGTAGTAGGTGATGCGCAGAGGCGGCCAATGGCCCGGCTGCTCGAGGGGACAAGGCGAGGACGAGGCCGCTGGCTGTTGCCATGGTCACGTCACGTCGCCGAGTCGTCTCCGAGGACTCCTCGGAGGGCTAGTAGTAGTAGTAGTAGTAGTAGTAGTAGTAGTATATTAGTAGAGTACCTGTACAGGTCGTACGAGTCGTAATGAGGAGAACGAGGACCGATGAGAAGTGGACGGAGGCATGGGGATGGAGTCAGGCCATGGCTTCCCACTTTTTTTTTTTTTTTTTTTTTTTTTTTTTTTTTTTAGTCCTGTCTCCGGCTGCAGCAAACGGTCCTGGCGCGGGTCTCGAGTCTTTCGTCCTGAGCAGGTCCATCCCGCTCATAGGCATCCATTCGCATCCACACCCGCATCCGCATCTGCATCCGCACCCGCGCTACCTGATGTCCTTGATGCCGGGGGAGGAGTACACCTCGAGCTGGCGGCGGCCCTTGCGGAGCAGGAACTCGACGGCGGCGAAGTCGCGCTTGTCGATGGCCTGGTGCTTGAGGAATTCGGTCCTGGAAAGCGAGGTTGATGAGAAAGAAGGAGAGAGAAGAAGAGAGAAAGAGAGAAAGAGAGAAGGAGGGGGG
>NQYS01000001.1:3028880-3039508 GCA_003055955.1 Escovopsis sp. AC | reverse complement strand
CCCCCCCCCACAAACAAGATTCTCCCTCCTCCCCCTCTCTCCTATCCCAAGGAGGCGCATCAAGGATTGGAAGTCCCCATACTTTCAAAAGTTCTGATCAATGGCTTGGGGTCAAATGTGGACTGGGAGGGGCCGGATCGGCGGTTCGCGGGCACGGCGCTTTCGGTCAGACTGTCGACAAAGTCTCTTACTATGAAGTCCTTGCTGGAGAAGTCCTCGAGGGTGAAGCTGGGGCCCGTGGGGAAGATGCCCTTGGACCCCACGCTGGACCGGTCCATGATGGGCAGCGGCGGAATGAAGCTGGCATCAACAGGCTACATGTGTGTCGTGTGTGCGACGAGGGTCGCATGCGGCTGTCAGCGGGTTGATTCGTCGAGGCTCGAGGAGGCCGCAGATGTCCGCGTCGTACTCGTAGTGATGCCCTGTCCGGAGAGGTATGGAGGAGGTATGGAGATCTTGGGTACCGGGCTCAGAGGTGGCAGCAGCACCCGTCGGGCTCGTTTCGGCTCTGGCTCTGGTGCAGCTCTGCAGGCGTCTCCTTCGATGGCTCTCCTATCCGCCGGCGATGGGAGACGGCAGCTTGGCCTGGGTGATGCATGACGAGGGTTGGGTTCAAGACGGTTGGTTGGTCGCCCGTCACCGTCGTCGTCGATCGCAGCTCAGCCCCACACACTCCTTCCAGGACGCCACACCTTGCACGCGCCACAAGACAATGAGCCACGAGACATGCGCCACAGATCATGCGCCACACCTCCGCGAGGCCACGTTGAAGCTGCGCCACAGAAGCGAGCGAGATTGCACTCGCAGGGAAGGAACAGGGCAGTGGATTCGGCGCTGTGACGGAAATGGCATCGTCGCGGTCTTTTCTCAGTCTTCAAGACTCATCCGTGCATCTCTTCATCTCTTCATCTCATGGTGTGGTGGAAGGAGAAGAAGAAGAAGAAGGAGAAAAATTCTCCGCTGAGGTCTGACCGAGAAAGAATCATTTGTTGATTTACTCGTACGAACACACTCGCGCGCCGCACTCATCCGCAAACTCACCTTGGCTCGGATCAAGCGTCCGGCTCACCCCTCTAGATCACATCCCCAGCCCGCAGAGGCTGCAGCATCCCCAGCATGCCGATATCTGTCCAGGATACCAAGGCATACAGGGCCGATGAGAAGTTTGGCCACAGTCTCCTCACGGAAAAGCAGAGGCAAGCAATCTTCAAGGTGGGTTCCAGCTGCATGCGTACGTACGACCTAAGGCCATCACCGTGCTGACTCCCGAGGGGCCTCCCCCCTCCTCCCCCCCCCCCCAAAAAAAAGTCGTCTCTCCCTGCGCCGAACGATGGAGCAAACGCTAGGAACAAGCATGCCCAGGGGCAGCGCAGGTCTCGGCTCGGCGTTCGCCGCATGATCAAGAACCAGATCTATGTGCTCATCTTTGCCCTCATGCACGGGGTCTTCTCCCTGTACATCAAGACTCGCCAGGCATGGCACGCTGTTCGCTATCAGGCCTCGTCCGTCCTCTACTACCATCACGGGACGCCCGAGTATATTCGCCGGGATGTCATGGGCCTGGGAAAGAAGCCTCGCCATCTCAGCGCTGTCCTCAAGATCCAGACAAACCACAAGCCCAACGCAGACTTGGACCGACTGATAGATGAGACGGCCGAGCTGGCGACTTGGTGCGCGTGCGCCGAGATTCCCGTGCTCTCTGTGTACGAAAAGACAGGTGAGCTTTCACCGAGCACCTCGCGTCTCTTTTACAGGAAGAGACCAATCACTGATTCGTTAACCCGTAGGAATCTTGAAGAGACACATGCCTCGCGTCTACGAGGCTGTCATGCAGAAATTTGCCTTCTACTTCGGACAAGAGCACCCCGCCCTCACCGTCATGGCTCCTCACCAAGACAATCTTCCTCTGACTCCGGGAGAGGCCAAGCACGGCCACCTGAGCCTCCACCTCATTTCTTACCAGGACGGGCGAGAGTCGATCGTCGACCTCACGAGGACGCTCGCCGACATGTCGCAAAAGGGAAAGATCTCGCCCCAGGACATCTCCATGGAGCTGGTGGATGCCGAGCTGTCAGAGGGCATCATGCCGGAACCCGAGTTGTTGATTCTCTTTGGTCCTCACGTCGAGCTCTCCGGTTACCCTCCCTGGCAGATTCGCCTGACTGAGATCTTTGCTCTTCAGGACAACGAGTCATTTGGCTACCAGGTCTTCCTGAAGGCTCTCCGAAATTATGCCCGGGCCGAGTTTCGCCGGGGCCGATAAGACTTTCTTCCACCGGCCGTGTGCGTGCAGGACAGAGGGCATTCGGCGCGTTGGTGCGATCCCCCCCCCCGGGGGGTTCACTTCGGTGGCTTCCATAGCTCCATGGAATGACCCGAACTGTCCCATCGATAGACGGGACCAGTCCCAACATTATAGTTGTAATAGTTTTCAGTCCCCTCCCTGGTCATGGCTCGTCTGAACGTGATGTTGATTCTTCCGCCGTCCTCCTGATTTTTGCCGGACCTCTTTGGAATGGAGTGCAGCCAATTCGACTGGGTGCCCCCTCGCATGAGGATCATATCGCCGCTTGCCAGCGGATACTTGAGGGTCCTGGTGCCAGGACCCGCCGGCCCCGGCTTGTGCTTGAGCAGGAAATCCCGTCGGGCCCCGAGCGAGAAGGAGGCAATAGCCGGGTCTCTGCCCAGGAACCTCTCGTCGTCGCTGTGGTACGAGATGCTGTCCGCGGCGGACGCGTAGTAGTTGACGAGACAAAAGTTGAATCTGCACCCCGTCGCTGCCTCGGTGGACCGCCGCAGGTCGTCGAGGCACTTTGGGATGGGGCGAGGCGGATACCGACTGTAGCGGCGGTCTGCCGGGACTCGCTTGCGTGTCATCGCGTCCACCACGGAGCCGTCCTCGTCGAACACGGAGGTCTCATCCAGACCGAAGACGGTGGTCCATCTGCCCGGGCACATACATGTACGCAGTCAGAAATGCACGCCTCACGTCACTTTCACGATTGCACACTCGCAGGAGGAAGGGAGGGGAGGCTTTGCTCACCGCGGCGTTCGGATCTGAGTCTCAAAGCCCCCTCTCTTGATCTTGTACTCGACCCGATAAAACGGCAGCTCTGCTCGCAGGAACTCAAACACTCGGGAGGCAAGGTATGCCGGGATGTAGGGTTGAAAGTATAGCAGATCAAGGTCCGGCTCATTGTTGATTTCACGTCCAGGACGAGCCGGGAGCGAAGCGAGTTCTTTGCTCAAAGATGGGGCAAAGTCGGTGATGGGACACGGGTATTGCGCGTGCTCAGATTTTGACGTCTACAGAAAGAGGTTAGAATCATTCCAAGTTGATCATTCATTGATCCTCCATGAGATTGCCAAGCATCAGGACGTTCAGATCTCTTACAGCTTCACTCTCATGCGGGTTGTCCTCTTCATCGTGGGCTTCAATCTCAGTTCGCGACCGCTTCGAGGCCGGAGTGAAGAAGGAATCAAGCGTGCGCTTTTTGGACATGATTCACAAATGAGTCTCGTCTAGGGATTGTGAAATACTCGAATGTTGCCGAGAGAGATTCTGAGAAAAACCAGGGCAGGTTTGAAGCTCTTGATCGTCGGAGCTGCGAGTCCGTCGAGGCGATCGGGCTGCGCCACAGTGACACAATTGAATGTGGCGGTGCACCCGACCTGCCCTTTGCGAAATTCCGGTGCTTCCAATTGATCTCTCTCACCAGAAGAAAAAAAAATCACTCGAGCCGCCGACTGGCCTGGGATCACGGGCAGAGCGAGAAGAGTGTGATTGTGAGAAAGAGGAGAGATCAAGAATTGGAAGAGAAACATCGAGGAAAGAGAATCGAGATTGATCGACGACTCGTCATGGAGGTCAGCCCGAGCCTCCGATGCTTGAGAATCGAGATGCGCCTCGAGACTCGTCGAGTCCTCATGATGATGCGCTGACACGAGCCCGCAAAAGGATCACACCCGAGAATTCCACATGAATCTCTTTCGGGCCCCCGCTGCTGCCAGGGCAGCCAAGGCCCTGGACAGATCCCTCTTCTCCAAGACGGTCCCGCTGGCCGCGGCCTCGCTGAGGGAGAACAAGCTCATCTCCAAGTACCGCAAGCAGCTCGAGACCACCAAGGAGGTCTTGGATCTGGACCGCTTCGACCCCATTGCCGCGGACCCCGACCCGGCTCTCGCGGCGCAGGGGCGGAAGTGCCTTGTCCTCGGACCTCAGATCAAGGCGGGCGGTAAGGCGGACTTTGGAGACCCGGGGGGTGGCCCTCTATCTGGATGAATGAATGTGAACTGAGATCTCGAGGGATCTAGCGCCGGAGACGTGGAGTCCGATACTGAAGCAGGCCTCGGAGGCGGGCGACCTGAGGGTCATTCCCTATGATGTACACATCGGGTATGAGATCTGGACATATCGTGAGTCGGCCTCCCCTGAGTTGATCAAGTCCTGGATACATGGTGTCTAACACCAAGCAGTGGATGTCATGAAGTCAATCCTACCAGAGGATCTGCACGGCGAGATCCCCGTCGGCTTCAACACTGCCGGCCACGTTGGTGAGCGACCCCCTCCCCCCGGCCGACCGATCCCCGAGACTCCCTGGACAAGTGGACGAGGCGTCGGAGCACGACGGCGATGCTGACCTGGCCCGGACGGGCAGCGCATCTCAACATCAGGGGACAGTACCTGCCGTACAAGCACATCATCGCGCAGGTCATCGCAGACAAGAACCCCATCATCAAGACCGTCATCAACAAGACGGACAACGTCGGGACCGAGTCCGAGTTCCGCACCTTCAGCTACGAGGTCCTGCATGGGCCGGACGACCTCGCCGTCGAGGTGAGCGAGGCCGGGTGCATCTTCCGCTTCGACTACTCCAAGGTCTACTGGAACACGAAGCTCGGGACGGAGCACCAGCGCATCACGGCGCTCTGCGAGCCGGGCGAGGTCCTCGTGGACGTCATGGCCGGCATCGGGCCGTTTGCCGTCCCGGCGGGCAAGAAGGGCGTCTTTGTCTGGGCGAACGACAAGAACCCCGAGAGCTACAGGTATCTGAGCGACGCGGTCCAGAGGAACAAGGTATGCCCCCCGACTGCGTATTCTCGAAATGGATTGATGTTTCCAAGCCGGCCGTTTGCTCACGCGGGAAAAAAAAACGCCACGCAGGTCGGGGAGTTTGTCAGGGCCTTCAACGACGACGGCCACGACTTCATCAAGAAGGCGGCCGACATGGTGCTCGAGGCCTCGCGGCGCGGAGACCACGCCAAGGTCCCGGGCCCCAAGCCCCCGCGCACCGCGGCGGGCATTCGCGCGCCGCGGCCCCAGCCCATCAGGGTGCCTGTGCCGCCCACGGTCTCCCACTTCGTCATGAACCTGCCGGCGTCGGCGCTCGAGTTCCTGCACAACTTCAGGGGCCTGTATGAGGGCCACGCGGGGCTCTTCGCGCCGCACACCGAGGCGCGGCTGCCGATGGTCCACGTCCACTGCTTCGCGGTCAAGGGCGACGACGCCAAGGCCCGCGAGGAGATCTGCGAGCGCATCTACAGGGAGATTGGGGTGCGGCTGCGGCCGGGCGAAGATGCCGGGAGGGAAGGGGAGGTGGTCCTGCACGAGGTGCGGGACGTGGCGCCCGCGAAGCGCATGTTCTGTGCGAGCTTCCGCCTCCCGGCCGAGGTCGCGTTTGCGCCGAGATCATGACCCATGTTCGAAGCAATCTCAACAAGCAATCCATTCCAGGAAGCAATTCCAGGAAGCAGTTTCAGGGAGCAATTTCCGCCTCAGAAGGACCCTGAAAGACACAAGAAGCAGACAAGATGAGGCATCATCTCGGCCTTGCGTTGGTGAAGATGAGATGAGGTCATTCCAGGACGCGGCCGATATGGTGATTGATGTCAGGCTCGAGCAAAGGCCTTGGCAGATCCCGAAGCGGCCGCCTTCCCTTCTCCTAGCGAGATGACGCTACACGGCCATCAGCCCATGGCACCGCACCGGGAGGACTTTCTTAGCTCCGGGTTTGTCACGGGACGGGCGGAGCGTGCGGAAGCCAAATAATGATCAAAAAAAAAAAAAAGGTTGCAAAAACGAGCTGAATTCGAGGCGACCCTTTACCGGTACTCCGTACGGAAGTAGCAGAGCTTGCCCGATTTTTGAATCTTAGAAGCTGACTGCGAGATGCCCACCTGCCGGCCGTGCATTGCAGCATCGTCTTACCCGCATGCAAGGTGCATGGCCGTATGTACGAGTTCAGACAAGTTGTACTCGTAAGAGGTAGGTATGTACTCCGTGCTCGGTACTTGTCTGTACTCGTACTCGTATGAATCCTGAAGGGAAAAGGCGTTAGAGCCAATCGCGGATGCGTAACGGAGGCAGATGCACGACATAGTTAAGACTTTGAAGCGTGAGGTGATATCTTTGGAGGAAGTGGAATCCAAGCAGATGAAATGTTCCTGGGAGCTATACCTGCACGGGTGTCGCTCCGGGCCAGCAGTTGTGATTTCTCGAGGGGGTGTCGAGTCGTGACAGGTCCAGACATGTATCAACGGAGTGGAGAGTCGAGACAGACCTTTGACACGGGTGTCTTTTCATGCATGCCTTCTCGTGTGTGTGTGTGTACTCCGTACATGCGCACTCTGCTCCCTGCTCTCGATGGAACACGACGAGCGCGGTGACCACAGGCGTTGCTCGCTCACGACCACTGCATAGGAAAAGCACCATCCTTCGATGCCATGGAAGCCCAACGAGGCCCTCTACTGGATCAAAGGCGCAAGGCTCGAAGCAGCGAGCACGAGTACTCGTACATACGAGTACTGGGCAGCTCGGAGCTCCCCCGCGCGGGCCCCCCCTCCCTCATGACTGCAAATACTCCGTACAGAGACAAAGGTTGCCCCGTGGTGGTTTCGCCACCTGCAGATTCGTACGCCCTGTCCCGAGAAGAGCAAAGCCCTGTGCAGGGAGGCGCAGAGAGTTGCCGAAACTCCGTACCATTTGGAGTACGGAGTACATGGGTGCGGAGCACTCCGTACTGCATGGAGGGATGCTCTCCGGCCCAGGAGGGCCACGAGAGATGGTGCGCAAGACGGCGGACGAGGATCAACCGAGCTGCGGAGAGGGGGGTTGCGAGATGGATATGCGGCGCTGATGCATGCAAGGTGGAGAAGGATTGATGTGTTCTGTCCCCCCACCGGGCGGGGAAGAAGCAGCAAGGCATCGGTGCGTGCGTCTGTGGCATGCCCATGCGCACCCCGTACTCGTAGGTTCGATCGCTCGAACCGGTCCTCGTCGCATGTATGTACGAGTCCTCGTACGTATGTACATGCGGGATCCAAGCGCGCGGCCAAGTGCAGTCGAACCATGAACGTGAACCTCCTCTCGCAGGTTGCCTGGGTTTGGTATCATGTGGATGATGATCCTGCGGGATGGTGGACCGGTTGGGCTCGAAGGCTGAAGCCATCACCTACATCATCCTCATCTCCTCTGACGACTCTGATCGAGATCGTACCAGCACGCGTATGCGCAAGCCGGCTCAGAGATTCATCAAGACCCGAGGCCAGATTCGCACCCGGTACGAATGACCTCGATCTCGGCCAGAAGCGGCGGATAGAGTCCGGCGTCCGCCGCCGCCGCCGCCGCCGCCGCCGCCGTCGTCGTCGTCGTCGTCGTCGTCGTCGTCGTCGCGAACAGAAGCAAGGCAATCAATCTCAAATCAGGCCGTGCCGCGTCTTGGCGGCTTCTTCAATCGTGTGAGGGCGCTCCAGAGCGTCGCATCAATGTCCTGCCGAGATTCTGGGCAATCAATCAAAGTGAGCACAAGCATTGATTGCCTTCATTCTAGGATTGCGGTGTTGATTGGCGGTCCAGACGTCTGGGACCTCGCTGTACCAGAACGTGTCTTCGTACTCGTCCGAGTATATGTATGTTCGGAGTACGGAGTAGTACTCGCGGGTGAAGGCGAAATGACACGCGCTGGGATGCAATATTTCTGACTCGCATGGCCTCTGCGTCTTGCACGGGAATCCCATATTCGAGTCTCTTGGCTATTGCTGTCGCTCATCTAACGTTGGCGAATCGATCGGCTGGTACCAGTATGCAATCTTTTCGAAGCAGGGCTCGCTTTTGATCGATCGATGCAATCTATCTCCGGCGTCTCTGGCTGGATCTTCTGCTGTACCGGTACGAGCACTGATGGGCCAGCATTTGCCTATTCACATATACGGGGGCGTGATGCGTGCCTGGCATTGTTAAACTCGACTCTACTGGTGACGGATCAGCCACCAAGAGTCGATGGGACGGCCGCGTTACATCAGCGTGGGCAGAGTTGAGTCTGGTCCCTTATACTCCGTAGTGCGCGCCATCATCATCAGCGGCGAATACCTCGAATCTATCATCAGCCTAGTACCCGTAGCATGGGCGAGGAGTCGTCGGTTGTAGACCGAGCCGAAAGCGACGCAGAATCGACCGGGCAGTCGAAGTCCCCTGGAATATTGGTATTCCGCTCTCGGCATCCATCGATCCATAGGTAGCTCTCACCCTCTCCAGTCTTCATTTTATATCCACGCTGTCCCTTCTTCGGCGTTAGGTAGTCTTCCCCGGACACCTAGAGGCATGAGGTGAATCAGTGCCGCTGACACGCGTCTCAGTAAAAACCGGCATCCTTGTACTCACCCCATATTGCCTCGCAATCAAGACAAGACGCAGGTTGGATGAAGGGCACTACCGTGGGGAGGAGGGGGAATGGGGCACACCGGAGACGACAGTCTCGATCACAACAATGCGGAGGGAGGGCACGCAAGGGACGGCAGTTTGCGGCTCATGGGCCTCCCGAGACCGATTGTGGGGGGCGGTCGCACAGAGTGATCCAGGAGAGGGGGAGATCGCTGCTCTGAATGCCGGATTGGAGTAGGATTCCCGTATTATGCGAGCACCACGGGGGGTCTGGCTGAGACAGGGCGTCGGTTCAAAGACACCTTCTCATGCGTGACCTGCGATTGGAGGTTGTGCCGCTGCCTGTGATGCCGCAACAGAGCAGACGGCGAATGTATGTACATACATACATACTCGTAGGCCTAGGAATCCGCCATGTAAACAGGGGCCGCGGGGGACTAGATGGGGATGACTGCCAAATGCCCTCATCGACAATCATCACCTCCAGCACCGCGTCGGCCCGGATGTATGTACCCTCCCCTTTGAAGGTCCGTCCCTTCCTTGCCGTGATGGTACGCCTCGAAAACAAGCCGTTCGGCGTCCGTGGATCGTCCTCCGCAAATCCGTGGAAGGCCAAGGGGCGAATGTGTGATTCCAGACTCCGGGCGCAAGGTAGCAATCGATGTTGCCGCCTGTTTGAGTGGTCCATGGAGGGGGATTTCGGACAAGTCCGTCGAACCCATGAGCAGCTGGAGAGGCGAATTCTGGTCCAGCCAAGAGCGGGGAGTCTGCACGAGCAGTCGGCGATATACGGAGTACGAGCACTCGTACCCGAAAAGAAAAGGGATCGTGCGCCGGGCGAGTTTGAAGTCTGAAGCATTTCGCCGCTCTCGAGATGTTTGAAGTAAATTGAACACGTTTTCTTTTTCCCCTCCCGCACCCCCAAGTCTCCTTCCTTTTAGTTCTTTCGCTAGAGAAACAGAAGGAAGGAAAGAGGGAGAGAGGAAGAGGGAAACCATGATTTCGTATCTCTAAATTCATGATCGCTCTTGCCCTCTTGCGATGCCTTGCCCTGCAGGTGCCTGGGACTTTCCTTGATGGATGCAGACGCAGAGCGAAGAAGTAGCGAGTACGAGTACTTTCCCGATCTTCGAGGAGGCAGGCGCAAACTCAACCTTGGAAGGCAGATCAGAGAGGCAAGGACGATCCGCAGACCATCGATCTGCGCTCGGCCAACGAGACCGGGCCAAATGAAAATCAGCCAATCATGCGTCGTCCTTTGTCCCCCAAACGGAAGCAGAGCGACCCCGGCCACAAAATCGACCAATCACGCAGCAGCAGCCATCTCGATCTTCTTTGATCTGACCAATAAGAGCGCCGCATCTCCCTCGTCAACTCACCCATTTCTTCAATTCGACGACTCGCACAAGTACGAGAGCATCATCTCGGTCTTCGATTTTTCTCTTCAAGTCTCGACCCTCCCCCTCTCCCTCCCCCTCTCCCTCTCCCTCTCTCTCTCCCTCTCTCTCTCCCTCTCTCTCTCTCTTCCTCCTCCTCCCACCCATTGACCTCTTGTTGGCCGAGAACGACCTGCTTGGACATTATCACCGACCATTGGCACAACCCGGCTCCGGCACCGCTTGGGGGAGGCATTCCTGGTGCAAATCAATGTGCCTGTGCGGAGCACGACATGACCAGGCCCCGGCCAGGGTGGCTGCTCACGCCCAGCACCCTTTCGCATTGAAGGAACGCGCGCTGAAATTAACATCATGCCCGTAGGGCTGTGCCCGATTGGGAAGAGGCCGGGGGTTCCATCTACATACATACAGGCAGTTGACGAGTACTACCTGCACGAGTACGAGTACAACAGGCCCAGCGACATTTCCTGCAAAAGACCTCGTGTGCGTGACGAAGACGGCCAGTCGCACGGCCGAGTCACAATGGCTTCCCTTTCTGATGGAGAGAAAGAGAGGAGAGAGAGCCAGCCCCC
>NQYS01000001.1:3008817-3025091 GCA_003055955.1 Escovopsis sp. AC | reverse complement strand
TTTGTTCTTAATCTTTTCCCCCCCCCCCCCCCTCCTCTTCTTCCTTCTTTCTCGAGAGGGTGCCGGCGACCGTCCTCTCTTTGCGATGCAACCAACGGGCCCTTGTTGCTTGCCCCTGGTCTTCTGATAAGTTGGGCTGGCTCCCACCCGCAGAGTTTTCCAAGCCGCGCTGCTGCTGCTGCTGCTGCTGCTGCTGCTCTCGCACTCGCATGTACAACGAGAACGAACATCAGTATTCCCTAGTACTCTCTTGCCTGCGAATCCATAGACCCATCCACCGGCACGTGTGCTCATCTTGGATGCACGAGGACTCCGTACCAATAGCGCGAGTACTCCGTACTACTCACCGAGCTGAGTTCTGATTTTGCTGCCGCCACAGGCCCAGAACCTCGGTGCGCCGTCGCCCGTCTTGGGATGGGCCCCCGCATGCAGAGATTGGCACCGCGAACGAGGCGCTCGCCAGCATTCCTGCAGGCTGCTAGTACCTGTCCCACCTGTTGTGTCCCACTGTTCCCTCCTCGCGATCCGCCCGTCGACGAGCCCTGAATCACTGTCACGAGCACTGTAATACCTCTACGAGAGGTACGGAGTACCAGCACGATCCGTCGAATCCATGGATGTTTGGCGTACTCCGTACTCCGTACCCGTCGTGTCGATGGACTTGGATGCCCTGCGAGGGCTCCCCGAGCCCAGAGTCCCAGACATTGATCACTACCTACCGCTAACGGCCGTGCGCCTACTCGTGCTCACTAAGAGCCCGCTAGCAGAAACATGGATCAATTCGACTCGATCATAACATTTGAAGAGCGAGAGAAGAAGGAATATCATACCTGAGCACTGCCCACACCGAGTCTTTAGTAGTACGGAGTAGTACCTGTTGTACGGAGTACGGAGTACTTGTATGAGTACTCATACCTTCAGTCTGCGCACTGCCGAACCCTCCTCTTCTCTGGCAGTTACCGGAGGAGGAGAACATAGAGAGCGGGGGGTGGGGGGAGGGAAAGGACGCCGTTACGCTTTCAGTTCGTCTCGACTCGGCGCGCTCCGTGACATTGATATTGATCAATCCATCCATCCAAGGACTGGTAGATGAATCTATTACGCTTCCCACTTCCCACCTCCCGGCCCAGACGGCCCAAGTCGACCTCTTTGCAGCCGCTTTCTCTCTCCCTCTTCCCACTCTGCCGCCGTTCCCCCCCCCCCTTCCTCTTTACCCCGTCCCCCGTCCCCCTTCCCCTCCTCCCACGAGTACTACTACGGGTACTGGACTACTACTACTACCCTTATAGCGCGGCTTCTGCCCTACTACTCGTACTAGGTACGGAAATGCTCCTCGCTCTCGTCTAATTCCACCTCTTTCTTTCATACGTTTTTTTTTTCGTCGCCCTTGACGAAAATCGACGTCTTCATCCATCCATGAATCCATCCATTCTCGATCTCAGGCGCGACCCTGCCCCCCTCCTTCCGCCCCTCCGCCCGTCCGTCCTTCCTTCCTTCCGTCCTTCCCTCGGCCCTTAGAATCTAGAGCCCATCCGTCCCTCCTTCCCTTCCCTTCTTCCCCGGGCTCGCTCTTTCCTTTATAGGTGATCCTCTCCTCGCTCGCGCTTGCCCTCCTCTTCCTGCCTCTGCCCGGACAACAGTCCCCCCACTTGCCCTTCAAGCCTCTGTGTTTCCTTCCTTTCCCTGAATTTTCTGTGTTTCCTCCAGTTCGGCCTCCTCCTCCTCCTCCTCCTCCTCCATCACCGACATCGTCATCCATCATCATCGTCATCATCATTCTCTTCTCCTCCATCGTCCTTTTTCTCTTCCACGGCTTTCGAATTGGTCTATATTCTTCTTCTTCTTCTTCTTCTTCTTCTTCTTCTTCTTCTCATTCCTCCGGCATCACGGACGGCTGGCGACCTTACATTGTGATCGCCTCCTCTCCCTCCTACAGGACCCCTCGAATCAATGCCTCTTTGCCCCGATATTTTCTTACTACCAATATCCTCTCATCGTACTCCTTGTCGCCCAGGCCGAATCACAGACCCTGGAATCGCATTACAGCCGCATTTTCTATTTTGAGTCATCCTCCCAGCCACACTTGGCTCGACGGGACATTTCCATCTCCTCCCTGCGATTACTAAGTTCCCAGCATCGCCTGTCGTCTCACCACAACCTCATCACCGACCGACGGTATCCGCCGCTGATTTGTCTGGGCATCTTCAAGCCCATTAAGCCTTGAGCCCCGGAGATTCGCACTCAGCAGAGGGAGCCGAAGCCGAGGCGGCAGCGGCAGCGAGAAGCATCGTGCCCAGGATACCCACGGCAGCGGCAGCGGCAGCACAAGCAATAGCACGAGCAGGAGCACCAAACAGGGCCATAGGAGAGAGAGGTCACTGTTGGATGGCTTCTTGCGTCTCACGGCCATTAACTGTATCGACACTGGTAAGACGTCATTAGCGACCCCCGGCCCCCCCCCGGGAGTCCGACCGCGCATCTCGTGTCCCGTGTCCTGTCCGCCTAGACATTGGCGTGTCCTTTGCGGCTCCTGCAATTCCTCCAATCTTAGCGTGGCCCGGAAGGCAGGAGAAAAAAAAATCGACCAGGGAAGGGGAGCGGACAGAAGGAAATTCGAAGACCAGATCCAGCAATAACTCGACTGGGACCACTTGCCATTCACCTCGCCTTCTCCATGACCTTCCGACTCTGAGATCAAGAAACACTGTTTCAGCGCCGCCGCCGATCCTCGGTTGCGTCGCGCGCATCCTCGACTTCCTGCCATGGCCGTTGTACTCTCCAACGAAGAGGACAGCTATTTCATGTCGACATCCTTGAAGCGCTCGTCCTCTAAAACGAGGCTCGCCGACCTCTCAAATTCCTTTCACCAGCCCTACAGGGCCTTCTCCGACTCCGACAACTCATCCGCGCCCTCCTCGCCATCTACTGCGCACATCGAATCCGCGGATGCTTCCTACACATCCATTGCCTCGAGCAGATTCTCCATCGCCTCGGACTATGAGACCGTACCAGCCATGGACGACTCGCCCGAGGGCCCTTTCAGCCTGCCCCCTTCTTTCGCAACCGAGAAACAGCTCCATCTCAACTCGCAGCTCCAGATCGATGGCGCGCTGGAGGCCCCGTCCAGTCCGCGCGCGGGCCATTCTGGCACAACCTCGCCAACTGAGCGCGATAGCTCCAACGCGACCTCGACTCCAGAGAGCCCTGATTTCTCTGAGAAGGCCGAAGATGACACGGCTGTCGTCAGCAGGCCCTCTCGACAGGTCGACTATCTCTCCTATGACTGGGAGGAAGAGGATATTTGGTCATCGTGGAGGTACATTACCTCCAAGAGGGGAGAGTTTCCGAACAGCGCAAGGCTCGAGAACGCCTCCTGGAGGACCTGGATCAAGGCCAAGTATCATCTTGGAACCGTGTCCCCTGAGACGCTCAACTGGTAAGAGTCTTTTGTCCCCTGGTTTTCTCCAACTCTACTACGTATCTCATTGTCTTCTCCTCTCCCTGCCGTCTCTCTCTTTTCTCTCTCCCCAAAATGGCCCAGCGTCTTCTCTCTCCTTGCACCGCTCTCACTCTAAGTTTGCTCTCCCTCGCTCACTTTGTCACTTCCTCCTTTTAGGCTCAAAGACTGCGATGTGACCTGGTTGTATGGTCCGTTACAGTCAAGAGCAGGCTCGCTCTTCGCTTCTCATACAGAGCCGAGCAGCTCCACATTATCAAAGTCAGACTCCCTCGCCAACCTGAAAAAAAAGCCCATCCTCAAGAAGAGGAGCATGTCGGAAATCATGCTGCAGAGGTCTCTCTCGTCGGCTTCCCTACTCAAACAGGCGACAGCCGCAGTCCACGCCCAGGAGTCCACCAAGGTCTTGCGCCCTAGCTTGGCGCGCTCCAACACGGACTACACGACTCTGTCTTTCTCCCCAAGACGGGGCAGCCAGGAGAGCAGCACCTGGGCGGCGTCCACGGATTCCTCGAGTATCACGTCTCCCTCGGCGGAACGGAAGCATATTCATTTCAATGAGCAGGTAGAACAGTGCATCGCTGTTGACGTTAAGGGCGACGACGACGACGACTTCACCTTCGATCCTTGTGGAGACGACAGCGACTCAGATGGCGGAGTCATGATGAAGAAACTCGTCTCGAAACGGCGACCAGCCCCCAAGAGGCGATCCAAGAAAGTCAGCACGGCCGAGGGCAAAATTATTGCCATGCTTCCCTCGACGACACTCAAGTACCAGAAGGAGGCTCAGGAGCTCCAGGACAGTGCTATGAAACACAGTACCGGTGTCTCCTCCGAGACCTCCATATCGCCCTCATCATCCCAGGAGACTCTCTGCCCCGGCAAGAAAACCTCCAGATTTTTTTTTCTAGAGGAGGAGGATGACGACGATGACGATGTCGACACGGTAATCCAGCTTCCGAAATCAGGAAGGAAATTGCCGAGCAATAGCTCCGGCAGTCTGCATCGATCGAGCTCGACAGGCAGCCTCTTTGATGAACCCGTGGGGATGCATCGAACCCCTTCCGGCATGTTCATGCCCTACGCCGAACCCGATCCCGCCGCGGGTGATGGCCTTTTCGGTCGCGTCATCGACACCGTCAACACCGCACGAGACATCGCACATGTGATTTGGAACGTCGGATGGCGGAAGTAGCCCGCCCCTTGGCAGCATATCTCTCCATCACCCTCAACCTCACGGCACGGTCATGGGAACCTCGACCTACTCTCGTGACACAGCGCTCGATCGCATCACGCAGATATAAAGAAGCATCCAGCATGTTTGATCTGTTAGATTCTCCGCTTCGATGATGGAAAGCAAGCAAGCATGGAGCGCGTATACACTGACAAGAACAAACCGGTAATCCCTGCATGAAGAGCGTACTGCCAGCAGCACGATTCACCATTGCGACTCACTCATCGCCTACAAGCTCTAGAGACCTTGACCCTATCCTCCTCACTTTATCAAGCTCTCTCACCTCGCGTTATCTTTTCCCTCATTTTTTTTTCTTCCTGCTTCCCCTTGTTCTCCTTTCATTTATTGCATTCCAGCGCCGAGCATGCTGTCAACTGTTCAGCAACGGCACCTCATGCATCTTCCCTTTTCCCCTTATACCCATACTGTTGTACACTTTTTTCTTTGGTACAGGCCGCAATGACGGCTAGAGAAATCTGAATTGTTGATACAGAAGAGAACCCAAGAGGGCGATGCGATTTAAGCCCATTTGCTATTGTGCTTTTTCTTCCTTTCTTTTCCCCCTCCTTCTCCTGCTTTTTGGTTGCTTGCCTCGGCTTTGGTTTGGTCTGTCATCTCGGTTCATCAAAAAGCTGGCTACGGAGATGGGACTCGGAAAAGGATACCGGAAATGGGTCACGGGAACGGACATGGACATGGACATGGACATGGGACATGGGAAATGGATAATGAAGAATTTGGGCAAAGTACCACCATGGATCGAGGGGAAAAGGCATCTGCCAGCCGGCCAGCATACTGGACGACGGACGGGCTGTGATTGTGACATTCAGGGGTCGAGCATGCGGCGTTCTCCGCGCAGGCGGTCACGAGTCTGATCTGTAGTGTTTCCTGACCGTGCTGGCGCAGATACTTTGCTCAATTGATGCCATGCGAACTAAGGGACCGGTACCAGCCCCTCGATGCGAGACAGTACGGGGTATAGTAGTGTCGACGTGATTCCTAGATCTCCAGTCTTAGACGGCCGAATCATCTGGTGGTGGCACTGGGTTAGAGGAACTCGGAGCCTGGGGCAAGCCAGCCAAGCGGCCGCTTTCTGTGCCCTCTCACATCGTTGAGGCGGAGATCTCCGACCTTTCTAATCATTACGAATTGCGGACATAGTATTCCGTATTTCCACGAAGGATGACAACAACCCGGGCTTAGATGGCTGGGCTGTGAAGGCGTCGAGCTGACTCATCTCCCTCTCATCAAAATCATCAATGTATCGCCAGGGATGATGGCTCGCTCCCCGGTTAGCAGAGTATGGGGAAACCCCAAAAGGGGGGGGGGGACGATCACGAGATCCCCATACCCAGTCTCTCGGCGCCGGGGGTCGTTTGTATGTATGTACATTCTCGTACTCCGTACTCTGTTCTCTATACTGAGTACGGAGTACTCGTGTGTATGTTGTATATGTATTTCTTTGGGGTAAGAGGAGCAGGGATCTTATGAAGATCATGACCTGTATGGAGTATGGGCCCCTGGGGTCATGGGCGTTGTTGAGGGTCTTGGCGGCGGATGGATCGAGGGAGGAAAGACCAATGGTATCGATATGGGGTATTTACATACACGGGAGAGGTATTGTTTTGTTGAGGTCTTGTTATCGTCTCTGTGGTTTCAAGTTTCATTTGGATTTGAATCGGCTTCTATTCTTACATTTGACTAGTGTATATACAGCACATGATGATGTTTCTACATGGTACTCCGGATGGTGTGCGAGGTGGTGTGAATGCAGGTTGTCGGGTGGCGTAGTTTATCCGCGAGTTGCTTGAGTGATGGGGACGAGGTGTGTGGATCGGTTTTGCAAGAGTTTATTTTCGTGTATTTTATGCGTCTTGCGAGAGAGCGGCGATGGATCAGGGCTCTCGGGCGTTGGGTAGACGATGACGTTGATGTCTCGTCGTGGGCAAAGGGGAGGCGTCTCGCGGACGTGTTGAGCATGTGGCGACGGCTGATGTATGGGAACGGGAGAGTCGCTGTGAGGGCTTGCTCAAAGCTGCGATGGATGTGGGCCCTCGAGACTGCCTGTTCGTGTTTGGGGACCAAGTCTCACGGCCGGGGGAGCTCTTTATTTTCACGGCTGCGGGCCGTCGGCGTGAATGTCGAAGTGGTTCGCCTGGGGGCTCTCAACTCTTGTTGGGCGCGCCGAGATACTTGAGGGCCTTGACGAGGATCTGCCTCGAGTGCACGTTCACGTCGGCGAGCTCGACCTGGAACTGGTCGCCGACGCGCACGTCCTTGAGCAGCGCGAGCCCACCGAGGCGCTCAACGTCCATGATGGCGTTGAGGCCGAACAGGTCGGTGCGGCCAAGGAGCGCCTGTCTGAAGTGGGAGCTGACGGTGAAGCGGAGGGATTTCGGGGCCGAGCCCTCGAAGCGCCACGCCCGCACGAGGGCCATGAGGATCCAGTCCATGACGCCGCGGGACATGGTGCGCGCCATCTTCTCGCGCATCTGCAGGAGCGCGAGGGTGTCGTCGAGGTCCGGCCCGAAGAAGGGCAGGATGGAGCGCAGGTCGTCGGCGGCGGGGTCGACGGCGCGCCCGGTCTCGCGCTCGTGCCGCAGCGCCGCGTGGACCTGCCAGTGCACGAGCAGGTCCGAGAAGCGGCGCAGAGGCGACGTGGCCTTGGCGTACATGTCGAGGCCGAGGAGGAAGTACGGCCCGGGCCGGCTGGAGAGCTCGATGCCGCCGGTCAGCCTGGAGAGCTCCTGGCGCTGGCTGAAGCTGGGCTCGACGCCCCTGGCGATGAGCGGATAGATCTCCCGGGCGGCATAGTCGCGCGCCCGCTCGGGGGCCTGCGCGTGCCGGATGTCCCTCCTGTAGGGGATCGGGATGCTGCGGGACGAGCACCAGCGGGCGGCGATCTCTCCCGCGAGGACCATGAAGTTGGACACGATCGAGCACGCCGTGGATGTCTCGTAGCTGACCTTGATGAAGGGATCTTCGGGGACGGCCAGCCTCGTGCGGCCCTCGATGCTCTCGGGGCTTTCGGGGAAGGACACCGAGACGGACGGGCCGGGGAAGAAGTAGGGCCACGCGCCCTTCTGCAGCCGCTTGCCACGGATGGCTTCGGCGAGCCGGTACATGACGCGCAGGTCCTCCTTGCTGGAGCGGTCCAAGTCCCTGGCTGCGATCATGGGGCGGTTGGGTGCTGCCGCCCGGCCCTTGGGGGCTTTGCCCACCGTCAGGCTGCGTGCGGGAACTGGCGGCGGTGCTGGCTCGTTGCAGAACTCGGCTACCTCCTTGGGGTCGATGTAGACGACGCTGCCAAGTCTGCTTGGCTCGACCTTGAAGTCTAGGACGTCGCCGGCCTCGTTGACCTTGGCGCTGAAGGTGAGGGCTGGCGAGCCGGACTTGAGCGAGAATTGTTTGATGAGGCTTTGGGACTCAAAGTCCTTCGTGTCGTCTTCGCCGAGCTCCGCGGGCAGCATCGCCTGGAAGTGGCCGGGCAGGTAGATGTTCTCCGGGATGAGCGACATGAAGTTGTACAGCCCCGAGTTCGGCTCGATGCTGGACGCCGGATCGGCCGCGTGGACGTGGATCCAGAACTCTCCCGGCTTGTTCGTGCGCTCCAGCGAGACGCCGTCATCGATGATGACGGTGGATGGCGCGTCGATGCAAAAAATCGTCCCCTCGGCATGCTCTCTCCTGGCGCCTGAGGCGATGTCTTGTCTGCGGGACTCCTCGATGTCTCCGGGGGTCGGTCGCTTCAGGCCGCCTCCCTTCTGTATCGTGACACCGGGAAACCGCACCTTGTATCGAGACGGCAGCTCCCATGGCGCTATGACGCCGATCTCTTGCAACAATGTCCAAGCCGTGCTCTGATCGAGACAGACGCTCACGTCGTAGACGTGGAGGGCGCGGAGGATGAGAGCCCCGTAGTTGTGGAAACGAGACCCAGGCTCGAAGACATCGTGGCTTGCCCACCACTCGAGGAAGTCGATGATTTCTTTGTTGGGTCCCGTCCGTGTCCAGGCATTGTTCTTCAGGGAGACGCCGGGAGATGGTCTCAAGATACCGTGCGATGTCCACTGCCGCTTCTCTCGGCTCGCCAGGACGGCCTTGCGCGCCTGCTGGAGGAACTGCCCGAGCCCGATATCTGCCAAATCAGAGGGATGGGGAGGTCTCAGCTTCGTGACACTTCTGTCCGAGTATTCCCGCAGCATCAGAGCAACCTTCTCGACCACGGCCGTGTCGTTTTTGGAAAAAATCTCGATGAGGTTGTCCGGACGGCGGCAGTCGCTTGAAGGGTTGAGAGGTCGAAAGCCCATCTCATTCCTCGAGAGGGCCGTGTGGACGGCATATAGAGCATAAGCCGGGAATGAGCCATCCTTTCTGAGAGACTCTGGAAGCAGCTCCTCGGCGATCTGGGTCAGGGTCATGTGCCTAGCTTGATGCTCGTCTGGTAGTCGATGTCTCGCGGCGTCCAGCTTCTCGAGGTTCGCTTGATAGGTCGACTCTGATTTGAGCCTGAAATTGGTCATCCTGTCGATGAGAACGGCCGCATCGGCTCGCGAGGGGCCTTTGTCTTCGCGTCTCAACTCCTCAAATTCTTCAGGCAAAGCCTTGAGCGGTATCCTCGCCATCAGTGGGGCCAACTCGGCCGGTGTGGCGAAGCCGGAGACGGTGAACAAGGACGAGAATCCTCTGCTGGTGATCCATCTTCCGTTGGCGGCGTAGAAGTGGTTGCGTTGTCCAAAGAAGCCAAGATAGATTGCGAAGAGGGGCACTCGCGAGCCAGTTGCCCTATGACTGTGTTAGGAGGAGTTGATGGGAGGCTCACTCAGACCAATTTGAGACTCACTTCAGCTCAACAAGGTCTCCAGCTATTCTCACTCCTTCTCCAAGTATGAGGACCTCGTCGGCCTCTCCATTGCCTCCCTCGCACTCAGGATCATCGGTCATGCCTCCTCGGGTGGAATGCAGCCGATCCATCTCAGACGAGCCGGTCGACTGCGTCCGGGTGAGATCGTTTGAGATGCTTCCATAGAGGGTCGAGTCATGGGGCATTGGCTGCGGAAAGACTTGTGCGTTTTCCTTCTCCCATTGCCGCAGATACTTTCGAATGGGCAGACGAGTCTCCTCGGCGTCGCCTGTCTCTTGCTTGGGTGAAGATCCTGACGCATCGTCTTCTTGGACGGGGCGCTGCGAAGTCTCACCCGCCGAGCTCTGGGAGCTTCCCCAACACTTTCGCCACTCTTGTCAGTCAAATCATCAAATGCGATCCATGCCGTACCCCTTGCGAGGACACACCTTCTGAAGCTCTCGACGAGCACATCCCCGATGGTCGACGGCCGGGTGCTCAAGGCTCCGAGTTGACCGGTAACTCCCGATGGCGCTCCGGCTGTGTCGTAAGGGGCCGCCGCAGGTGCGCGAGCCATTGAGCAGCCTCAACATTGCAGATAGAGTCGTCTGTGGTGATTGAGTCTCGCCAAAAAAAAACACCCAGTCGTCAAATTTTCATTCACATCAACTTTCGACTTCAACTCATTCCGAGGTCGCCATCCTTAATTGCCCGTTTTCGGTAGTAGCGTGATCGATCACGTGATTATGTTGGCCAGTACGGAGTAGTATGTTTGGACGCTACGGAGTACTAGGTAAGTCCATGTCCAGGAGGTACATGGATACAGGTAGGCAAATCGGAGGCTCAGGGCAGATGGTTTCTCGGCGCGGTCCATCGTATGATCAGTCTTCAACGTCAAGGATCTATTGGCGAGGCCTGTCTAATTACGAGGCTGGAGTTCCAGCAGAAGATGCAGACATCAATAACAACTAGAGAAGGCGGGAGGCGTTTTTAAAATACTCCGAATGTACTCCGTACGGAGTACGGAGCACACGCGAGCTCCATACAGTGCGGAATGCACGTGTGCAATTGAACTTTATGCCTACCCGGGACCTGCAATCTTCTCGACCTCGAGACGCGGCAGTCGCAGAGGAGCTTCGAAGGTTCAGGGGAAGGCGCGACCAATGGAGGGCAAGAGCGAAGATCTTGATTTGGAAAGAGCAGGTCAACTTGAGAAGAATTTAGAAAAAAAATCAAATATTCTTTTGTGGCCACGATGGCCTTCATTTCGCTTCTTCCCTCTGCAACGACGAGGCATCGAGGAGCGATCGGCATCGCCACTCTTCTTCTGGAACTTCACCTCGTGCAAGCATCTTCGCAAGCGAGCCAATGCCAGAAAGTCGCCCGCCTGGCGGCAAGATGCAAATGATTCTCGAGAACCAACGTGTAAAGCACGAAACGGGCAAGTTTTCCGGCGGTCAAGGACCCAGAGGCCTGCCAGGTGGTGGCAAGACGCTCCAGCCAAACCCGCCATGATCCGGCTCGAGGCGGGAGTCCACACCCGAGATGCCCCAAAGATGCGAGGCTAACATCGATTGATGCGACAGGTCCGTCGTGACAGGTCCATGCAGGAACAGTCCTGAGACACCTTGCGTCGATCACTCTTCTCCATCAAGCCTCGTCGCTTACCTATATACCTACTATGTAAGGTCCTCATACAAGAGGTAGGCCTTGAGCTCTTTCTCCACCTGATCGACGTGAGATCTCAAATCAATTCACAGCATTGGACAATTGTCGTCGAGAGAATTGTGAATTCTTCTGCCAAGGGACGCCTCGACCTGCTTCCCTCATGATCGAGCTGCCTGGAGTCTCGTCAGGAGCTGGCTCGGCCAAGCGTCTTCTTGCGCGCAAGAAGTCGGAATGGAGATCAAAGCGCCCAGGTCGCGACCTTGGGAAGTTCGACCAATCACTCCGTGGGAAACAAGGAGATGCACGTCCGGTCGTCCAATGCAATGCCTTTCCGGAGCGCGGAGTCACGCTCAGCTCCATTGGACAAGAGATAAGGAGCATGGTGCATCCGCACATGCACGAGTACTCGTACATACATGCATGTGCTCCATTCGCCGTACATACATATGTACATATAATATATGTACGGAGTATGTACTACATATGTATGTACAGACACTCGGAGGCGGTCATGCCCAGCTGCGATTGTGATTCGAGGACGTGGACTCAAGCTGTCTTGGAGGCGGACTGGCATAATTGATTCCATCGTGAACGCGAAAGACATGCCCGAATAGGACGGGCAGGCCGACTGAGAGATGTATGTACATGCTCCGTATGTACATACGGCGCACACCTCTTGAACGCTCCATTGGCCGGGAGCTGTACCGGTGCAAGCGGGTCGATCTCGTTCCCAGGCAAGTGGTGGATATTGCACTCCAACGACGCCTCCCCCTTTCCGTTGCCAACCGTGCTCCAGCTCCACTCTCCCCTATTCGACTACAGCTAACCACTCGACACTTTGTCCCCGTATGTATGACGGTGATCATGGCATCCCATGTTTCCCCGACCCATGATCTTTCTCTTCTTGACGGCCGGAAAGCCAGCCGCATTATCGAGGACCGGGATCTCTGGCTCCAAGGTCAGCACCATCAGGTAGCGATACATGGCTACTGACTCACCTCCAGGTATCGTGCAGCTTGCTTTTCGTTGGTGAACAATGCTGCCTGCTTTACAAGACAAGATGGCTGTGAAGAAAAGAGAGGCAGAATCAGTCCAGAGCGTCGACCAGTCCCTGCATCAAGAGATTTGGCCTGCATGCCGCCAACGGGATCGAAATCACAGATATACATACACACACCGAATGCCTCTCGGTTGATTCTCTCACCTTTCTCCTTTCTCCCCTTGCCTTTTCCTTTTCCTTTTTCTTCTCGCGTCCTTGCTCGCTTCAGTTCCCGTCTTCTCCTTCAAGTTTGTGTAGGTTCGTTGGTAAAGCCGCTCCCACTCTCGCTTTCGATTCCTCCACCTCTTCTTCATAATCCCACTTCCCACTCCACTCCACTCTGCGAACGGGCACGAATCCTTTGGATCGCAGCAGGAAAACGTCTCTCGACCCCATAAGAGGACACTCCATCGAATATGAGGGGAGCAATTGCGGCCGCCGCTCTGGCGGCCTTGAGCAGCACGGCCAGCGCTCATCACCATCGGCGAGCTCACGAGATTGCCCACAAGAGAGACTCAACAGAAGGGCCTTGTACGTCGGATCGGACTGCCACCTGGCAAACAGGTTACGCTCAAACAACCCGTGAGTGATGATGGGTCCAGCACCAGCTCAAGCTCCATACATACTGCACCCAGCTTTGTCGATTGCACAAATTACTGACCCTGAGGTTTCAGACGTCCGGCCGCCCCCTATCGCGTCACTCCCGGGAACAGCGGGGATCGTCGCCGTCCCCACTCCCATTGCCTACACTTTCACGACTCCGGGCACCTACACTCTTCCGGCCAAGGTCGCCACCCTTACGGACACGACCACGATTTCTGGCGAGGCCTCTGCGACATTACTTCCCGGTGATCATACCGTTGGGGGGGTCACCACGACAGTCGATTCGGCGGTCGTCGTGACGATCCCGGTCGCCACCTCCGGCACGATCCTGCCGGCCACTTATGCCTGCCCGAGCGCCGGCACCTACATCGTGAACCCCATCCTCACCACGGTGACGCAGCCCACAATCGTTGTCTATCCCACCCCGACAAGCTATCTTCCAGGAACGTACACCGCCCCGGAGCAGGTCGTCACGGTCACTGACGCCAACCAAGTCGCCTACTGCTCATTTACCAGCGCTGAGGTCGCTCCTCCCGAGCCGACCGGTGCCTCGAATGCTGCCGAGCCGGATGGCGTCCCGGAGGAGGCCTCGGAACCCAACCACCTCCATGCCCGAGGTGCTCTGGTCAGCAGCAACGACCACCTGGGCATCACGTACACCCCCTACGACCCGAACAGCGGCGCCTGCAAGTCCGGGTTCCAGGTCGAACAGGACATTGCGAAGTTCAAGGCGGCCGGCTTCAGCGTCGTGCGCGTGTACTCGACCGACTGCAGCACGCTCCAGTCAGTCGGCGGGGCGGTCGAGAGGCACGGTATGAAGATGATTATCGGCATCTTTATCGGGAGCCCGGGCAGCTGCAGCGCCGACTCTGCGAGCATCAGGCCCCAAATCGATGCCATTGCGGCGTGGGGCAAGTGGAACCTGGTGGAGCTCTTTGTTGTCGGCAACGAGGCGATCATGAACGGGTTCTGCAGCCCGGGACAACTGCGCGACCTGATCAAGGCGGTCAAGGGCAGGACGTCGTACCGGGGCCCGTACACGACGTCGGAGACGCTCAACATCTGGCAGCGGGGCGACGTCTCGGGGGCGCTGTGCGGCGTGGTGGACATGACGGGGGCCAACATCCACGCGTACTTTACGCCGTCGGTGGTGCCGTCGCAGGCGGGAGACTTTGTGGCGGGCGAGATGAACGCGCTGAGCGGGATCTGCCCGGGGAAGCCGTCGATCAACCTGGAGAGCGGGTGGCCGACGGACGGGCAGTGCAACGGGTCGGCGTGCCCCGGCAAGGAGCAGCAGCGGCAGGCGTTCCAGTCGCTGCGGCAAAAGGTGGGCAGCAGGACGGTCTTCTTCTCGTACGAGAACGATCTGTGGAAGGCTCAGGGCAGCTGCGGCTGCGAGAAGAGCTGGGGCGCCAAGGCCCTGTTTGGGCTGTAGGCGCGAGCCTTGGGATGTCCCCATGGCTCTACGGAGTACGGAGTACTAGCGGTACTACTCCGTACTACTGCCCAGAGTCTGCAGGGCGCCTGAAGAGTACTAATGTACATACATCAATCGATCCATCATTGTAATGAGCGCGGCAAGAAGATGGGCAGCCTGCTGGGACGAGATCTATGGTGGACGGACGGACCGCGGTCCCTTGGAGTTTGCCTGGGCCGTTGAATATGGCTTGGATACTACGTCAGTAATAGCACTCACGGAGCACGAGATCAATTGTTGCTTGCAAGGCTTTGAACATACGATTGGGTTGATGTAATACGTGATGTCTGTAATTCCACAGCCCTGGTGCCGTGTCAATAGCAAGGCGCATTCGATTGAAGACTCGAAGCGGATGACACATGGATGGAAGTCTCATTGATTGATCGAATGCCTTGAGTTCGGACGTCAGATTGATGTTCACGGAGGAGACTCCCGGAGAGGGCAAGCCGGCCGAGGGTCTTGATGGATCATGGCCGTTCCATCAGAGTCAGCAGCAAACCAGTGGTTCCCTCCGTATGTACGGAGTACCTGTTTTGGCAGCGCGTTTGGGCTTGGGCTGGATTCGCGGAGACTCGGCGCGTCTGCACGGCTGGATGTTGAATCGATTAATTGGTGCTGGAGGGGATTGTTCATTGAGCACTGCGCGATATGCATGATGATGACTCGGGAGCACGGATGGTTATATGCGCGAGGTCGATCCAAGATGCCCGTGCTCATGATGCAAGACAATGCACATCTCGGTACGGAGTATTCGCACATACATACCCTAACGGAGTACTCCGTACATACTGCCTAGAAATAGGAAGTGCCTGAAAATAGGTAAATTATACTATATAGAGGATAGGATTCCCCTGTATACCAAGATAGGCCTTATAGGCCTTGTCTACCTAGTCCAGCGCGGAACAACTATTCTCCCTTCAACCAATCAAATCCCCTAACATACCTATACTCCGTGCTACCGGTAATCTATGCAATTGATGAATGCAGGCATCCAAGGAGGCGCAGGCAGTGTCCGGTTGTTAGTGGAAACCGGTGGAAGTAAAGGGTTATAGTGTCTGTAATCTAAAGAGGCGTATACTTTTATATCCGCTATACCTAACTATAATATAGTAAATAGTAGAAGGAAATAGTTAATTTTATATACCTAGATATATCTTAGATACTTATACCCCTCTTAGCCTAGCTAGGAAGGTTATAAGAGTTAATATAGATTATTAATATTATATTTGTTATTATATATATCATTATGCCCTATTTAGGACTATTATATTAAGACCGGTACTTAAGTCCTGAGTCCTGAGTCCTGAGGCTTGAGGCTTTGAGGCTTGAGGCTTTGAGGCTTGAGGCTTTGAGGCTTGAGGCTCGAGTTGGGCGACGACGGCGGCATCGCGCAGCCTCCTTGGCCACTCGAGGCCCGAGGCCCAAAAAGGACCCGGGATGGATCCCGGGATGAAAGCCAGGATCCAGGCCTTGTTGACTCGATGGATCTGCAAAGACTGGATTGGATGATGTACATGTCGGGGCCCCTCTCCTCGCGTCAGCGGAATACGAGAGTCCAATCGAAGTTGATCAGTCAATCATCCACCAGCCATTGAGCAGTCCTCCGGTTTTGTCTCTCATTATTTGTGTCTTTTTCTCTCCTCCTCCTCCCCTGCTTTCTTTTTCTTTTTCTTTTTCTTTTTCTTTTCTTTTCTTCTTATTTTCTTAGACCTTTCCCCCCCCTTGGATCAAAGTCAATCAATCAATCCCTTCTACCGGCCAAAGACGGGTTATTTCGAGGACGCGTCCATCAGGAGGAATTGACTACAAGGGAATAAGAAAAAGGGACACTCCTCAATTTCCATAGCAGCCCGGCCATTTCTCGTCCCTCGTTGCTGGGCTCTTCTTTGCTTTCCCGCCATCTTGGATCGTGCTCAATCTCCTCTTATTCCTCTGCGCCCCCCTTCCCCCCCC
>NQYS01000001.1:2970961-3003867 GCA_003055955.1 Escovopsis sp. AC | reverse complement strand
CCCCTCCCCCCCCCCCCGGGGGCGCCACACCAACCAAAGCCAACTCCATCTATACACGCCTCTTCGCGACCTCTTCAGTCTTCGTTCCACCGCCCCTTTTTTTTTTTCAACCATAATCCCTTCTTAATAGGTGGATGAGAACGCGTCGCGTATCTCTTTTTTCTTCTTCCCTCTTCCTTGCTTGATCCTCCTCGCCGACATCCACTTTGGGTCCTTGGCAAAAAGGTCAACAAGTCCGTCTGGCAAAGGGGAAAAAAAAAAGGACGGACCTGAAAATTAAATCGTCGGCCACAACAAGGAGCATCAGCTGCAGGCGACACGTATTTCGTCTGCACTGATCTCACCTGGTGAGTTTTCCCTGCCCGCCCGATTTCCCATCTTGCTCCAGTCCCTCCAGTCGGCCCCCTCCGGCTTATGCTAGCTGTCAATGCTACGCTGCGGCGCGCAGATAGAGGCTACGGCTCTCGACGCTCCATCAAGACTCCAGGTGTAATATTTCCTCCTCGCTTGCTTGACTGACGCTTCGCTCCTCGCCCTCGTGCCTCGCGGCCGTCCCCCGAGAATCTAGATCTCCTCAAGACGTCGCCCCCACTGTTTACAACGACTCCCCTACCTCCTGCTGCATCCCCTGCGCAGGACGGACACCTCGAGTCTACTCGTAGACTGCTTTCTCCGCTCTCTCCCACGCTATCAACCACCTCGACCGCGGACGGTGAAGACGAAGACGACGACATCGAGTTGTCCCCGACTCTACCGCCACTCCCGCCTCCCAGCTTGCCCAAACGGGCTTCGGCAATCCTGAGAGCGCCGCCCGTGGACTTTGGCGACAGCAAGGCCCCTTCCGACCACCCCTGTGGCATCGCGAGCTGGGGTTCGCCTCTCCCTCGCGTCGACTCGAATCTCCTCCGTCGCCAGAGCTTCAGCAGCGAGGGTTCGGACGACTTCCCAGTCCACCAGCTCGACATCTCTACACCGTTCCTTCGTCCGCCGCCTGTCATCCGGCAGCGCCAGCCTCAGTCGAGCTCGGCGCGACCGCCCCCCCACCTTGCTCCCGCCCCTCATAGTCTTCATCACCGTGACCATCATCCTCTTCATCATCACCATCACCCCCGCGCAGAGTCGGAACCAGAGCCACACTCGACCGTCAGTGCCGCCGCTGCCGTCCTCGCCAACAGGGTCAGGCGTCAGTCTCGCGGGCTGACAGAGGGCTGGATCCGCACCCACACGGCCGCCGCCGAGAACGTGGAGCCTCGGCATTGGCTCAGCGAGGGGAGCAGCAGCGAGGAATCCTACCGCGGCTCCGACAACGGCTGGCTTCACGAAAGTGAACCCCTCACCCCGAGGCCCCTCCTCAAGGCAAGGGCCAAAGCCCGATCGCGAGCTTCCTCGAGGCTCCAGGCCGGCGCTCGCCATCATCGCCTCAGGTCTAGCGTCGAGACCCTCAAGTCGAGCGACTCGGCCACCCTCAAAGCGGACTCGCCCACAAAAAAGGCCGTCGAGGACGCCAACACAACCATGGATGACTTCGGCGCGGACGCGCCCAAGCCCCTCGGGCAACTCGACGACCCGGCGGATGCGTCTTTCACGGACAAGGCTCCCCTGGGCGTCGTCGACACCACCACTACCACCACCATCGCCAGCGCAAAGGTCAAGCTCCCCGCCACGCCCATGAAGATCACAGATAAGCCTCTTCCGAAAGAGCCGCCCATCACGCCTCGCATCAAGAAGAAGGTCCCGTGGAAGGGCAAGAACATCATGATCCTCATCCCACGGGACGAGGATCGCGGTCTGCCGGGGCAGCCCCCCATCCCCTTGTCTCAGATAGAGGTCGATAAGATGTTTCTCTCGTGGAGGGGCTTGGGCTACAGCACCGACGGGTTTGACTTGCTGATGGAGAGGTACCCGTCCACGGAAACCGGCTTCCCATACAGCAGGCTCCCCTGGCCCAGCCCAGAGGATCTGGCCGACGAGAAGGCGACTGGCCAGTATACCGTGGTCTTGCCCGACCTCAATGGTGAGTCCTTTCGCATCGCCTTTACCTGTCTGCTGTTCATCATAGTCTCTCTTTTCCTTTGAACATCATCCAATCTCCAATCTCTAATGCCATTTTCCGTTTCACCACTTGTGGCCCCCCCCCTTTTTTTTCATTCCCTTTGTTGCTCTCGTTTCTCTGTTTTCTTTTTGTTGTTCTTCTTCTTCGACTCTTCCTTTGCTCATTCGTGGCGCGCAATCGTGTCTGATGTCTTCGTCTCCCCAGCTTGGAAGAACTACGTGCATGAGCTGCAGGAGGCTAAACTGCGCGCTCTCGGCGTCTCCTTTGGTAACGATGAGCCGGAAAACGCCCCTCCGATATCATCGCAGCCATCTCGGCTCCCATCCGCGCAGTATCCGCCCCTGCCTTTCTCCCCTCCCCTGCCGACCTCATCAGCCTCCAGTAACCATGGAGCTCCGGGAATGCCGTTCCCGCCGCAATTCATGCCTGGCGGCCACCCGCCGTTCCATTCACAAAGCCCTGCCCTGCCGTCCGGAGCTTCGCCCGTCCCCTTTGGTGCCGTTCCCGGCAAATACCCCCGCCAATCGATCTCCTTTCCCACGACTCACTCGCCCTTCCAGCAATCTCCGCATGGATGGCCCGCTCCGCCAGGTGCCATGCAGGGCATGAATAGGCATGACTCCCCCTCGCTCATGAACATGGGCGCGGTGCTCTCGTCCCAGGCGCCGTACGGTCTGGAGGGCATGCAGCAGGCTGGTAGCCCCGCGTTAAACATCCATCAGCGACATCAGTCCCTGCAGTACCTGCCACAACCCGCCGCCAGGGCCTCGCCCAGGCTTCAGGACGTGCGGGAAGACGAGGAGGAGGAGGAGGACCGCGCGGGCAAGATGCCGGCAAAGACGCTGGAGGCGGCGGCGGCCGCGGCGCGCAACGCCGATAGCTTGCAGGCCGAGATCGACGACGCAGAGTATCACCTCGAGGAGCAGCTCCGCAACGAACTCGAGCATGAAGACTACAACCCTCATGCGCCGGTCGATGCAAGCCGCGATGCTCACCAGGCCTCGTCGGCCGGCTTCACCCCGGCGGAGCATTTCGCCAACGAGCCCGGCAATAATCTCGTCCTGCATCATCCTCGACCTCACAGCCGCGGCCACTCTCTATCGAAGAGCTTCTTCCGCGACCAGGTCCAGGACGCAGTGGAGAATGCCGGCCACCAGCAATTTGGATCGCTCAAGAACATCCCCGAGTCCCGCTTGGTCGATGATCACTGCGAGATTGAGACCAACCCAAGCAACCTTGGCACCCCCCTGAACATGGATTTCCCCGCCGCCTTCCACAACAAGACCCTGTCCACCGTAAGCAATCCTTGGCAAGATGCGGTATCTGCCAACGGCAGCGCCAGGCACTCGAGCCACGGCAGCAAGCAGTCATCCAAGTTCAACGTCGATGCCCCGGTCTTCAAATTCAACCCGACGAGCTCCTTCACCCCCGGCTTTCTCAACTTCTCCAACAGCAGCAACCACCAGCATCACAATGGCGGGTTTCACGATAGCCATAACAGTGTCATTGATGCGAACCCCTTTGCCTCCGCCTCGGCCCCACCGCCCTCCAAGATCAATGCCGCGGCTCCCGCATTCGCCCCCGGACAGGGCGATTTCAACTTCTCCGCTCCAGGAGGACTCAAGTTCCGCCCCGATGCTCCCTCATTCACTCCGCTGGGTGCACACACAGCAGCGGCCGGTCCCAGCCCGCTGGGGCCGCGCCATGACCCCGTCTCGAGGGGCACCAAGTCCCTATCTGGAGACTTGGATTTGGACGACGACAACGACAGTCCATTGAAGGAGCCGAGAGCCGTCGTCCGACGGTCTTCGACGCAGTCCACCCTGCCCGGTGCCTTCCAGGAAGACAACGACCTGGATGGATTTGACGTCTTTGAGGGATCCAGGGCGAAGCGGGCCAAGAGCGTCGCTCTTGACGGGGACGAAATACCCCTGTTTGCCGAGCGACCCGAGCCTGATTCCCTGGAAACGGTCGATGAGGATACCGTCAAGGAGACTCGTAGTGAGCCTGATGATGAAGGCGTTCAAGCTCGCCGCACAGAGAGCTCCTTCTCCTCGACCTCCCTGGACCAGCTGGACACGCAGATGACGACTGCGGCTCCTTCTGAAGCCTCACCCGCTAATCGGACCGAGCAGAAGTGGAATCCTCGTGATTCGCAGAGCAACATCGAGAGCCCCAGCGAGAAGCGTCCTCTTGGCGAGGACACCTTCAAGTCTTCCGCGTCCGTCTGCGCATCGGCGCCTGCCTGCGACGAGCCCGAATCGGCTCAGCCTCCCGCAGCCTCCCCTCCAAAGCGTGCCGAGACCACCCCCGCTCGACGCAAGCTGATCCCCAAGGGCTTGTCTTCATCCCACTTCGCTTCCCCGCCTGCGAAGCCCCTGGGACTGGCCGGTTCTCGATTCGCGCGATCGCCCTCCCCCATCGTACCCGCTGAGGATGAGATCATTGAGTCCGTCGAGCGTGAGTTTGAGCGTGACAACAGCAGCGAAGAGCGCGAGATTCCCGAGCAGACCTTCGAGGAAATTGATGCCGTCATGCAGCACTTTGAAAATGATCCCTCCAAGGGTATCAACAAGGTCGATGCCTTCAAGTGGGCTGACGCGGAGCCGACCGATCTTCCATCCGAGGATCTCCAGCCTCTTCTGCGGGACGCGAGGAGCACGACGCCTCGTGGTTACGATGACGTTGCCGATGTCGCCGCCCAGCCGTTGCCCACAACCGAGTTGGAGGATCCCTTCCTTGATCCTCCGATCGATCTCCAGGAGTCTCGGCAGGCCAACAGATTCGATGACCGAGGGTCGGACAGTGAGATGGACTGTGATTGGGAGGGTACGTTCCCCGAGAATGAGCACTCCAAGCTGCAGACTCGGGCTCAGTTCTTCGACACTCGCGTAAACGATCTCGTCGGCGACATCCTGGCATCCAGGCTGGAGCCCCTGGCGAAAACCCTGTTTTCAATCCATCACTCGCTGGCGTCTAAGGGATCTCAGCGCGGTTCGTCGTCCAGACGAGATATGCGCAGCGCATCAACGGAGTATCAGGAGAGCGATGCTGATGATGAGGATGACGAGCCGCCCCCACGTCGCTCCATCAGCCCTAAGCGGGACAGGAGACTCGAGCAGATCCGTCTTGCCGTGACCGAGGCCCTGGCCAGCCAGCAGCGTGGCCACCCCGCTCTCAACCTTCCCGAAGCGGGATCCGGCATCGAAGAGTCTGCTGTCCTCAAGACGCTCGTCGAGATCAAGGAGCAGCTGGTCACCAGATCGGTTGCCCACGACGTGGCATCACAGACCTTCACCGAGCACTCCTCCGTATCCAGGGCTGACGATTGGGCCATCAAGGCCATCGGTCTCGAGCAGCGGCTTCAGTTTGAGCAAGACAAGCTGGAGAGGGAGATTCAGGAGCGCAGGAGTGCGGAGGATACCGCGGCCGAGCTCACCCGTAAGCTGCACGCCGCGGAGAGCCGCGTCGAGGCTGAGGTCATACACCGAAGTGTCTTTGACAAGCGCGTGGCCGACCTTGAGGATCGGTTGAGGAGCCAAGAGGAACAGACGGAAGAGGAGATCAAGTCCCGTCACGCCGCCGAAGATCGACTGTCTGAGGTGCAGCGGCTGCTGCGTTTCTCCTCGGACGAGGAGACCCGCCTCTCCATGGTGCTCGAGGAGAAGGATCACCGCATCAAGAGCCTGGAGCAGTCCGGCCGCGACATGGCCGTCAAGGTGGCCACCCTCGAATCTGCGCGTGACGAGTGGACTCGCACCTCATCCGAGATGAACAGCCGAGTCCATCTTCTGGAGGCTGACCTCCGGGCCGTCCGCCAGGACAACAACAACTGGCGCGCGGAGGCTGAACGTGCCGGCGAGACTGCCCGTCGCAAGACCGGCGAGCTCGCACACACCGTCGACGAGAACAAGCGCCTGCAGAAGTCGCTCGACAACGTCGTCTCCCAGCTCGAAGAGAACGAGCGTCTCCGCGAGTCTTGGCGGGCTAAGTTCCTGTCTCTCCAGGAGGACATGGGTAAGGCCGCACGCGAGGTCGCCGAAGAGAACGCCCGGTTCATCAAGAGGGACCAGGCTATGCTCGCCCGGAAGGAAGTCATGGAAGCCAGGCTCCACGCGGAGGCAAAGACCAGGGAGCGCCTCGAGATTGAGATGGAACGCCTTCAGGACAATGAACGCGCCGCCATGCGCGCCGTCAACGAGTCGAAGCGCCTCGAGGAGATGCTCGCCGATCTGCGCACCGAGAACGCCAAGCTCCAGCAGAGCGTCTGCAAATACCAGCGCGAGTTCGAGGAGGCAAGAGAATCCGGTGCAAGCGAGGTCAAGCGGACCCGGATGACACTTCAGACCGAGGTGGACGCCGCCAACAACCAAGTCAACGTGATTCGCGAGGAGCTCGAGGAGCAGAACATCAAGCTGCGCGCCGAAGTGGGCAGCCTGAAGAGCCAGCATGAGGCCGAGGTCGAGGAGCTGAAGCGAAAGCACCTCAATGAGGCCGAGGAGCTGCGCGTTCGCTGGGAGCGCCAGTTGACCATCGCCGTCGAAGATGGCCATAGAACGGAGCAGCACCTGCGCGAACGCCTCAGCCTCTCTCTGTCGAAGACCGAGCACTTCCAGGATCGCATCATGCACCTGGAGGACAAGCTGGAGATCACCAGGCAGGCGGCAGCCGCCGCCGCTCAAGCCGCGAAGCAGGCAGGTGTCGAGGCCGGCGCAATCTCGGTCGCGAGCAAGGCCATTTCGCTTTTGCCGGAGAAGGTCTCTCCCCAGGCGCTCCGAGAATCGATCCTAGTCCTCCAGGAGCAACTCCAATCACGGGAGCAGCGCGTTGAGGAGCTTGAGCAGACCCTAGCCGGCCTGGACCCAGATGCGGCGAACAAGATCTCGAAGCGGGATGACGAGATCAGCTGGCTCCGCGAGCTTCTCTCGGTTAGACACGGAGACCTCCAGGACATCATCACGGCTCTCTCGCAGGAGGATGTCGATCGCGTCGCCATCAAGGACGCCACCATCCGGCTCAAGGCGAACCTCCAGATGGAGGAGCAGGAGCGCGAGAGGGCCATGAACGGAGGATCGGCCATCAGCCTGCCCAACATTGCGCAGACCCTCCAAGCCGCGACACCGCGCGTCGCCCAGACGATTGCGCCCATCGCCGCGGCCTGGGGCAACTGGCGCAAGACCGGTAACACGCCCTCTTTTAGGAGCCTGTCGGGCGTGCTGAGCGGAGCGACCCTGGCAGCTCCGTCGCTGTCAGCTCCGGCTGTCGCAGCCCGGACCGCGACTCCTGCTAAGAGCAGGATCACGTCTACCCAGCAATCCAGCACGGTCAGCGGCCTGCTGACGCCTCCCGCGTCCGGTCTCAGACAGCCGTCTTCCGTGGACGAGCGTCCGCAACCTACCGCCTTCTCCAGCACTGGCAGACGGTATCCCATGGTCAGCAGCAGCTTTGAGAGGCGGACGAGGAGAGACTCGGACGCATCTCGTCTTTCCCCCCAGAGATCGTCTTCCGAGACGCCGTTCCGGCGCTCCGATTTCAAGGAGGATCCCATGACGCCACCCATGATGCACCAAAGTATATATGACGAGGACGCCCGACCAGGGAATTTTGATGAACACGACTTTTTCGAGGAGGAGGATTAATTGATGACGCTTTCCCCTTTTATATTTCTCTGATTTGTTTCTTTTCGCCTTCTCTCTCCTTTCGATCTATTGCTTTCTGACTTCTCTCCGCCCCCGATCGGGCACATTGAAGGTGCAATGGATGGGTTGGGAGGAGTGGCTAGTACCTGTCCTGAGCTACGCCAGAATTTTCTTGTCAATTCTTGATTATCCACCACTATTGCTCTTCCAGTCTTTTGTTTCTCAGTCCTCTTGATTTTTTCGTGTTTTTTTTTGTGCCCGCGAGAAGACATTCATGTTCTTTGAGCATTTGGTTTGCGCTTGAGGTTCTTCTCTTCAACAGACTGCGAAATGTAGAAAAGATACCCGTTCTGACCTTTTATTCTGACCTCTTTTCTTTTGACAACTCTTTTGTTGTACTCCATATTTTTTTCTCTTCTTACCTCTTGGATCCGCCTTGATAATTCTACATGCCCGTGCAATGGAGCCCTGACTCTGACTGCTTTTTTTGGTGCTGTGTGATCAATGTTTTACTCTGTCCCGAGACGCTTATGATGTGGCATGTGATGAGCGTGACGAGTTGAGGTTCTGGATGAGAGGTCTCGGTCCTTGTCGCTGAGATGGAGATGACCTGCTACGAGGAGCGTATGCAGATGAATCTTGTGTCCCGGGCTTGAGTATCAAATGATCGAGGACCTCGTCTACAGGATCCCTGGCGTGGTGCATCGGGAAGAATGGGGAGACGGGGACGAAAGTTTTGAGGAGTCATGGCAATGGAGGGAACGGGAAAGAAGCGACGACGTTGGGTAGGTTGGCATCTTGCAGCTTTTGTGCTAGTACGGAGTATGAGAGATGATTATCGCGAATCACTAGAGATCATGACGAGTCGCGTCGCATCGCATCGCATCGCATTGCATTGTATCGTGTCGTATCGCATCGCATCGCATTGCATTGTATCGTGTCGTATCGCATAGCATCGTCATGGTATCCAACGCGCGCCAGCTTCCTTGTCCCCGGAGACGCAGGGTCTCTGAGGCCTGCCCCGACGAGACATTCCACCCCAAGCGCTACGGGGTGCTGGTCAGCAGCTTCTCGACGGCCCAGGGGACGGAGAAGTTGCGCAGGTCGGAGTAGTGCTGGCCGACGCCGACGAAGACGACGGGGACGTTTGTGGCGTGGACGAGGCTGACGAGCGTGCCGACCATGTCGCCGACGGTGTCGCACTTTGAGATGATGAAGCCGTCGAGGGCGCGCTCGGAGCCGAACGCGGCGTTGAAGTTGCGGGCCTGGGCGACGGAGTCTGTGCCTACGAGGGCCTGCGGGGTGTGGTCAGCATTCCGGACACAAGAAGATGTATGAGGTGCGGAGGAAAGGGGGAAAAAAGAAAAAGAGCTAGACGAAAAAGGAGAAGGGGAAATAGAAGGACTTAGGGGGAAGGGGGGAAAGGGCGGGCTTACCTCGCCGACCATGAGGATCTTGTCGGGCTGGGCGAACTTGGCAAATTTCTCGAGGGAGGACATGAGCCTCTGGTCGTTGTGCCTGCGGCCGGCGGTGTCGATGAGGACCACGTCGTAGCCGGACTGGGCGGCGAAGGCGACGGCGTCCTTGGCGACGGCGGCGGCGTCCTTGCCGTAGCCCTTCTGGTAGAGCTCGACGCGGCCGCCCTCGCGGGCGGTCAGCTCCTTGAGGTTGCGGACGTGGACGGCGAGCTGCTCGACGGCGCCGGAGCGGAAGGTGTCGCCGGCGGCGATGAGGACCTTGTACTTGTTCTGGAGGAGGAAGAAGCAGATCTTGGAGAGGTTGGTGGACTTGCCGACGCCGTTGACGCCGACAATGGAGATGACGTAGGGCCGGGGCTTGCGGAGGGACGTGGCGGGCGGGGCGGTGATGGAGTCGATTTCGCGGAGGAGGTCGAGGGACGAGGTGGGCGTGAGCATCTTGGTGAGGGAGGATTCCATTGCGGATTGTATCTTTGCGTTTATGCCTGCGACCATTGCGGGTTAGCGACCATTGGATGAGAGTGTTTTCAGGTCTGCGAAAGAGACGTCTTGCTTGGAGGGTGAGACTTACTCTCGAAGCTTCCCGTCTTGACACCGATCAGCTCCTTTTCGACGCCCTCGCAGAGCCGGATGGCAGCCTCGCGGGCGACGTTTTTGCGCAGCAGGTGCTCCTCCATGCCCTTCATGGCCTTGTCCAGGTCCTCCTTGGTCAAGGTCTTGCCGCCGATGACGTTGCGAAAGAGGCCGCTGATGGCGTTGACGCCGGAGCCGAGGAGGCCCGTCCTGGTGTCTGCTCGCGAGGCCGCGGCGGCCTTGTCGGCCTCGGCGGAGGCGAGCATCTGGTGGACCTCGTCGCCCAGGTCTTTGAGGACGAACTTGCCCTTGGACTTGGTGGCCCAGGTGGAGACGTCGACGGCCTCGAGGCCGCCGGAGCGGCCCGCTTGCGCCTCAGCGTCGGAGTCGCTGGGGGGCCCGTTGGGCTGCGAGTAGTCGAGGCGCACGTCGTCGTCTTCCTCGTCTGCGAAGCCCTCGGCGTTCCACTTGCGGCCCTTTTTGGGCGCCTTGTTGTCCCTCCTCTGCCTGCCGGCGGCGGACTCGTCGCCGGAGGAGGTGGGCGCGGAGCCGTTCTTTGCCTTGCGCGCCCTCCTGGACATCTTGGCGACGGGACCGGCCTTTGCGACGACGACGAGGTTGCCGCCCGGGGTGGAGGGGCGGGAGGTGATCGGAGTGGCGATCGGGGTGGAGTCGGCGGACGTGGTATCCTGGGTGGCGTATCCCGCGCCGCTGCTGGCGACGCGGCCCTTGTGTGTCAAGGCCGGTGCCGGGGAGGAGGCATCGTCGCGATCTCTGGGCGGGGATTTTGCGCGGGAGACGTCGAGCTCCTGGAGCTGCTGGTCGAAGTACTCGTCAAAGGAGTGGCACTCGACGAGGGTTGTGTGGGGCTTGGTGAGCTGTTCGCCGTAGAGGCCGACGAAGATGGTCTTGATGTTGTCGACGAGCCTGTCTACCCAGGAAAGGTGGAGGAGGGAGCGATATACGACCTGTAGCCATGGCCATCATCACATCATCAGCATCAGCATCAGCAATGACGAGGCGCAAAGAGATGGGGCGGGCCGGGGCGGGAGGGCGACTTACGACGAAGATGACGCCGAGCTCCTTGCTGAGGGCCCATTTGAGGGTGTGCTGGTCGCTGCGGTATGGCGGGTTGGTGGCGGCGGACTGGGGATGGGAGAGGGAGGCGGCGCCGTTCTTCTCCTCGATGAAGGTGTCTGCGATGAAGCTGTTGATGACGGATGGGCTGACTGGCGCATAGGACCTGGACCAGAGGACGACGCCCGATGTTGTGAGGATCTCGAAGGTATCCAACATGTTGATGGTTCGACTGCTGTGGGAGATGAGGTGAAAGAATGAGGGTCGAGCGAAAGAATTGAAAGATGCGAGAAAGAGTCGTGTAGATCAGGAAGAAGAAGAAGAAGAAGAAGAAGAAGAAGGAGAGCGAAAGATGGAGAGAAGAAGGTGGGGAGAGAGAACAGGGAGGGCAGAGGGGAGAGGGTGATGGAGAGAGCAAAAAGCGCGTCTCTCGATCACTCCATTGTGATCGATCAATCCGAATTGATTCATCAAATGATTCCTCCCGAGGTCAAGCCACAGTTCGAGGTGCCTCATCTCCATCCATTGATCCATGTACGGAGTGACTTCGTGCTCGCCTCGAGTGGCCAGCGTGGCTTGAGCCGAGACGGCGCGCGCAGGCCCATTGATTGATGGATCGATCAATCCATCCATTCATGCTCCATGCGAGGTACCTGAAGATCGCCCCGGGTGCCCTGCGCGGGCTGCTGTGGTTCGCCGTGGGAACACCGTTCTAGCGGGTCTCCACCCTGGAACAGCCCTGGACGCCGGGCTGCATGGAAAGTAATTGATGTGAGAAATAGGAAGTGCCTGAAAATAGGTAAATTATGCTGTGTAGAGGAAAGGATTCCCCTGTATATAGAGATAGGCCTTGTAGGCCTTTGTCTACCTATTCTAGTACAGAATAATTATTATCCCCTTAACTAATTAGATCCTCTAACAATTCCCCTACTAAGTAAAAGCTATCCTTAGCGATAAGATATTATTATTCTCCCTTTCCTAATATAAGTAACCTAATAAAGTTATAGAGCCTTCTAAAGAGCCCTTTATTAGAAGATATATTATTAGTCTCCCCTATAAGGATTATATTACTAAGATTAATTGTATTCTAAATAAGCCTTTTAAGGACTTCTCTCTTATTATTATCTAGATAGAGATAAGGTATAGTAGTAGGATCTTCTATAGCTAATATTATAAGGTATAGGGTTTAGATTTTATTAAGGAAGGGATATATAGGTAGTAGGGGAGGGAAAAGATATAGGAAAGTGCTATAAGGTTATATTCCTTAAAACTGTTTTCTTATAGTAAACCTAAATCTAAGTAGGGTATAATAGTATAACAGGGTAATGTATCCTTTATTCCTATTACTAGTTAGTTAAATTAGAGCTATCCTTTCTAGCGAGATTATAGTAGTTAATAAAGAGGTAGGCTCTCCTTCTTCCCTTTAAGATAACCTTAATAAGGGATAAAATACTTTAAAGTATTCTTATAGATAGTAATATTCTTTCCTCCTTTAAGTTAAGAGTTATTAAGGTTAACAAGGGAGTAAGAGGACCTGCTAAGCCTAGTAGTAATCTTAAATAGTCCCCTTTAGCGGGGATAAAGCTTATTAGGCTTACCTTTTTAAATAATTATTATAAGGTCTCTAGGCTTAAAGCTCTTACTAGTACACTATTAGTAATAGTCTTATCTAGCTACTAACAGGTGCTAGTTCTTGTCTGTAATATCCCCTTAGATAGACTCTAGATGCCCTATATATATAGTGACAAGGTTAGCGTGTTATTAGTTAACTAGCTAGTTACTAGGGTTGGCGATCTTCCTAACTATAGATACCCTACTCTACTTAGCAAAAAGTGTCTATAGTAAGGTCCTGTTTACTATACTATAAAGGATCTTATATAGGGAGTATCCTAACTTTAATAGATAGCAGTTATTTAGATAATATATTATAAAGGGTATAGCTATATTCTAGTTTAGCGGGCTATTAATAGACTTATTAAGAATAGATTATAGTATCTTATTTATTACCTTAACTATACCTATACTCTTATAAGAGCCTAATAGTGTGTAGAGGAGGGTAATTTATTGCTAGTCTATAAATGTATAGAGTTCTCTTAATGTAAATATAGAGCCTGTATCTATATAGAAGGCAATAGGTCTAATAGCGACGCTGTTAACCTACTCTTAAAGCTTATTTATAGTCTTAGTAGTGTGTATTGTCTAGCAGGGCTTAAGCTAATAGTATCTTAAGAAGTAGTTAATAAGTATAAGGATATATTTAAAGCTATTATAAGTTTCTAAGAAGAGGCTAATATAGTCTATACTAATAAGAAAGAAAGGTTTGTTAATAATAACAGGCTGTTTAGGAGCCTTAGGTATATTTAGGGTATATTTAAGATACTTCTAATAACTAGCGATATATAATATAACGTCTCTTGCTATCTATAGCTACTAGACCTTTTAAAGTAGTCTCTAATAAGTAGTGTTAGGGCTAAAGTAGCTAGCGTTATTATATACTGCTTAGAGTGCTTATATAACCTTAGTATACTTAAGGCAGTAGAGCTAGGTATTATTACTAAGGTGCTTCTTTTATAGTATTCCCTCTTTCTAGTAGAAGCTATAGGTAGTATTAGCGGCGTATCTCTTATTATATCTATCCTAGGAGTTAGTATTGCTAGTAAGGAAGCGGATAGTAGGGCTATACTAGGGGTTATCTTTCTATAACTTAATATTAGGTAGGTTATTAGTTAATAGTGTTAGTAGGTGTACTATAATAACTTCTAGTAGTGTATCTCTTCCTAGGAAGACCTTATTATTATACTATTACTAAGATAGGCGTAATAGATATAATTCTATCTTATGGAGGATATTAGGTTAGCGTAACTCCTTGTTAAGGCAGTCTATTAATTTCTTATAGCCTCCTACGCTATCTTTCTAGGTCTATAGACTATTAGGGGATATAGTGCTAAGCTTCTTAATAGTATAGTTAGACTTATAGTTATTAGAGGGGAAGATAGTGTAGGATAAGGTATCTATAGCTATATTTCTTTTACCCTTAATATATTCTAACTATATATTAAGTATATACAGCTTAAAGACCTATCTAGTATATATACCTTAATAGCTGCTAGAATTAAGGAACTAGGTTAGGGGATAATAGTCTATAAAGATTATAGATTTTTCTTACGCTAGGAATATATACCTATACTAATAATAAAATTTAATAATAGTAAAGAGCTCTCTCTTATATATCCTGTAGTTCTGCTAGGTCTTAGTAAACAGGAAGGAGTTATATAGTATAGGGTGTTTAGTACTATATTTCTCCTATATAATAACATAGCTAGCGCTAAAGGCAGAGGCGTTAGAGAATATAGCGTAAGGTATATCCTAGGCATAGCTATTAATATTAAAAGCTTTAGCGACCTTCTCTTTTAGTAATATAAATAAGGCTGCCTCTAATAAGCCCTAGTACTAGTCTATACTCCCTATAAGATAGGTAAGTAATTATAAGATCTTAAAATAGTTCTTAATCTACTAGTAATAAGGTCTAACTAGGCTAAGGAATTAGCGTACCTTTATCTAGGTTATTAGTAATAGTAGTAATTAGACCTTCTTTATCTGCTTAGGCTTAAGGATAATCTTACCTTTAATCTAGTAGTGCTACTTAATAGTAAGAATCTTATTTATACTAAGGAGTATCTTCTTAAAGTTAAGTTAAAGTAGGGCTTATAAGAGATAGGGTAGGAAGTAGTCCTAGATAAAGATCTATAGTATCTATATATTATCTAACTTTCTAAAGATATTATTAATATAGATATTAAGGGGTAGAATTATTATTTCCCCTATTATCTAGTAAAGTAATAGCTCTAGGTATAAGCTAGGAATAGCCCTAAAGGTAATTTTAATAAGTTTAGAAAAGGAAAATATAGTAGTTTTAATACCCTAGGGCATTTAAGTTGCCTAGAGTTATAGAAAATTAGGGGCGCTAAATGCTAATAGATAGTAAAGAGATTTCTTAACAGGGATAGCCTAGTAGCTATACTTTAAATTAAATTTATAATAATACTAAATTTAAAGGTTAGATAGTCTATTATAAAGGTCTATAAGTAAAGGTATATTAGACAGGGGAATAACCTTATTAATATAAGAGTAGTTAATAGTAAGCCTTTATTTAGCCTATAGGTCTAACTTATCTTTTAGGATAATAATAAGCTTAGCATTCTACTTAAAGAGGTAGCTATTAGTAGTAATAGTTATCTTATACATTCTACTATTAATGCTTTAGTTAATAAGTTTATTAAGCTAGTATACCTGCGGTTTAGTCTATCTTCTCTTTAAATTCTTAATATTTTATAGTTAGGTGCTAGGCTTAAGATTTAGCTTATATATAAAGAGGTTAGTAGGTAGTATATTAGAGACTAAGGTGCCTTCTAGGTTATAGTATATAAGGAATATCCTTATTATATCTTCTTAAAGTGTATTATCTTTAATAAGGGGTCTAATAATAATACCTATCTTATTAAACTATCGCTATACTATATTAATAAGGGTATTATAGTTAATATCCCTCCTTTATATATAATAGTTAGTTAGGAATAGAGTCTTATATTCCTTAGGTTAGGCTTAAGGACTAGGCTAGTTCTTTATAGTTAAGTTTAGTAGCTTAGGTATGCCTAGGAATAATAGTAGCTCCTAGGGAAGGGCTAGGCTAATATTAAAGTTAGGTAAGACTTTATCTTATTAGAGTGTAATATTATAGGATAGGTTGTTAAGAGATACTCTTAATAAGCGAGGTATATAATTAAATACCTATAGGTACTTATAAGGGTAATCTGTTTAGATAGATAGGTTAATACTAAGATAAGTAGTAAGCAGTTTATAAATATACCTAGGTTAAAGTAGTAAGTTTAGTTTTCTAATAATATTATACTAGCAGATATATCTTCTGCGTTAGACTTATTAAAGTTAAACAGATTATAGGAGTTAAAGTCTTTATCTTCTAACAATATATTAGTTATATCTAAAGGATTACTTTAATCTAAATTAAGCGTCTTAAATACTTTAGTAAGGTTTAACATAGTAGGCGTAAGGATAAGGCACTGCTTTTTTAAGAGGGTAAGGTTAAGGCTAATAATAGAGCGTTAAGCCTCTCCTAGGTCCTTCCTTCTAAAGGTTAGAGAGCCCTTAGTAATATTAAAGACTATACTAATAGACTATAGCTATAGTAGTCTAAGGAGAATAATAAGGTTATCTATTGCCTAAGGAGGGACAGGGTTAACTATAGCCTATATATCTCTTTTAATACCTTCGCAGTTAACCCTAATAATAATAAAGTAAGTAATAGTAGTTCTATAGCCATCTGCGTTAGTTATTAGGAGACTATTAAAGCTAATCTTAGATAGCTTCTTAGTAAGGATATTATTATCCTAGATAAATATCTTAGAGATAAAGTTAGACTTAGCGCCTTAGTTAGCCTAGACCTTATAGCTTTAGACCTATAATGTCTTTGTTAGTAGCTTAATTATAATAGGGAGCTTAAAGCACTTAAGAGTATACTTCTAATTACTAATAAGTAAGGTGTTGTAGGTAGCGTTAGAGGGTGATTTAGCTACGCTAGCGCTCTTTATACCTACTTTCTTCTTATATCTAGATATTAACCTAGATAAGAGATATTTAAAGGCCTTAGTAGCTGTAGGGCTAATCTGCTATAGGGTAATAAGGTCTATTAGGATAGTAGTAGACTTAGCAAGCTTAAGCTAGTTTATAGGACCTAAGCCTTCTTTAGTATAGATCTTAGTAAGACTATTAGTATAAGTGTGAGTCTTTTTTATAATAGGGGCAGTAGGTATAGGAGATATAGTATATAGTAGTATCTTATAAGGGGGAGGGGCAGGAGCCTTCTTATTATTAAAGGGGTAGTTAATATTAATAGTATTACTACTAGGAGCCTTTCTCTTTTTCTTTAAAGGGCTAGTAGTAGCTAGGGCTATTACTCTAATTATTTTACAGGCTACCTATTCCTAAAAGATACCTTTACTAAAGATATTCTTTATTATATTATAGAGCTTATTATCTTTGTCTTTAGTATTATTAGCTGCGTTATTATTAGCTAGCCTAGTAAGTATAGTAAGGGTCTTAGCGTTAATAGTAATATATGGTAAGGCCTTATAGGGGGGGGGAGTAATAGCGTTATCCTAGGCTATCTTAAAGAGGTTAATATTAGCACCTTTAGTTAAAGAGATAAGCTTAGCTCTAATAGTAGGCGTAGGTAGGGTATCTAAGGTACTAGCGCTAGGAGCTATATCTAAGCCCTTTTTAATATTCTATAAAATACCTTAAAAGTATAGCTAGGCTAGCTTTATATTAAGGGTACTAGGAGGTAGTATTTTACTATCACGGGGGGGAAGGTACAGGGTCCTAATAATAGCTAACTCCTAATTCTAGAGATAGGACACACAGGGTATGCTATACTAGGGGGATATATAGCCGGCGACGCTATACCTAAAGCAGATAGGCTAGTTTATTAGTATAGTATAGGAGCTATTAATATATATATTCTTTAACGTAGCCCTATTAAAGGGAAGCTTAGGTAAGGCTAGGTTAACGGCGCCCTAATCTTAATAGGTAGTGCTAGTATAACCTCCTCCTTAACCGCTACAGCTACTATAGCTATAGAAGTTATTATAGTTCTAAGTGTTATTACTAGAGCCGTTATAGTTATACCTGCTGTTACTATAGTTATTATTATAGCCGTTATTATAGCTATTACTATAGCTATTATTATAGTTAATGTAACCTAGGTTACTATTATAGCTAGTATTATTACCGTTAGTATATAACTGTCTATTGTTATAGTATAGGGGTAAGCTATAGCTATACTTAGGCGGTAGTAAAGGTAACTAAGTCCTTTTCTTTAAGATAGGGGTAGGTTAGGCAGGTATAGGTATAGGGGCAGGTACTCTAGTAGGTTAGAGGGGGATATTCTAAGTTACCCTTTATCTAGTAAGCGTAGTATTAAGAGTATATATAGCTCTATTATCTCTCTTAAGGAGGGAAAGGTTAATATAATATTTATTAATAAGTAGCTAACAGGTATCTTATCTAGTCTTTTTAAAGATAATCTTCTTAAAGGCGTTAAGAAGGCCTTTATTAATATTTACTCTCTTAATAGTCTTATAAGCCTCTAATATTCGCTTAGCCTTACTAATTACATTAAATATATTAATAATACTAGCTTGCTTAGGCTTAAGGGCACTAAGGCTAATAGCTTCCTGCTAAAGCTTTAGATCTTTAATACCCTAGATAATCTTATAAGTAATTTTAAGAATATATCCCTTCTTAATCTTAGATAGGGGGTTAATATTATTAGCTAGTTAGTTTTACACTCTCTTTTACTTAACGATTATATTAACACACTTATAGTATTCCTTTATAATCTCCTCTAGTCTCTATTAAAGGGATAGATATTTAAGGGAAGAGATAACCTTAGTAGATACCTTAGATAGGTATTCCTTAGTAAGGGATTTATAGTATTTCTTAAGATTAGAGGTAGTAGTAGTGTCTTCCTTTGCCCTTTAGATAATAGTATAGAGCGATTCGTTACTGTTAATAAAGTTAGTAGTAGGGCTATTAAGGAGTGTGTTAATAGCCTTAATAATATAGCAGGCGCTAATATTTCTATTACTAGTAGTAATATTAGTGCTAAGTATAGTAGAGTTAGTAATAATAACCCTTTTAATCTAATAGGTAATTAAGCTATTACTATAGAATACCTCTATAGGTGTAAAGATATAGGGTGCTGATAATATTGTTATCCCTAACGCGATAATAGCGTTATCCTTAGTAAGGTCTTCTAGGGGAATAGTAGGTTCTCTAGGTAAGCTTTTCTACTCTCTGTAGAGGATTAGGGAATCCTCTTTACTAATTAGCTTAGTTTAAGGCTTAGATATAGGACCTCGCCCTAACTTTTATAGGTCTAAATCTATACTAGTCTTAGAAATAGTAGTCTTAAGCTTTAGAAGGGAAAATATAAGGAGATAGGGCGTAGGATCTTATAGAACGTAGCGTCTAGAGCTAAAGGTAGTAGATCTCCTTAGAACCCTTAATAACAGCGATTAGAGCTCTCTAAGGACTTTAAGGAGCTAATCTCTTGTAATCTCCTCGCTCTAGGGTAGTCTTTCTTATAGGATAATAAGGTCTTCTTTAAAGGATAAACATAATAGTAAAAGTAGAATGTTTATTAGGATATTAAAGAAGGGAAAAGAATAATAAGAAGGGGAAATTAAGTGTAGGTAAATAGTATAGTATAGAGGCTATAGTAAATAAATGTCTTTACCTTTAATTAATAAAGGCAGGTTGTTAATAATAATCGTAACGATAACGCGATTTTAATATAATAGAGGCTCTTTTCTCTAGAAAGCGCAGGCGCAATTAAGAGGCTATAATATAAGGCCTCTTAAGATCTTTAAATTAGATAATAACAGTAGGTAATTCTAATAAATAGGCTTCCTTAATAAAGATAGGCCTTTAAGATCCCTAATCCCTATAGCTTACACTAGAAATAGGAAGTGCTTAAAAATAAGTAAATTATACTATATAAAGGAAAGGATTCCCCTGTATATAGAGATAGGCCTTGTAGGCCTTTATCTACCTATTCCAGTACAGAACAATTATTATCCCCTTAACCAATCAGATCCCCTAACAATATGCTCTGTACCTACGGAGTACTTAATCTTATGTAAGTGCATGTGCTCTGTATTATATAATCTCTCTAGGGTGGCTCAAGGCGAGGAATTGAATTGATATTAGTACTCCGTACTCCGTAGTATTAATTCCATGCATCAGAGCAATCCAGGCTCGAGTCCATCTGGATACGTCGATGGAGATCGACTCTTGATCCATCCATCCATCCATCCATCCATCCATCCATCCATCCCTCCTCCCCTTCAACCATGAGCAAGCAATAGACGTGCCGCGACCTCGATCGCCTCAATCCGAGCCGACGACCCATCCATCATCCAGCTCCTCACCATCGACATACATACGTACACAAGCTCTCCTCCACTCAGTCGCTCTCCCTTTCTCTCCTCTTCTCTCCTCCTCCCCAAACCGGCTTGCCGCTGCAGCGACCTCGCTCCCTCCTCACGATCCTCCTCCTCCTCGAGCAAATTACCGGCACGACCCCGACGACGCGCTCCGCGTTACAGAGCCAGAAAACCCCCCACCCTTCCTCGCCATGCATCGCGCCGCCCAGTCACCCCCCCTCCACCACCCGGTGCCGCAGCATGTGTCGAGCGTGCCACAGCTCCGCTCCCCCCCTCCGCCCCCCGGCTCCGCCCAGTCGCAAAGCTACGGCCCCGGCGGCGGCGGCGGCGGCGGCGGCAACCCTTACCAGCAGCACGGCGGCAGCATCGGCAACGTCTTCGGCTCCTACGGCCAGTTCATCAACATGAACATGAACGACCCCACGGCGCAGGTCGCCGCGCAGTTCGGCCAGACGGCCCTGAGGCACGGCCAGGAGTATGTCGAGCAAAACGTACGCACACACACACACACACACACACACACACACACAAAAAAAAAAAAAAAAACACGCACAGCACGCCGTCTTGCCCCATTATTTACCCTACTGACAAGCCTTCCCCCCCCCTTCTCTTGACAGTTCGGTCGCTTCGTCAACGTCTCCGCGCTCAAGCACTACTTCGACGTCACCAACTCGTATGTCGTCAACAAGCTCTTCCTCGTCCTCTTCCCATGGCGGCATAAGCCGTGGTCCCGCAGACAGGCCGTCGGCGCAAACGGCCAGGAGGGGCGCTACCTCCCTCCCCGAGACGACATCAACAGCCCCGACATGTACATCCCAGGTAAGACGCCATCCATACATACATCGGAGCTGGGAGGAAAAAAGGGGGAAGCTCACAGAGGCTATGTTCCTCTTCTGCGCAGAGCACATAAGCTGATTTCCGCCTGTCCCAGTCATGGCCCTCGTCACCTACATCCTGCTCTCGACCCTCATCGCCGGCCTGAGGGGCCAGTTCCAGCCAGAGCTGCTCGGTTACACCGCGACGATAGGCTTGATCGTGGTGATTTTCGAGATTGTCGCGCTCAAGGTCGGGTGCTACCTCCTGAGCATCTCCAGCCAGTCCCAGCTCCTCGACCTGATCGCGTACTCGGGTTACAAGTTCGTCGGCATCATCGTCACCATCGCCGTCGCAGAGGTGGTCAACGGCGGCAAGGGCACCGGCGGCTGGGTCGGCTGGATCATCTTCCTCTACACGTTCCTCGCCAACTCCCTGTTTTTGGTATGTTCTCCCCCCCCCCCCCCCCCCTTCTCCCCTTCAAGTTCGCTTGCGCCCCTTTTCTCTAGTGGAAGCCGGCATCTAACGGCACCCCTCCCAGATGCGATCCTTGAAATACGTCCTCCTTCCCGAGACGTCGCACCAGCCGGGCGGCCCGATGCAGACCGACTCGCGAGCAAAGCGCAACCAGAGGACGCAGTTCCTCTTCTTCTACTCATACCTGGTCCAGCTCTTCTTCATGTGGGTTCTCACGAGGGCCTGAGCTCGCGCTTCACTGAGCTTGGACACGCAAGATTCGACGACTCATCACGGCAGCCACGGGGTACTCAAGGCGAATCCCTTCCACTCCGAAATATTTTCCGCAGGGGATGAGCCAGAGGGGGTTTTGAAAGAAGAAGGAAATGGCATGGAGCGGAAAAGGACGACGCGGGGCGCACAAGAAGACGCGGCCACAACGAACATGCACTGCGTCGACCCCCGAGATGAAGATGGTGTAGAGACCCGTCGGGCATATGGGGCGAGAGTGAGTCGCAGCGCGGCCGGCGCGGGCTGTTCCCCCCGCGGCCTCGCGCACGGCTTGGTCGGTGCCTGGAAAACTGGATGACTTCGGTGGACTTCGGTGGACTTTGGTGGCTGGCCTTTCACAGCTCACGTGCAGATCGGACTTGGACTTGCTCCAGCCTCTTGCGCCGGAGCTCACGATCGCGAGGCAGGCCTGGATTGGAAAGACAGTGGCCGAGAGGGGACTTCGCGTTTGGGAGGGCCCGGTTCCAGCTTGCGATTGACGGTCAGAGATGAGGTAGACACGAGCGATGAGAAGAACCTAGAGATTTCCATGTACGAATCCATGACGCCGAGATGCCGAATCATATCCCCCCCTTCCAAATAGGCGACCCCCTCTCTCTCCTCCTTTCTTCTCCTGCTTCCTGATTTCCTGATCTCAGGCATAAACACTGATCAATCAATCAATACGAGTACATACTCGTATATCCTTTGCGCAGAGCTGACGCCGAAAGCTGCCCAATCTCCCTTCCCCCTCCCCCCCCCCCCCCCCCCAAACACACGTGACGATGAAGACTCCTCTGATTTGACCCTCATGCATGAGAAGCCACCCACATTCATGTGAAAGTGCACGACATCAAATATAATTCCTCATAAATACTCCTCATAAATGATCAATTGGCTCACAGGCATTGATAGACTCTCACATCCTATATAGATCAGGCCTCTTTCTCCCCCAGAAGCCAGCGAAATAATCCTTCATCCTGCACACGGCCTGCCCGCAACACGATTCACTCCGTCCCCAGCAGCAACCGAGTAGATTCGATCCCACATCAACATCCACATGGCATCCTCGCCCCTCGTCGCGGCGACGGCCCAGTCGGCCTGTCTGGGCGTGGCGTCGAGCATCCTCGCCCAGGCCCTGACGGCGTACAACGAGGCCAGCAACAGCGGCAAGCCGGTGAGTCTATGCAAGAGATGGATTTCCATCATCATTGTTATTCTTGCCCTCTCGTCGTCTGTTCCCATCACGCAAGACGTCCTGGCTGAGAACTTGGACAACTGCCAGGTCTCGCTGACGGTGGACTGGGTCCCCGTGCTGCAATACCTCCTCTACATCCTCATCAGCACGCCGCCCAACTTCAAGTGGTGAGTCCCCCCAAAGCATCAATCCCTCCAGATGACATGCAGACGAGCGACTCGACTCGACTCGCCTTGCTTCACCCATCCTCACGCCGGTCTCTCAGGCAACAGCTCCTCGAGTCCTCGTTCCCGGCCTACCCCGCGACCAAGGAGCAGCAGACGCGTCCCGAGAAGCAGGCAGACGCAGACGCAAAGGCAGACGCAGACGCAGACGCAGACGACAGCGCCGCCAAGCCCGGCACGCAGCAGCAGCAGCAGCAGCAGCCGCTCTCCAAGGCCAACACGCTCATCAAGCTGCTCCTCGACCAGACCCTCGCCGCGGCCGCAAACACCCTCCTGTACAGCGTCTTCGCGCACTCGCTCCGCGCCGCGATGCACCCGCAGCCCGCGCTCGCCTCGCCGCTCGACGCGCTGCGCTTCCTCGCGGGCCAGTGGTCATCGTCGTCGTCGTCGTCGTCGTCATCATCATCATCATCCGGGGAGGGTCCCGGCCCGGGCCCCGACTTCGCGCGCGTGCGGTGGGAGGCCGTGTGGGAGGCCGCGCAGGGCGAGTTCTGGCCCATGCTGCTCGCGGGCCTGCGGCTGTGGCCGCTCGTCGCGCTGCTCAACTTCTCGCTCATCAGGTCGGTCCAGGGGCGAAACCTGCTCTCGGGCGTCGCGGGGCTGGGCTGGGGGGTCTACGTGTGCCTTGCTGCGCAGTAGCCGGTGATGCTGTCCACATGCATACTCGCATGTACATGTAGTAATGGATCAATATGTTCCTTAGTACCTGAGTTCACTATGAGTGCTATGAGTTCGAGATCTTTCCTGTGCAAGTAGGCTTGACTGGACGCTGCGTGCTCGCAAAGAGGAAGATGGCACGACTCCTCAAAAAAGGTGAAGCCATTGTGGGGTGAAGCCGGCAGATGCATTGATGCCTACATTGTACTCGTACACCAATACAGAGACTGGCATGGATCGACTCGATGCCCCCCAAATTCCGGGCCAGCCAGGTGTGGGGTCGATCGATCCATTCATCAATGGATTGATCAAATCAATCAACCCCATTCAGGCCCCTCCACTTCTTCATCATCTCCAAAGAAGCCGACGATAGACGGGCCGGCATGGATCATGGGGCCATATCTGACTTCTTCTCTTCCTTTCACCCATTCTATCCCATCTTACTCTCTCTCTCTTCTCTTTTCGAATAATTCCCTAGCTCCAGCTTCTTCCTAACCCCCTCACTTCAATTCAAAGAGACAGCCCCAGACAGCAAATCCAACTCATCTCTCTCGCCCAAGATGGCCGACCGCATCCACCGCATCACCATGTTCAAGATCCCCGAGAAGTCGGATCAGAAGGCCATGATGGAGCGCTACCAGCTCCTCGTCGACACAGCCCTGCAAGTGAGTTGGATGACAATTTCAATTCCACTGCATTGATCTCGATTCCATTGACGATTGGATTGATCGATATCTACATTGATCGCATCGATGTCCGGGATCCCATCAAAAGCCTCGCAAACCCCGCATCCGCCCCTCAACCACACCTCGCACTGTGCATCCCGCATCCCATCCCATGCACGACAAACTCCATCTCCATCATCTCCATCCATCCCACATCTCATCCCACTCATTCCATTTGTGCTGATTCTTCCCCCAGAACGACAAGCCGTACATCCTCTCCGCCGTCATCGGCACCGCAGAGGACGGCCCCCTCGCTCAGGGCTTCACCATCGTCTCCAAGACCGAGTTCGCCAGTATGGCCGACATGGCCTACTACGACGACTCGGACCCCGCCCACCAGAGCCTCAAGCAGTTCGTCCGCTCCATCCGCTGCGAAGGCATTTGCACCGTCTACTTCACGCCCTCCGTCGTCGGCGGCACCAGTGCATAGACCTGCGGCCCGTCCTCGACTTGCTCCGGCCTCGCCTTGGGCACGACGGCAAAGCGGGCATAGATCTGGATTGCAACCCCTCTTCCACGACCCCCTTTCCGAATCCGCCTTTTCTCTCTCTTGTCCTGTTTTTTTTTTTTTGCTCCCGTATCTCACGTCTTTTCCAAATATCCCTTCCTTCTTCTGCTCCTTTCCTTCAAATATAGGCCAATGCAGATCAATTGTCTTGTCTTCTCATCAAGCTTTGCGTCAAAGCGTCAAGTTTCTTCAAAAATCTGCACCCTTGTGCACAAAATCAATCATCTCAAACTCCTGGACCCCGTTGCGGCGCCATTGTCGTGAGAATCAAGAGCCAATCCGAGTCCCCGCCTCATAAAAGGTGAGAAGAAAGGCGTTCAAAGAGGAAAAGAAAAGAGAAGGAGAGAGATGGAGGGAAAGAAAGAAAGAAAGAGAAAGAGTAAAACGAGATAAAATAGGAGAGAGGAGAGGAGAGGAGAGGAGAACAACCAAAAGAATAGAATATACAACTTTTCCTCGCCAAGAGAAGCAACAAGAAAAAGAATCTCATAAGCCCCAATGATCTCGATTATATACAAGAGTATCGATCTTTTGTTTTCCAAGCACCCACGCTCTCGACTAGCCGATCCGATTTCATGAGCATACCAAGACTCTAATGACAGGGAGCCGCAAGTGCGCTCGAGGAGCGCAGCTCCCCGAGTAGAATTGTTGACCAACGACCATTGGCCTCGGGACAAATCAGGGGGTGGGTCGTCAAAAAGAAAGAAGCAAAAGAAGAAGGGAACAAAAACGCTATAGACCATGAGGGTTCTTCAGACTGCCTGGAGACGAATGCTTGACACCTCGTTCAGCTCCGTGGCAGAATCGCTCCCCCTTCGCGACGACTCCGCATCTTTCGTCATCGATGCCGGCCGTCTCAGGGGCGTTGGGTGGCGTTCGAGCGAGAAGAGGGAAACGGCCACCATCACCGCGCATATAGCCGCCATCACCTTGATCTGCTCCGCAAAAGCCCCGGCGTAAACGGACTTAACGAGTTCTTGCTGGTTCAGGGGCAGCTGCAGTCCGGCCAGGGGCGAGCGGTGGAGGTCCTCGATTTCCTGTTCGCTCAGGTGGCTGGCCAGGAATTTGTTGACGTGCGAGTTGAAGATGACGGTGCAGAGCGCGAGGCCGATGCAGCCCCCGAACACACGAGCCTGCGCCACGGCACCTTGTGCGGAAGCCCTGTCTGACTGCTCCGAGGCGAAGACATTGGTCATGATCGTTGCCGCCGAGAAAGAGAGCCCAACCCCGAGTCCAAATATTGCCTGGTATGCGTACTGGGCATCCGAAGGGGACCCGCTCCGGGACAGCATCGTCATGAGACTGACGCCTAGAACCTGCAGGGCAGATGCTCCGACCATCGTGTACGAGGTGTTGTTTCGCTTACTCGATATGATGCCGCCAAGGAACGAACCGACGGCGCAGGCACCCAGCATGGGGAGGATGTGAATCCCGGCCATGAGAGCATCCTGCCCATCGACAATCTGAAAGCGCTCGGGTATGATGATGGTGAGGGCGATGTACGGGAAACCGGTGAGCATGGTCACCCTGGGAGCTGGTCAGCCGGCCGTCACATGTCGATCCGCGAAAGGAGAGTAGGCAATCAACATGACTTACATGAGACCGGCTGAGTACACTCGATTGAGGATGAGACGGATCGGGAAGACCGGTTCGATGCGGCCGAACCGTCTCGAGCCCAGAGCAACCTCCCACCAGATGAACACGGCAAAGCACATCCCGGAGATGATGAAGGTCGAGATGATCTCCGGGCTTTCCCAGGCCGATGATTGCGAGCCAGCTTGCTGGAGTGCAAATACCACGAGGCCCGAGGCCAAGTGCAGAGCAATGTTACCAAGAAAGTCGATTTTCTTGAAAGCGTCCCAGGAGAACAGATGCGCCACGTCTTCTTGCGGCCACAGGTTTGTGATACCAAGAATCGCGAGCAAGCCGATGGGAATGCTATTCCGCAAAGGACCCCGTCAGCAATCAACATCAGGGCCAGGCTTGGACGGAACCTACTTCATGTTGAAGAGCCATCTCCAGTCTGAGTAGTGAGAAATCATTCCGCCGATGAGAGGTCCGGAGACAAAGGACACTGCCAGTGTCATCCCGACCATGGCTCCAATGAGACTCGGCCGATGAACTGGTCCAACCTCGACGAGGCCGATCTGTGTGAGGCTGTACAATCCGGACCCTCCTATGCCTTGGAAGCAACGGCATACGATTCTGCAATTCGTCAGCGAGGCCTTGGCGGCGCGCGGGCGAGAGAATCATACAGCGCCCCCATGGATTTGGCGGAACCGCATCCCAAGGAGAATGAGATGAAGATGACCCAGCAAAGAACAAGCATGTTCTTTCGCCCGTATATGTCACTGAGCTTGGCGATGCAGACAGCAAAGCCTATAGAGAATAACCATCAGTCAAATCAGTCGGAGGAGTCAGGTCATGGTCGCAGCAGATGTTCGTGGCACAAACCCATATACGTCAATAGGTAAGCCAGGACGATCCATGACGCATTGACGAAATCATCGAGATCCTTCGAGATTGTGACGAGAGATGTCGACACGATGGAGGTGTCGAGGGTCGATATGAGGAGACCAGTCAACAGCCTGGGAACGGATCAGATGACGTTCATCAGCTCATCGACCGGCAGATGGAGTAGGACGAGAGCAGCGTACGATATCATCAGGATGACCTGTTGGGCGCCTTCCACAGGCCCACGAGGATGGTCGGACGATCCCTTGCCGTCGGACATCGCCCCATCCGAGGTGTTGGACGACTGCTCACCCATGATGATCTGGCTCAGAGGGGGGTTCGGATAGGAGAGCGAGAGGCGGTATTCATCCGGCATGCTTTCTTGCGGTTGACGGCGGCGGCGGCGGCGTCGTCGTCCGAGATATAAGCCAAAGGATGGGGTACGTACGCTACTCAGCAGCAGGTGAAGCTCGGTGGTTGCAGCAAATGCACTGCTACCCTCTGGCGAATCCGAAACAAGACAAGACAGGCAAGAAGAGATGCCGGTGAGGCTGAGAGGGGCAATGCGCCGGATTTGTGATCCGCTGGTGGGCGAGCAGGGTGATGGAGATGCGCCGGCGATGATTGGAGCTTAGGGAAGAGGCATGCAGGTTGGTTGGTTGGAGGTCAAAAGCGGCGAGGCTTGATGGCAAAACCAGGAGAGAAGCAGTGTGTGTATGCACGGCGTGAGGGGGATGGAGATGGAGATGGGGATGGAGATGGACGAGGAGATGGAGATGGAGGTTTCAAGGTTTCAAGGTTTCAAGGTCTCAAGGTCTCAAGGTCTCAAGGTCGATCTGCTCCTCGTTGGCAAGAGCACTCCCGCGATCGACACTTCCTAGTCACCTCAACCTCTGCCGAGGGCGCCCACAAGACGGGAAGGTACTGCCAAGGTAGGGGGGTTCTAAGGCCCCGAGCCTCGCGCCTTCCGGCCAAGATTCAACAATGACGGAAAGGACTGGATGGATGATCAGCCGCGGCGACCAAAGACACCGACCGACGATCCTTTGCGATCAATGGAATGATCAGAGGTAGGTATAGTCGTAGATGGATCTAGGACCACCTTGCTTGACCGCTCGACGATGACGGCAGTGGCAGTGGCAGTGGCAGTGCTGGGTTTTTGCTGCTGCTGCTGCTGCTGCTGCTGCTGATGCAAGACAAGCGCTGCAGATCAGGCGCTCAGAAGAAGATTGAGGGTTGGAGAGGGGTCGAGGTAAGGCTGGAGGAGGGTTCGAGGAGGGCTGGAGGTAGGTAGTAGGAGTATGTATGTATGTAGGGGAGACAGTCGGGAGACGACGAAAGAGGTTCCGAAATTGAAGAAGAAAGCTCCAGCGAGGGGACCAAGACGCGGGGGAAAGAGAGAGAGAGAGAGAGAGAGAGAGAGAGAGAGAGCAAAGAATGGAGTTAATCAGAATCGGCATAAAGCCAAGCACAATTCACGACTCCCACCGCAAATCTACCTAGTCGCCTCAATCATCGAGATGGCCCAGATCGTTGGAGGGTCAAAGGGCACCTGTCAATCGGTTTGGCATCTCATTGTCCACTGACGAGTCCAACAAAGCGCCTTGCTTCAGCCTTTGCCCCGTGGCTCATTGTCCGAGGGATGGCCCCGAGTCTCCGGCTTCAGTCGAGACGAAACGAGTTTGACGATGCAACTCCTGACAACGCCTCAACTAGCGGTCCACTGTGAATCGCCAGTGACGAGCAGTCCACAAAAAAGGCTAGAAGAGAAGAACTAATCACGATGATGATGAAGATAATGATGATGATGATTTGAAGTACAATAATAATAAGACTAATAACCTTGACGTGAATAATGAAAAGGATGATTCGTCTCCAGCCGAAATGAACAACGTCTCTTGAGACGATGACAGGAAATGTGTCGGAACCAAAGGTAAGTCAGACATTGCGTGCGGCCTTGCCTTGAGACAAAATCGGCAAGCTGGGGCAATGGATTGCACACTCCTCGTTTCCCAGGCTCTCGACATCCTGACGCAGTCGTCGACTGAATAAGCATCTGAAACATGTTGCTCTCCCGCTCTGGAGGTAGTTGCACCATCGCCAGTTGTCTGTGCCGGAAGTTGCATGTATCCCGCGGTGGTCTCGCTCAAGAGACGACATTGCAACCTACGCCTACCTATCAGATTGCAACATTGACTCCCTGCCTAGCTCCCCACATGATACATGACCTTGGCATCCGACGACCTCGGGGCTCGCCCCTCATGCCCATCTGTTGGCCCGGTCCTGTCGCCTTGTCGCCTGTTGGGCGATCCAACCGGAATGGTGGAGCGTTCCCTCAATGGCGTCAGATCTCTCCCTGGGGGCATCCAAGGCAATCTCCCACGTCACGAGGGCATCATCCCTTCCCCTGGAACAGCCGTTGAGGAAAATGCAAGGAAAGGCCACCCATGAGAGAGCTGGAGAGCCAACGCCAGCAGTACATATACCACACGAGGCCGGCAGCATGCCCGACTTGCCCGTACGTATGTATGGGTGTTGGCGGAGGTATCTGAAACTTTCAACTTTGCATCGGCGCGGCATGCGGCGACACGCTGTCGGCACCAGATCAGGTCTGGCTTTGCGAACCTGGCACTCTCCACTCGTGAAGACGATTCACGACGTGACAGGGGTGAAAGGAAGGCAGGGAAAGGGAAGGGAAGGAAGAGGGTCAGCGCGCATCGAAATGTGAGTGGCCAGAGTGCACAGCATCCGCTTTTCTCTTTGTGCACTGGGAGGTATGGCCTTGGGTGGCACGGTGTGACCGGCCAGTTGGGAAGAGACGCCTGCTGGATCTGCGTTACGCGAGAAATGGGGGGCAGGGCCCATGCCTGGCTACACCCATGCAGGCATATATGCCAAAAGGGAGCGGAAGGGAGGGAGGATGAGGGAGGCAAGGCGCGTAAGATAAGAGTGGAAAGGGGAGTCTGACAAAGAGGAGAGACGAGGGAATAGAACAGGAGGTGACAGTAAGTAGTTGGCCACGTCGCACGTCAAGAGGGGTCGATTCCTGCCAGAATCTCCAGCGAGCCTCGCATCGGTCCCGGTAATGACGCCGTGCTGGTTGCAGCAAAAAAGGTAACGAGATGCAGGAGATAAGGGGCCTTGGTAGGTCTCAACCCTCGACGCTTTCGTCTTTTCTACGAGTACCCTTCGTCTTTTGGACCCATAATCCTTTCGATCCTTAATCCATCCTTTCGATCCTTCGTCCTTTGGATCCCTCGAGGTCTATAGCTCGTGAAAGTCTTCGGCGCTTTTGATGATAGAAGAAGAAGCGGGGTCGAGAACAGGGGCCCCGGGGGGGGGGGGGCTCGCGCAAGGTCCACGGTGCATGAGATTCTGCTGGGAGGCTGTTTTACATCTCTCTCGACGTGCGTGCTCTGTGCGAGTATTCGGACATGGATGGACTTGTATGTGAGCCTGTGCGTATCACAGCACCTACCCATGCCGCAGACTGTGAACGTCAGAGGCTGAAGAGACAAGAGGAAGAGAAACTGGGGGAGGAGCTTGGGGAGATAAAGGTATTGCCGAAGATGAAGAAAGAGGGGGGGTGGGGGGGAAATCGATGGTAAAGACTCGCGGCTAAAAGCAAATCACGTCCGGTGGATCTGGAGAAGTGCAAGGTGATATCGGCACGCATGTCGAAGTCGAAGATGATGTGCCAACCCGCAATAGGGGAGAAAGAAAGCCCGAATCGACGAATCGATGCCTTGCAGATTGATGGCAATTTGTTCTGAGATTGGGACGAGGGCGACACCGCATCAGTCGCATCGTCAGATGGCAATTGCTGGGATCTTCGGGCCCGGCAATCGTGCAATCCACGAATAGGAGTCAACCCAGGGGAAGGATTCGAGGGCGGCTCGCAAAAGGATATGCCGAGAGAAACTCAGGCATCTCTTTGAACTCTTTGGGTAGATCTGCCTGTTGCCACGCTGAGTAAGCCCAGATCACCGTTGTTGTTCATATACTCATATTCGTACACACATATGGGTAATCGGTATTCTCGGACAGGGGGGTTGAGGAGATTTGTAACCAGGGTGAGGTGCTCTCAGGTCGATCCTCCAGGTAGATTGATCCAAGAGGCAACAATCACACGAACAATAGGAAAATAGATGATGAACAAGGCACCTCGAGCAAACAATAGCGACTCGGGAGGCTTTCGTCTGTTGGCAGTATAAAGTTGATGGATCAATCTTTGAGATCGTGATAGATCAAAATATTGATGGTTGCATCGTCAAGCTTTCTTTTTCTCTCTCTTCTTCCAAGTTCTCCCAACTTGATCTCCCAAGGTCTCCCAAGTTCTCTCTTCTCTCTTCCTCTCTTTCGATAAAGATGAATCAACGTCCAACGTGCTTGTACAGTGCGCTCGGGGCTCAATGAGTCGATGTCGCGATAAGACGCGACTTCTCATCTTGGGCGCCGAAGTACTGGGAACGAGGGGGCACACGTGATTCAGCCAACGGGATCAAGTTCTGAGGACCTGCTACTACCTAAGTACGGAGTACTGCTATATGTCTCTCCAGGCTGATGTTATCTTACAGTGCGAACTCTACTCGGACCTAGGCGACTCCTCCTCTCGATTCCGCCTCCCACGCACCTCCAGGCTGCACCTGCACTGTCTTTGAACGGCAAGGGCGGGAGACCAACATGAGACGTACTTTCCACTTATTTGGCCAGTGCGCTGCGAAGGGGCGCTGATCTTTTGGAAGGGGCGAGACACGTTACTAGATCAGACCTGTCACTGGACCAACGCGCGTGCTCCTTCCAACATCAATTGAAGGCAACTCACTGCTCAACTGCTACTACCTTCCTTGGAGCTCCAACACCCGACTCGTCAGAGGACTAGAGGCAGGTACGAGTCATAAAAAAGCAGTCTCAACTGGGGACTCGAAGAAAGAAAAAGAGTCGAATCGAATGGAATCGAATGGAACTCCCCTCTCACACGGCATCAAACTTCCCATTGACACCAATTGATCCCATTGTCGTCGACTTGGAGTTGTTGACCCTGCAATCTGCGGCTTGACGTGCGGACGCAGACGCCATGCCTTTTTCTCTCTGTTTCACGGGAGCCTCCTCTCCTCGAGACCCCAAACAATCCAAGACTGGGTCCAAGACCGGCTCAAGACATCATCGGACAGGGGCCGTCGTTCTGGGCGCCGGATCGGAAGGGGACCATTATGGCCCATGTCTCTCAGCACAATGTCTCGAATCTGCCGCCCACCCGGCCTCGCTACCCGCCCCCCAGATCAAGCACTTCCACTGAGCACTATCCCAGTTCGACACAATTCACGAATACGCCCGGCGGACTGCGACCCTCCATGCAGTCGATCCTTTCTCGGCTTGCTCCATTTCGCAATAGGATCAATCAATTGCAACCACGGGATTGGCGCGGAAATGCAGCTACTAGTCCTTCAGCCGCGGCTCCTATCCGCCCTTCCTTTCAAGGGTTCCGTCTGGTAGACCCCGACCCCTTGACGGCTGCGAGTATGAGTACTCGTCCTCGTACGTACAAGGTACGATTCGGCGGTGATGACTTGATGCGATCTAGCACGTAGATGCTCGTGTCAATCGCATCTGCAGCCTCTCCGCAATCCTTCCGGGGGATACGGAGAATAATCGTCCATCTCCAGATTATACAGGGTACGCACGGGCAGATCCTCTAGCCCACCCCCCCCACCCAGCATCTCCTCCTCCTATTCTACCGTCCCTACTCCCTCATCCC
>NQYS01000001.1:2918312-2970936 GCA_003055955.1 Escovopsis sp. AC | reverse complement strand
CCCCCCTTTTCTCTTCTTCTCTCTCTTATTTTCCCCTCCTCCTCCCCTCCTCCTGCTCCTCTTTGTCGTCAGTGATCTTGGCATTTGGCCACATGGGGGTTTCCCCCGCTGGCCCACCGGAATTGGTTGGTTGAGGCCGGGGATTCCGCCGCTCGCGCTCGTCCCGGCATCATATACCGTAACTGTGCCAGCTTCAATGCAAATTTTCTGCGTACGAGTCCGAGTCCGAGTACGAGTTACATCCATGGACGAATTGGCCGTCAACTAGGATGTTGGCAGAACCAATGGAGCAAATCCCCGATCAGGAAGCACGGTAGGCTAACAATAGACCAAGAATTAGACTGGGCCTGGCATATACAATACCGGCCAACAGCCAACAGCCAATAGCCAACAGGATTCCGCTATGCCGACTTCGCCCCCGGCTTGGCTGACCACATCGGCTTCAGCAAGTTCGTCCGATATTCGACGCTGGTACTCGTAATTCTACGGAGTAGCCGCAAGTCCATTCCTTTGTCAAGCCTCGCATCACTTCCTTGCTCAATCTACGGAGCAAATCCATGTCGATTTGGGGAAGCGGGGGGAAGGCGTCTTGCGCCTGACAGGAGGTCAAAGGACGCTGAGCAGAGCACAAGGAAGAGACTGCTAGAACTGTTCGGGAAATCACTGCGAGATACTCCATATCTGCTTCGAACAAGTCAGAGTCCTCCCGGGCACATCGTCTTGTGTATAGGCCCGCTCAAACGCTGCTCCTGCCCGGGCCGTGTTTCAACAATCCCCATGTCTCATTTGGATGCCGCAGACCCCCAGGTCAACCGGTATTGTTAATGAAATGGAGCGATACTCTAGGGACAGATCAGATGAGCGGGAAGGCCGGGCCAGAATAAGCGGGAGCGAGGATGAGTCCCAGTGATTGTCAAATGGACCTCCTAGCTTTCTCGGAGCTTTTCTCCTTCTCATCCCTCACGTCCGATCTTTGGGACTTTGGGACGTTTGTGGGAAAGAAAATGGGGTCTCACCTTGAGGCTGTTGTCTCCCAGACTTTGCTTCACCTCAAGTCACAAAAGGGCAACTTAACGTCAGAAGGCCTTCCAATGCCTTTAGAGAAGGGCCCCGAGTATCGAGCTCCCCTTTCGAGAGTCCTCCGACGCTCTGTATACGATTCCGATATTGCTCCTACTGGTCCACCACTCTCTTTTCCCCGGGTTGAGACCTCTTCCTGTTTTCTCTTGCATGAGGTATCCCTGCACTTCATCGGGTCAGCGGAATCCAGACGGCCTGGGCCAATGCATCCATCCCAGGCAGCCTGTGTGAATGCATCTTGTCGTTGTTTGGTGAGCGAGTGCTCGGTCCATTCATCAATCCAACCGTTGGCACTAGGACCCCTAGACTGGCACTTGGGCCCCTCAATCCAGTCTTCGGGATCTAGAAGAGGAGTCGAGGGAGCGGCAAGGCAGGCAACCGAGAGAACGTCGATTGAGAGTGCGGGTACATATGAGAGAGAGAGAGAGAGATAGAGCATCGATGGCATTCGAGTGAATAATATCCCGAATTCCTCGACCGCTTCCTCAAGATCGAGGACCGTCGATTCATTTTCACTGTCCGTCGTCTTGTCCATTTCATCTCCCCCTTCCCTTTCTATATTCAGGGGAAATTGAAAAAGGACTCTGTCATTATATTCCCGATCCTCTCTCTCTTCTCTCTCTCCCCCTCCTCTCTCTCCCCCTCCTCTCTGTCCCTTTTCCACTTCTTTGCGACCGTATTTGCAAACACCCTTTGAGAGGGTACCTTTTGTCCGTTCTTTCTCTACTTCACGTCTCGATACTGTCTGTTGTTGCAAGAATATCTCAGTATCTCAACGCCTGCTTCGTCCGGACCCAGCAGTCAAGCTGCGTTCATCGCCACCAAGATGGATAGCACAGCATCAAGAACAGAGGACATCGCCGTCGTCGGACTGGGTCTCCGCTTCCCCGGCGAGGCAACATCCCCTCAAGATCTATGGACTGTCCTTGAAGGACAACAGTCTCAATGGTCTCCGTTTCCTCAAGACCGTCTCAACATTGACGGATACTTTCACCCAAGTGGAAGAAGACAGGGTGGAGTAAGTATTCCCCATTGAAGCAACATCAAGACACTCCTCATCACAATCTCATGAACATATCCTTGATGGCACCAAGGCCAAGGTTCTCCGTGATAAATCTTCCCCGATCAAACATGTTCATGCTTGCTGACAATAAAAAAAATAGATCTCATTCAAGGGGGCACACTTCCTCAAGGAGGATATCGCAGCATTTGATGCCGCAGTAAGTCTCACAATAATATATCATCTCAACATCATGGTCATGATCTCCATGCTCACAAAGGGCTCTGCAGTTCTTCAGTATCCCATCAGAAGAGGCTGCTGCGATAGACCCTCAACAGCGCATGCTGCTTGAGGTCTCATACGAGGCCCTTGAGAATGGTAAGACCCGATTTACCAGCATCCCTTCTTCATCTTGTTAAGTCACCACTAACATCCAATCTTCAAGCCGGCATTCGAAAAGAAGATGTCGACGGCGGTGATTGCGCCGTCTTCGTCGGCTCGTTTGTTAAAGGTACTTCAACCAACCCATCTCATCTCGCGGGAAAAGAAGAAATGTATCAGGGATCGTCGAGAGATCGATATACTGACATCCCATAGACTACGAGCAAATATGTCTTCGAGATCCTGACTGGTCTCCCCAGTACGCCGCCACCGGCAACGGCATAGCCATTATGGCGAACCGGATATCATACGCCCTGAATATTCACGGCCCGTCCATGACAATCGACACTGGTTGTAGTGGCAGTCTCATCGCCGTTCACTTGGCAGCCCAAGCGCTTCGCACCGGCGAGTCCTCGCTGGCCATTGCCGCGGGCGCCGGCATGATTCTCTCCCCCAACACAATCATGCCGATGACGGCTCTCAACTTCCTCAGTCCTGATGGGAAATGCTTCACGTTTGACTCCCGCGCTAACGGTTACGGCCGTGGAGAAGGCATTGGTGCCGTCATCATGAAGCGGCTGTCGGACGCTCTCCGCGACAACGACACCATCCATGCTGTCATTCGCAGTACGAGCACAAACCAGGATGGCAAGACCACAGGAATCACGCTGCCCAGCAAGGAGGCACAGGTGGCCAACATCCGCAACGCTTACACTATCGCGAACCTGGACTTCGCGCAGACCGGCTACGTCGAGTGCCACGGGACAGGTACCCAAGCTGGTGACTGGCGAGAGTTGAAGGCCATCTCCGAGACCATCGCCGAGGGTCGACCGGCAGATCGGCGTGTCGTTGTAGGGTCCATCAAGCCCAACATTGGCCATCTCGAGGGCGCTGCCGGCATCGCCGGGTTGATCAAGGGCGTGTTGACTCTCAAGCATGGCAAGATTCCCTCACAGATCAACTTCGAGAAGGGGAACCCGAACATTGATTTCGACAGCTGGGGCGTCAGAGTCCCCACTAGCACGCTCGACTGGCCTCTCCCTGGCATCCGTCGCGTCAGTGTCAATTGCTTCGGTTTCGGAGGCTCCAACGCTCATGTCATCATGGACGAGGCCCCGGGTTACCTCACAGCACGGGGCCTGAGAGGGAATCACTCTTCTGTCGACGTCAACGAGGACACTTCTTCCCCTCCGGAGAATGATTCTCATGCGCGACTGTTCGTGTATTCGGCAAACGACAAGAGCGGTGTCGCCCGAGTCATGAATTCCCACTTGCCGGTCCTGGATAAATTCTCCGTGGGGGCCGACTTCCTCAACGACTATGCCTACACTCTAGGCTGCCGTCGTTCGAACTTGGACTGGAAAGGCTTTGTAATCGCGGATTCCGTTGCCTCTCTGAGATCCAAGCTTGAGCAGTTCGATGGAAGCTCTCCAATTCGGTCAGCCGTAGGGAAGAAGCCCAAGCTCGGCTTCATCTTCTGCGGTCAGGGCTCTCAATGGGCCCAGATGGGCAAGGATCTCATGTCCTACCACGCGTTCAGCGCCTCGATCACAGGGGCAAGCACGTATATGAAGAGTGTCCTCGGTTCGCCGTTTGACCTTCTCGAGGAGCTCTTCAAGAACGCTGCGGGTTCCCTCATCTCGAGCCCCAAGATTGCCCAGCCGGCCACGACAGCACTCCAGGTCGCAATGGTGGACCTCCTATCCTCATTCGGGATCCTGCCGGAAAATGTTGTCGGTCACTCCTCCGGCGAGATCGCCGCGGCTTATGCTGCTGGCGCTCTCTCTCGCGAGTCAGCCTGGAAGGTCGCCTACTACCGGGGTCTCGCCGCAGCGAGCATCCCGATCCGGGCCCCCAAGCTCCGTGGTGGCATGGCCGTCGTCGGCATGTCTGTGGAAAAGACCCAGGAGTACCTCGACTCCGTCGGCAAGTCCGCCAGAGTTGCCTGCATCAACAGCCCTCGAAGCGTCACCATCTCTGGGCTCGAGGAAGCGATCCAGTGGATCGTCAACGACCTCAAGGAGAAGAGGATGTTCTGCAAGGTGCTTGAGGTGAAGACGGCCTATCACTCCTCGCACATGAAGCTTGTCGAATATGACTACAAGGACTCGCTTGGCATTCTTCCCACCAACGCTACCTATGAGAACGTCCGCATGTTTTCCTCAGTCACGGGCCAGCTCGCCCACGGCGGCGAGCTGAACGCGGAATACTGGGCCAGAAACCTCGTCTCCCCGGTCCAGTACGTTGCGGCTGTTGAGTCACTGATGAGCCTGCCCTCCGATGAGCGGCCCGACATCCTCATCGAAGTCAGCCCCAGCGCCGCCCTCCGGTCTCCCACCTCGGACATTCTCGGTAGCGTTACTTCCAATGCTCCCAAGTACCTCTCTGTCCTTGAGCGCAAGCAGACCGGGCCGGTGTCTTTGTTGACCATGATCGGAGAGCTCTGGGCTCGAAGCTACGCCGTCGACATGGAGGCGGTCGCCGCACGAGGCCTCGCCCATGTTCAGCTCAGGTGTCTGTCAGACTTGCCCAAGTACCCTTGGAACCACAGCAAGCGATACTGGTATGAAACTCATCTCAGCCGCGCGAATCGCTTTCGCAAGTACCCCCGTCAGGATCTCATCGGTGCCCCCACTGCCGACTCCGTGCCCTTCGAGCCGAGATGGCGGGGCTTCCTTCGCATCTCGGAGAGCCCTTGGATCCAAGACCACCAGGTCCAGAAGACGATCATCTATCCCGCTGCTGGCATGGTTTCCATGGTCCTGGAGGGCGCCAAGCAGATGGCCGCTGAACACTCTTCGTCTCACGCCGAGCTGCTCGGCTATGAGCTCTCGGACCTCGTCATAGAGAAGGCCATTCTCGTCCCCAACTCCGCTCATGGTCTTGAAGTTGCGCTAAACATTCGGTCCGACTCCTCTCGGACCACTGAGAAGGGCCTGGTTGGGACTCACGAGTTTGCCATTTACTCAAAACCCCAGGAGAAGCCTTGGGAGAGACACGCCACTGGCAAACTGCAGTTCCGATACAAGCTCGGCGACTGGAGGGCTAGCTTCAAGCACCACGAGGGCGATTACGGCGTCTTGAAGGAGAAGTGCACCGAGAGCTTGATCCCGCGTCAGCTCTACGAGACCCTCGACGCTGTCGGCTTAAACTACGGGTCGAGCTTCCAGAATCTCGTCGAGGTTTCCAAGAGTGACAATGCCAGCGTGAGCAAGATTCGAATCCCGGACACCAGGTCCAAGATGCCCGAGAAGTTTGAATACCCCCACCTGCTTCACCCCGTCACCCTGGATGCCATGTTCCACTCCCTGCTCGCCATCGAGCCGGTGCCCATGGTCCCAGTTGCCATCAAGAACATCTTCGTCTCGGCCAACGTCAAGTCCGAGGCCGGGAGCGTTTTCACGGGACACTCCACCACGAGCATGTCTGGCATTCGCGGCGCGGAAGCCGATCTGGTGATGAAGCAGGCGAATGGAGAGGACTCTGCTTTCGTCATCATCAACGGTCTTCGCCTGACACGTCTGTCGTCTCCCTCCCCGGGCACCTTTGGCTTCCTCGCCAACCACCGGAATCTCACCACCCAGATCGTTTGGAAGGAGGACGCGCAGTTTGCGTCGCCGTCCTCCATTGTCGAGCAGATCGATGTCTTGGCTCACAAGTACCCCAACCTGAGTGTGTTGCAAGTTGGGGCAAACATCAACTTGACGGCGGCAATCCTCAAGGCTGTCACACCCAACAAGACCGACACTGCTCGCCTCGCCAGGCTGACAATCGCTGTCCCGGGGGATGAGAAGTTTGCAAGTGATGTTCGCGCCCTCGTTGACGGCACCTCGGTAGCGCCCCTGGTCGAGATGGTCTCCGACGCCTCTTCAAGGGGGGTCGCTTACCACCTCGTCATTGTTGGTCAGAGCTCCTCTGCTGCGAACCTCCGATCACTCCTCCAGCCTGGTGGTGTTCTCTTGGAGGAGATGAAGCCCGAGCGCGAGCTTGGTCTCGTCAACGACGACTCGCACGTCTGGGAAGAAGTCTCCTCCGAAGCACTTGGAGCTCAGAGGGTCCAGATCAAGGCCTTCAAGAACAAGGCGCCCATCGCTGAGGAATCGTCGCTCGGCGAGGTCGTCTTCCTCGTTCCTTCGAAGACCGAGTCTGCCGAGGTCGGAGCTTTTATCTCTGCTATTCAAGAGCGCAGCGGTGATAACGGTCAGCCCGTGATCAGGCTCAGAGACCTTCGGGAAACGCCAGAGGTTGTCAGCGGTCGCGTGGTAGTCTCCCTCTTGGAGACCTCGCTCTCTGAGACCGAGGACTACATCTTCAACTGGGAAGAGGATGACTTTGTGGCCTTCCACGCTCTGCAGGCCGAAGCTGCGGCCGTCTTGTGGGTCACTCGCGGGGCCAACATGACGCCGCACAACCCCAAGGGCGCCCCGATCATCGCCCTCGCGAGGACTCTGATGTCTGAAGATCCCTTGAAGCACATTGTCAGTCTGGATCTGGGCCATAAATCCAAATTCCTCGATACGTCCGTCGTCGAGAGCTTCCTGTCTGTGTTCAAAGCTTCGTTCTGCACCAAACCTGGGCCTGGTCCTCGCGAGGTCGAGTATGCCGAGCAAGACGGCAGGCTTTACATCCCGCGTCTGACAACAGTCGAGCCGCTCAACCGGGTGATCGAGGACGAGAACTTCGGCACCATCGTCAAGAGGCAATTTGACAGAAAGGAGGACGATGTCTCCGGCCTCGAGCTTGATGCTTCGAAGCTCCAGATCTTCGAGGACAAGGAGGCGTGCTTCGTGGAGTCCAAGCCCAAGGAGCTGCCGGAGGACGAGGTCGAGATTGCCTTCCTCGAGGCGCCACTATCTTTCCTCGACGTCGAGACACTTCTTGGACGGACCAGCGACACGTCGATCGGAATGGACGTCAGGGGCACCGTCAAGCGGGTCGGAAGCGCTGTCTCGGGCTTCGCCCCTGGTGACGAAGTCATGGCTCTGGTCGCCGACAACGCCATCCGCAACACCCTCAACGCCAAGGCGAGCCTGACGAAGCGCAGCGTTCCCGGCTTTGTTCCCAGCATGATCGTCTCCGCCGTCTATGCTCTGGTTCACGTTGGACGTATCTCCCGGTCGCGAAAGGTTCTCATCCACGCGGGAGCCAGCGGTCACGGTCTGGCAGCCATTCAGGTCGCCCAGAATGCTGGCGTTGAGATCTTCGCCACTGTCCTTGGCTCTGATATGGCCAGCCAGCGAGACATTCTGAAGCAGCGCGACGTCCCTCGTGATCACATTCTCGATGCCGAGGCTGACGGATTCGTCATGGCCCTGCTGGCCTTGACGAACGGCAGGGGCGTCGACGTGGTTTACAATCCCACTCTGGCTCACAGTGACTCCAACATGAAGATCATTCGCAAGGGTAAGCATCCATCTTCCATAGGTTCTTCTTTGCCCCATGTGAGTGACTCGCGCTTTCTGACACAATGCTTCACAGGTGGCACGATTGTCTCGTTCGCGGACAAGTCTCCTGCCCCGCAGGCCCGGCCCTCCATCTCGGGGTCCATGACTGTGGTGACTTTTGACTTGCGCTCCCTGATGGAGCAGGACGCCGAGTTCGTCGCTGAATTGTTTGACCAAGCCACCCAGTTGTCCGGGGCTCTAAGGCCCCTTCCTGAGTCCCTGGTTGAGCGATGCGATGTGGGATCCATCAAGGACCTCCTCTCTCACATTCAGCGGAATCCGTTCAGCAGGTACGCGTCTGCTGTCGCCAACCTCAGGGCCGAAAGCAGGGTCTCGGTCTTTTCCAGCGGTGCCACGAGATCTCTGGATCAGTCGATCGATGCCAACGGCACCTACCTGCTGTCTGGCGGTCTCGGTGGCCTGGGCAAGAGCATCACCGAGCTCCTCGTCAAGAACGGGGCCAGGCACATCGCCCACATCTCGCGATCGGGGGCATCCTCCGAGGGCGCCAAGGCGTTCATCGCCGATCTGCAGGCTCGCGGCATCGATGCCCGGGCCTTTGCTGCTGACATCTGCGACTCTGCTGCTCTCGAGGCAGTGATCCGCGGCACCGTCGCGAAGGAGATGCCCCCGATTCGCGGAGTCTTCCAGTGCGCCGCCGTCATCCGCGACGCCGTCTTCGACAACATGACATTTGAGGACTGGGACACGGCCGTGAAGCCCAAGACCGTTGGGTCCTGGAACCTGCTCCACGCCATGGACGCCACCGGCCACAAGCCCTTCTACGTCTTCCTCTCGAGCTCTGCAGGCGTCATCGGCAACCGCGGCCAGGCAAACTACGCCTCGGGCAACTGCTTCCAGGATGCCCTGGCCCGCCATCTCCGCCTCAAGGGCGAGCGCGCGTGCTCGCTGGACCTCGGCCCTATCCTTGGCGCGGGCATGCTCGCCAAGAACGACTCGCTGCTGGACATCCTCCGCGCCAGCGGCTTCTACGGCATCCGCCACGGCGACTTCCTCAAGGTCGTCGAGCACGCCATCACCGGCGAGGTGGGCCACCCGGCCGCCGCCATGCCCGCGCAGGTCATCCTCGGCGTCGGCACCGGCGGCATCATCCGCCAGAACCAGCCGGCGGACCCCTACTGGAGCCGGACGGCCCTGTATACCTACCTCAACCTGGTCGACATGCCCCCCGCGGACCTCTCCGCGTCCTCCGGCACCTCGAACATGGACATGAAGTCCATGCTGGCCCGCGCCGCCGACATCGACGCCGCCACCGCCATCGTCTGCACCGGGCTGGCCAGCATGCTCGCCAAGTCGATGAACCTGCACGTCGAGGAGGTCGACGTCAACAGGCCCCCCAGCAACTACGGCGTCGACTCCCTCGTCGCGGTGAGCGTGCGCAACTGGGTCCTCGGCAACTGTGGTGTGCAGATCTCCGTCTTCGAGATCCTCGGTGACTTCACCATTGTGCAGCTGTCGCACACCATTGCCGAGAAGTCTGGCTGTGGACAGTAAGTAGACGGCGCAACCTGTCTGCCTTTGGAGTCCTTTTCAGGGACAAGACGCGTCTTTGATTTATTTCTTCTTGAATCTGTCTTATCGTCGCTCTGATATCTATTCTCTTTGTCTACTCTCTTGATATCTGGTCTGTTTCAGTCTTCCTTTCTGTATAGACGTTCTCTTTCTTTCCTTTGAATATTCAGGCGAAAAAAGGAGTGAGTTTTTGGTTCTAGAAAGGACAGGCGCTTCAGAGTGTGCGATTTTGGCTTGGAGGGGAATTGAACATCCATAGAACAATGAATGACTGAAAAGTTCTGCCCACACCTCTTCTCTAGATCCCCCAATAAAAGACCGATCCTGAGCTCGATGTCATAGTCATTGCGCATCAGCTCGGCCACGCATCGCGAAGCACTCACGAAGTATCCGGCTGATGCGTTCTTCAAAGAACATCCTTCTCTTTGGAGTCTAACGAAGCGTCAGCTCATGTTCATCGCGCTCACGGTCCACGATCCACGATCCACGTACTAGATCTCCGGGAATCCCAGACAGGATCACGCGATCGAGAACCGTCCAATTAGAGAGCAAAAGACTGATTCCCGAAAAAAGTAAAGAAAAAGAGAAGAAAAAGAAGAGGAGAGACAAGAAAATGAAAGTCGATCTCTCGAGATCCTGCTTGCGTGGACCGGGAATCGAACCCGGGGCCCATCGATGGCAACGATGGATTTTACCACTAAACCATCCACGCTCTTGAATGAAATACGCGTGCTTATGAAAGCATATGAATGTCTAGCACGATGAGATCCGATCGTCACGCCCGAACGAGGAGGCAATTGTCTAAGTAAGAGTGTCTCTATCGTTAAGAAATAGGAAGTGCCTGAAATTAGGTAAATTATGCTGTGTAGAGGAAAGGATTCCCCTGTATATAGAGATAGGCCTTATAAGCCTTTGTTTACCTATTCTAGTATAGAATAATTATTATCCCCTTAACTAATTAGATCCTTTAATAATTCCCTTACTAAGTAAAAGCTATCCTTAGTAATAAGATATTATTATTCTCCTTTTTCTAATATAACTAACTTAATAAAGTTATAAAGCCTTTTAAAAAGCCTTTTATTAAAAGGTATATTATTAGTCTCCCTTATAAGGATTATATTACTAAGATTAATTATATTCTAAATAAGCCTTTTAAAAACTTCTTTTTTATTATTATTTAGATAAAGATAAAGTATAGTAGTAAGATCTTTTATAGTTAATATTATAAAGTATAGGGTTTAGATTTTATTAAGGAAGGGATATATAAGTAGTAAGGGAAGGAAAAGATATAAAAAAGTATTATAAGGTTATATTCCTTAAAACTATTTTCTTATAGTAAACCTAAATCTAAGTAAAGTATAATAGTATAATAAGGTAATATATCTTTTATTTTTATTATTAGTTAGTTAAATTAAAGCTATTTTTTTTAGTAAGATTATAATAGTTAATAAAAAGGTAAGCTTTCCTTCTTCCCTTTAAGATAACCTTAATAAAAGATAAAATACTTTAAAGTATTCTTATAAATAGTAATATTCTTTTCTCCTTTAAGTTAAGAGTTATTAAGGTTAATAAAGGAGTAAAAGGACTTACTAAGCCTAGTAATAATTTTAAATAATCCCTTTTAGTAAGGATAAAGCTTATTAGGCTTACCTTTTAAATAATTATTATAAGGTCTTTAAGCTTAAAGCTCTTATTAGTATACTATTAGTAATAGTTTTATCTAGTTACTAATAAGTACTAGTTTTTATTTATAATATCCCTTTAAATAGACTCTAAATACCTTATATATATAGTAATAAGGTTAGTATATTATTAGTTAACTAGTTAATTACTAAGGTTAGTAATCTTCCTAACTATAAATACCTTACTTTACTTAGTAAAAAGTATTTATAGTAAAGTCTTATTTACTATACTATAAAGGATCTTATATAAAGAGTATCCTAACTTTAATAAATAGTAGTTATTTAGATAATATATTATAAAGAGTATAGCTATATTCTAGCTTAGTAGGCTATTAATAGACTTATTAAGAATAGATTATAATATCTTATTTATTACTTTAACTATACTTATACTTTTATAAAAGCCTAATAGTATATAAAGAAAGGTAATTTATTATTAGTTTATAAATATATAAAGTTCTCTTAATATAAATATAAAGCTTATATTTATATAAAAGGTAATAAGTCTAATAATAATACTATTAACTTACTTTTAAAGCTTATTTATAGTCTTAGTAGTATATATTATTTAATAAGGCTTAAGCTAATAATATCTTAAGAAATAGTTAATAAGTATAAGAATATATTTAAAGCTATTATAAGTTTCTAAAAAAAGGCTAATATAGTCTATACTAATAAAAAAAAAGGTTTATTAATAATAATAAGCTATTTAAAAGCCTTAGGTATATTTAGGGTATATTTAAAATACTTTTAATAACTAGTAATATATAATATAATATCTCTTACTATCTATAACTACTAAACCTTTTAAAGTAATCTTTAATAAGTAATATTAAGGCTAAAGTAGCTAGTATTATTATATATTACTTTAAGTACTTATATAACCTTAGTATACTTAAGGTAGTAAAGCTAAGTATTATTACTAAGGTATTTCTTTTATAGTATTCTCTCTTTCTAGTAAAAGCTATAAGTAGTATTAGTAATATATCTTTTATTATATTTATCCTAAGAGTTAGTATTACTAATAAGGAAGTAAATAGTAAGGCTATACTAAGGGTTATCTTTCTATAACTTAATATTAAGTAAGTTATTAGTTAATAGTATTAGTAAGTATATTATAATAACTTCTAATAATATATCTTTTTCTAAGAAAATCTTATTATTATACTATTACTAAGATAAGTATAATAAATATAATTCTATCTTATAAAGAATATTAAGTTAGTATAACTCCTTATTAAAATAATTTATTAATTTCTTATAGCCTTTTACACTATCTTTCTAGGTTTATAAACTATTAAGAGATATAGTGCTAAGCTTTTTAATAGTATAGTTAAACTTATAGTTATTAAAGGAGAAGATAATATAAAATAAAGTATTTATAACTATATTTCTTTTACCCTTAATATATTTTAATTATATATTAAGTATATATAGCTTAAAGACTTATCTAATATATATATCTTAATAGCTATTAGAATTAAGGAACTAGGTTAAGGGATAATAGTTTATAAAGATTATAAATTCTTTTTATATAAGAAATATATACTTATATTAATAATAAAATTTAATAATAGTAAAAAGCTTTTTTTTATATATTTTATAGTTTTACTAGGTCTTAGTAAATAAAAAGGAGTTATATAGTATAAGGTATTTAGTATTATATTTCTTTTATATAATAATATAGCTAGTGCTAAAGGTAAAGGTATTAGAGAATATAGTATAAGGTATATCTTAGGTATAGCTATTAATATTAAAAGCTTTAATAACCTTCTCTTTTAATAATATAAATAAAGCTACCTTTAATAAGCCTTAATACTAATCTATATTTCTTATAAAGTAAGTAAGTAGTTATAAGATTTTAAAATAGTTTTTAATTAAGTAGTAATAAGGTCTAATAAAGCTAAGGAATTAGTATACCTTTATCTAGGTTATTAGTAATAGTAATAGTTAGACTTTCTTTATTTACTTAGGCTTAAAAATAATCTTACCTTTAATCTAGTAATACTACCTAATAATAAGAATCTTATTTATACTAAGAAGTATCTTCTTAAAGTTAAGTTAAAGTAAGGCTTATAAAAGATAAGGTAAGAAGTAGTCTTAGATAAAGATTTATAGTATTTATATATTATCTAACTTTCTAAAGATATTATTAATATAAATATTAAAAGGTAAAATTATTATTTCCTTTATTATTTAATAAAGTAATAGCTTTAAATATAAGCTAAGAATAGCCTTAAAGGTAATTTTAATAAGTTTAGAAAAGGAAAATATAGTAATCTTAGTACCTTAAGGTATTTAAGTTACCTAGAGTTATAGAAAATTAAAGGCGCTAAATACTAATAAATAGTAAAGAGATTTCTTAATAAGAATAGCCTAGTAACTATACTTTAAATTAAATTTATAATAATACTAAATTTAAAGGTTAGATAGTTTATTATAAAGGTTTATAAGTAAAGGTATATTAGATAAAGGAATAACCTTATTAATATAAGAGTAGTTAATAATAAGCCTTTATTTAGCCTATAAGTCTAACTTATCTTTTAAAATAATAATAAGCTTAGCGTTTTATTTAAAAAGGTAATTATTAGTAGTAATAGTTATTTTATATATTCTACTATTAATACCTTAGTTAATAAGTTTATTAAGCTAATATACTTATAATTTAGTTTATTTTCTTTTTAAATTCTTAATATTTTATAGCTAAGTATTAGGCTTAAGATTTAGCTTATATATAAAGAGGTTAGTAGGTAATATATTAAAAACTAAAGTACTTTCTAGGTTATAATATATAAGAAATATCCTTATTATATCTTCTTAAAGTATATTATCTTTAATAAAAGGTCTAATAATAATACTTATTTTATTAAACTATTATTATATTATATTAATAAAGGTATTATAGTTAATATTCTTTCTTTATATATAATAATTAGTTAAAAATAGAGTTTTATATTCCTTAGGTTAGGCTTAAGGACTAAGCTAGTTCTTTATAGTTAAGTTTAGTAGCTTAAGTATATCTAAGAATAATAATAGCTTTTAAAAAAGGGCTAGGCTAATATTAAAGTTAGATAAGACTTTATTTTATTAAAGTATAATATTATAGGATAGGTTATTAAAAAATACTTTTAATAAGTAAGGTATATAATTAAATACTTATAGGTATTTATAAAAGTAATTTATTTAAATAAATAGGTTAATACTAAGATAAGTAGTAAGTAGTTTATAAATATACCTAAGTTAAAGTAATAAGTCTAGTTTCCTAATAATATTATACTAGTAAATATATCTTTTATATTAGACTTATTAAAGTTAAATAAATTATAAAAGTTAAAGTCTTTATCTTTTAATAATATATTAGTTATATTTAAAAGGTTACTTTAATTTAAATTAAGTATTTTAAATACTTTAGTAAGGTTTAATATAGTAAGTATAAAAATAAGGTATTACTTTTTTAAAAGAGTAAGGTTAAGGCTAATAATAAAATGTTAAGCCTCTCTTAGGTTTTTCCTTTTAAAGGTTAAAGAGCCTTTAGTAATATTAAAGACTATACTAATAAACTATAGCTATAGTAATCTAAGGAGAATAATAAGGTTATCTATTACTTAAAAAGAAATAAGGTTAACTATAGCCTATATATTTCTTTTAATACCTTTATAGTTAACCTTAATAATAATAAAGTAAGTAATAGTAATTCTATAGCTATTTATATTAGTTATTAAAAGACTATTAAAGCTAATTTTAAATAGCTTTTTAGTAAAGATATTATTATCTTAAATAAATATTTTAAAAATAAAGTTAAACTTAGTACCTTAGTTAGCCTAAACCTTATAGCTCTAAACCTATAATATCTTTATTAGTAGCTTAATTATAATAAAAAGCCTAAAGTACTTAAAAGTATACTTTTAATTATTAATAAGTAAGGTATTATAAGTAGTATTAAAGGGTAATTTAGCTATATTAGCGCTCTTTATACTTACTTTCTTTTTATATTTAAATATTAACTTAAATAAAAGATATTTAAAGGCCTTAATAGCTATAAGGCTAATCTACTATAAGGTAATAAGGTTTATTAAGATAGTAGTAAACTTAGTAAGCTTAAGCTAATCTATAAAACTTAAGCTTTCTTTAGTATAGATCTTAGTAAGACTATTAGTATAAGTATAAGTCTTTTTTATAATAAGGGTAGTAAGTATAGGAGATATAGTATATAGTAGTATCTTATAAGGAAAAAAAGTAAAAGCTTTTTTATTATTAAAGGGGTAGTTAATATTAATAGTATTACTATTAAAAGCCTTTCTTTTTTTTTTAAAAGAGCTAATAGTAGCTAAGGCTATTACTCTAGATATTTTATAGGCTATTTATTCCTAAAAGATACCTTTATTAAAGATATTCTTTATTATATTATAAAGCTTATTATCTTTATCTTTAGTATTATTAGCTATATTATTATTAGCTAGCCTAGTAAGTATAGTAAAGGTCTTAGCGTTAATAGTAATATATAGTAAGGCCTTATAAAGAAAGGTAATAGTAATATTATTTTAGGCTATCTTAAAAGGGTTAATATTAGTACTTTTAGTTAAAGAGATAAGCTTAGCTTTAATAGTAAGTATAAGTAAAGTATTTAAGATATTAGCGCTAAAAGCTATATCTAAGCCCTCTTTAATATTTTATAAAATACCTTAAAAGTATAGTTAGGCTAGCTTTATATTAAAGGTACTAAAAGGTAGTATTTTATTATTATAAGAGGGAAAGTATAAGGTTTTAATAATAGCTAACTTTTAATTCTAAAGATAGAGTATATTATACTAGGGGGATATATAGCTAGTAATACTATACTTAAAGTAAACAGGCTAGTTTATTAGTATAGTATAAGAGCTATTAATATATATATTCTTTAATATAGCCTTATTAAAGAGAAGCTTAGGTAAGGCTAGGTTAATAGTGCCCTAATCTTAACAGGTAATACTAGTTAACTACTATAGCTACTATAACTATAAAAGTTATTATAATTCTAAGTATTATTATTAAAGCTATTATAGTTATATCTACTATTATTATTATTATTATTATAGCTATTATTATAGTTATTATTATAGCTATTATTATAGTTAATATAACCTAGGTTACTATTATAGCTAGTATTATTACTATTATTATATAACTATCTATTATTATAGTATAAAGGTAAGCTATAGCTATACTTAGGTAATAATAAAAGTAACTAAGTCTTTTTTTTTAAAATAAAAGTAGGTTAAGTAAGTATAGATATAAAGGTAGATACTTTAGTAAGTTAAAGAGGGATATTTTAAGTTACCTTTTATTTAGTAAGTATAATATTAAAGATATATATAGCTTTATTATCTCTTTTAAAAAGAGAAAGGTTAATATAATATTTATTAATAAGTAGCTAATAAATATCTTATTTAGTCTTTTTAAAAATAATCTTTTTAAAAGTATTAAAAAGGCTTTTATTAATATTTACTCTCTTAATAATCTTATAAGCCTTTAATATTTACTTAGCCTTACTAATTATATTAAATATATTAGTAATATTAGCTTACTTAGACTTTAAGATATTAAAGCTAATAGCTTTTTACTAAAACTTTAGATCTTTAATACCTTAAATAATCTTATAAGTAATTTTAAAGATATATCTTTTTTTAATTTTAGATAAAAGGTTAATATTATTAGCTAGTTAGTCTTATACTCTCTTTTACTTAATAATTATATTAATATACTTATAGTATTCTTTTATAGTCTTTTTTAGTTTTTATTAAAAGAGTAGATATTTAAAGGAAAAATTAACCTTAGTAAATACTTTAAATAAGTATTTTTTAGTAAAAGATTTATAGTATTTCTTAAGATTAAAAGTAATAATAATATCTTTCTTTACCTTTTAAATAATAGTATAAAGTAATTTATTACTATTAATAAAGTTAATAGTAAGGCTATTAAAGAGTATATTAATAGCTTTAATAATATAATAAGCGCTAATATTTCTATTACTAGTAGTAATATTAGTATTAAGTATAGTAAAGTTAGTAATAATAACCCTTTTAATCTAATAAGTAATTAAGTTATTACTATAAAATACCTTTATAAGTATAAAGATATAAAATACTAATAATATTATTATCTTTAGTATAATAATAGTATTATTCTTAGTAAGGTCTTTTAAAGGATTAGTAAGTTCTTTAAGTAAGCTTTTCTACTCTTTATAAAAGATTAGAGAATCTTTTTTACTAATTAGCTTAGTTTAAGACTTAAATATAAAACCTTACTTTAACTTTTATAAGTCTAAATCTATACTAATCTTAGAAATAATAATCTTAAGCTTTAAAAGGGAAAATATAAAGAAATAAAGTATAGGATCTTATAAAATATAATATCTAAAGCTAAAGGTAGTAAATCTTCTTAGAACCTTTAATAATAATAATTAAAGCTTTTTAAAGACTTTAAGAAGTTAATTTTTTATAATCTTCTTACTTTAAAGTAATCTTTTTTATAAAATAGTAAGGTTTTCTTTAAAAGATAAATATAATAGTAAAAGTAAAATATTTATTAAGATATTAAAAAAAAGAAAAGAATAATAAAAAAGAGAAATTAAGTATAGGTAAATAGTATAGTATAAAGGCTATAGTAAATAAATATCTTTACTCTTAATTAATAAAGGTAGGTTATTAATAATAATTATAATAATAATATAATTTTAATATAATAAAGGCTCTTTTCTTTAAAAGGTATAGGTATAATTAAAAGGCTATAGTATAAGGCCTCTTAGGATCTTTAAATTAGATAATAATAGTAAGTGATTCTAATAAATAGGCTTCCTTAATAAAAATAGGCCTTTAAGATCCTTAATCCCTATAGCTTATATTAAAAATAAGAAGTACTTAAAATTAAGTAAATTATACTATATAAAGAAAAAGATTCCTCTATATATAGAGATAGGCCTTATAGGCCTTTGTTTACCTATTCTAGTATAGAATAATTATTATCCTCTTAACTAATCAGATCCCCTAACACATTAGCTAATCTTATACTCCGTAGCAGTCCTAATAATGAAATTTCTATAAAGTGCAAAGTAACCCAGCGCGGCATCCAAATCGCCCTCTTAAAGCTGAACTCGGGCTTCAACCTTTATAATATTTCTTCTCCTTGAGCAACATCTGCCTTGTCAGGATTCCAGATTGCTTCAATGACGCTCATTCTGCAATTCTCGATTCTGCGCACGCCCTGTTTGGAGTCAGTGGCTTGTGCCTCTATGCTATAAAGGCACAGTGAGAAACAACAAGGTAGGAAAAGGGGGAACTTGCCTGAAATTCAAATCGGGCATCGGCAGCCGCAAAAAGATTGCGGAACGCGAGCTCGTCGCGTTCCTCCGCATTCAACAACGCCAGCATGACCATATCCATCCCCCGCATCAGCTTCTCTTCCCAGGGGTCCCCCCCCTCTCGCCCGGGCTCGGATAGACAGTGCTCGTTAATGACGACACGGGCACCGGGCTTGAGCGCCGGGATCAGGTTCTGGAGTATCGAGATCGCGTACAAGGCCGAGTAATTATGGATAATCCACCGGAAGAAATATACTGCGAATCCAGGATTGTGAGTAGATGGTTCCGTCGTGAGATCGGGTCCAGGGGCTTACCGTCCGCGTTTTTCACTGGCTGTTCAGTGAAGAAGTCGTGAGCCTGGAACTCGATTCTCTTTGATACTGCTTCATCCTCGCAGACAGGAATAGGGGCGCTCGCAATCGTTGAGGGCAAGTCTTGCACGACAAACTTGATTCCCTCCCACCTCCTGGCCAGATCCACTGTTACGAACCCATGGCTACCGCCCACGTCAACGAATGTGCCTCCACTCTGGTCAACGCGAGACAGATCCAAGTTGTCGACGAGATGGCTGACTTGATAGCCTTCTCCTCCTGTGAAGTTCGCCATGGCACCGCCGAGGCGCTTCGCTCGAGTATGGTCCCTTCCAAGAGTGACGAACATGGGCTCTTGCCCCACCGTCCCGTTGGCAAAGTTGAACCCGGACTGAGTCAAGGACGTGGCCTCTGGGGATGCCTCCAAGGCTTTCAAGACATGCGCCGAAGCAAGAAATGTCTCGTCGCTATTGAATCCCACCCAGTCATGAATATGCTGGCTTTCTACGAGCAGTCGAGAGACTGCCGTGTGGGCGATGAAACCTGGGGACGGTTCCTGAAAGATGCGGTTGGTCATGGCGTGCCGGAGAGCGCGTGCGAGAACAACCGGATCCAATGTCGTCTTGGCCGAGAGGTCTTCCAAGGAGATGGGAGCATCCAAGGGGACGAGTTCCGCTTCAACAGAGTTAGCCTTTTCCAACAAGCGGTCTCGGGCGCAATTTCGGCCATCGTACCGATGCTGTGTTTGTTGAGAATCTGCAAGCTCAAACAATCTACAAACTATTTCTTCCAGTTAGCATCGATGACTTGTGGGTCAGGGGACGTTGTGGCTTCAAGTTTGGATGGCTAACACTCCAGGCCGTCCATCTCAGGGTCTCCTCGGGACCTCTCGCCAAGGTGTAGAGCTCGCTCGTTGCAGAGGCGATGTCCCGAAGACATTCGCGAATATCGTTGGACGAGCTGTAGATGTCCGTCGGAGCTTCGACTCCAAACCCAGGAGGCGGCACGCCCTGGTGCTTCATGTGCGTCTCCATCTTCTCTGTCTCTGACAGTATTCGCTCGGCCAGCAAGATCATGGGAGACTTGGCGGCTGTCTGACTCTCGGCATGGCCACGCGCTTCGTGCATACTAGACCTTGCGACCTTCTCGGTCACCATCTCTAGCAGGTATTTCCCGCTCAATCTCCTTCTGGCCTGGTCAGATGCCCCCGGCTCTCCTTTGAAGCTTGGAAACCACGAGGAGACCCTCAATTTTGCCATGACGGAAGCTCGCAAAAGGTGAAGGTATTGGATCAGATCGCTGGAGGGCGGGAATTTCGGAAATAAATATCAATTTCCAGCGGGTTCGTCGCAAGAATAACTTGGAGCTCTAGGTAAGTACGTCAGAACGCCCCATTCTCGATCATGGCTTTGTCACCTTGGGGGCTGCGTCATCTCAGAGCCATCCCTTTTCTGAAACCAGTATCGCGAACCATGACTCTGAACACAATGACGGCCGTGAAACATTCTATCGCCGATTGTGCTCATAGCCTCAAGTCAAGAGTCCCCGTCAGACAGAGCAGACCAGACAAGTTTCGGATCTCCCCACTCCGATACAGGGGTTGTGGTCACGGTGATAGCGCCCAAGCTCATTTTGAGCATCAATTGTGTTAAAATTCAGAAGATCGCGACGGCGTGGGTCAAGTTGGCGAATGGCAAACGGCGTCAATGACACAAGGGCTCCTGGCATTGAAGAAAAAACCCTGCAAAACTCTTCTGAACGACCACTTCGTGATCAAGTCAGGATGAGCTAACAGGGGCAATGCATCTGGCGGCAGCGAAGCACCGACCCGCCACAGCATGAAGCATGGAAGCTGCGGCAACACCCCACGAAAGTCCTTTTCGTCTCGATGGCGGTTTCAACGCCGGGGTAGCATGGCCCGCCTCAAAGAATATTGTCTGCCCTTCACTGAAAGAGCGAAGATAGAGAATCTCGCGGCAAGATCACCCTCCGGTCCCGGACGATCTCACTGAGATGTGTCCCGGCAGCGTCCCCATCGTTTTCGCAGACCTCGGAAACAGGAAAGAGGAGAGATTTCAGCGACTCACACTCACGACACGACCTTGCAAAGCAGATCTTTGATTTCGTCAAGTCCACCTTCAAGTATGCGATGTCCTTCCAAACCGGGATGTAAGAAGGGGCTGGACGAGGTCGAAGAGGGACTTTCCGGTCGGTGAACAGAGCTGTCGGCCTTGCTTGTGTTTGCCCCTGAAGAAGCGCCGAAGATCGCGTTGAGTTGATGCCTCGCAGTTGCGAGCCCGCATTCACGCTTCGCGTTGGCAAGCTTCGGCTTTCCGTGGGGACCTTGTCTAGCTCATCCGAACTCGGTCCGGATCCCGGTGGAGTAGGGGCAGAACCGTTGGATCCTCGTCAAATATATCTCGGATCCATCGTGTCGGGACGGGGTTCATCAAGGATGGCAGGGGACTGTCAAAAGTTCGAACAAGCAGACCGCTGTGCTGACGCGGGTTTCCCTTTCTTGACGCCCTTAAGCCAACGTAAGTTTTCGGCCGTGGCTCAACCTGTTACTCTCAACTCTTTGCGGACCGCTGGGGAAACTCTGATCTTGATCTCTGACGTGAGCCCGAGCCCGTGCTTCCACGAATTGCCATCTCCAGGAGCCGGCGACCATGTTGTGCTCCCAACGTCCCAAGGAACCGTCAAGGACCCAAGGGAGCGGAATGAGGCGAGACCTGCGGTCCCAAGGGCCACCCCTGATCGTGCATGCCGTTATGCTCCCATCTGTGGGTGTCAGCTGGCAGACTTGCTTCTTCAAGTTCCGCCGTGGTGGGAATTTTGGTCCCAAGAAGCAAAGAAGCAGGAAGCCGTGAAGCGCGGCCCGGCCAACTGCGGGCTCATCTTGACCCTGGGAAACGCGGGTCAACTCCTTGCCTCTGACATTCTCATCATGGGCCCGGCCTGCGCTTCAGGCGACCTCGGGGGTCGGATGATAGTCAGAATTGGAACTGACCAGACAAAATACCGGTACATGACAATGTAGGCTTCCGTGCCGCCCGCCACGGCCATGGCATCGTCGCGGTCGGGGGAGACAAGCAGGGAATCGCCGACCTGGAAGAGTGTAGATCGCGGTGGCGGTCTTCGCCCATTCAGGTGGTGGGCGCTCAATCAAGAAGTTGTTGTCATTGATTGATGGAGTTGGTCATTGATCCGTCGTCGCTGGTGCTTGAAAATCGTCTGGTCGTCGTGCTGCCAGACGCCGGTGGCCTGCGAAGCAAAGCACAGCGCGAAAGCGTCGAGCGGTACAGCTTCCACAGTACGAATTTCGAATTTCAACAAGAGCAGACACAGTACGGAATACCCCGTGCGGAGCGGCAGGTCGTACCTTTGTGCAAGCTTGGACGGACTTTCCTCACAGACTTCGACGTCGACCTGGAACGCTCCTCCCGAGTGTGAGACGTGTGAGGCAGGAACTTCTCAACCTCGCACCTTCCGGATGCACCATGTACTCGACAGGTCAGAAACGCACAGCGGGAAAGTGCGCCACGCAAATTTCCACCGCCGGCAGGAACTGCAGTGCCTCCTGCTGTCAAACAGGGACGGAGACCTCGGACGTGTCTCCCAAGCTCAGCTCAATGTCCTTGTTTGAGACTCGTCTTGAGACTCGCCCGTGATGCTACGGAGTACTCATCCCGCACATTCATCTCCAGTATGATCCAACTAACATCTACTCCGTATCACCCACCAAGGTATGTAGTAGCCCTAATGCGCTGAGGCGGGAGCTGTCGTCCATTCACTGAGACCCTCACTGATCAGCACAAGAAGGGTCAGAGACGTTTCATAGCTCGAAGTCTCGGGCATGACATCCTTGAATCCCGAGAGCATCTTGATCCCTCCTCACCCCCGAGTCGATCATCAAGTTCGAACCATTTGGGGTCCGGTCCTCCTTGCCTTCGGACCTGCAGGCCCTGGACGCGAGAGACAACGCCAAAATGTCTCTCTTCCCAGCTCCATGATCCAGCTCTTCAGCACGGCGATGTCCTTGCCGTCTCCCCCTTCATGTGGGGTCCTCCTGGACACAGTACGAGTTCATGCTCGCTGGGTTCCCGCATCTCCGGCGCGGGACCTTTTCGGCAGGGGTTCCATGGCCCAAGCCGCAGAATGCTACTGTAGTGCCTCCCCGAGCTCATCAACAGCAAGTCTCGTCGATCCTATGGAGTATCTCCCATGCCTCGTAGCCCCAAACCCTGCCGGGCCAGCACTTGTGAAAGGGTCTCAATCTGGCCAGGCGAGAGACACGTCACTTTCCCGCCAGCCAGCTGATCTCCCTGGTCCCCCCCCCTTTTCTCCCACTTTGGGTTGGGTTGGTTTTTTTTTTTTTTTTTTTTTTTTTTTGGGGGGGGGGGGGGGGGGTTGAGCTCCAGATCATACACAATTTAGTAGGACCTTCAGAGGCATTGAAGGTGATTACCTCGAGATAAGAGCGCTAATCATAAGAGAGCTCAAATCTCTGTGGTCACATTTGATACAAGTTGATGGCCAAGTCTGAGCAGAGGTGGAGATTATGTGTTGAAACCATTCGAAGTGTCGCACTATGCGTAATGTGCGAGAGAGCCACGTCCCCAGATCGCGAGGGTTTTGGGGGAGCAACCAGAACGATATCAGTAGGAAGTCTCGAGACGACAACCCCCCAATCCCCCCCCCCCCAAAAAAAAAAACCTTTTTTTTTCCTTTTTGCCCCTCTTTCCCCCCTTTTCGCTATCGCTACCGTGCTTCAGAAGGGATGCAAGGGCTTCTGGGCCTGTATGAAGTGAAACGGCATGAACATGAGCACGCTATCGTCGTAGTATGCCCGCCGCACATCCACCAAGAACAGTTCGACCTCATCGCGGCTCCAATTTAAGCCCCTCATGAATGGGCCAAGGCTAATGGCCTGTAGCCCGTCGAGCAGGATGGTCCGCCAGTACAGCCCTACCGCTTTGTTATGCCTACCTTTCGGCCATGTGCCCAGGGGTATGTGCAGTACCCGATCCGTGATGTTTGTGAAGCCAGCTTCCTGTAGCATAGTGACCAAACTTCCATCTGCGACGAGGTTCAAATTCACCCCCAAAGCAGCCAAGCCCAGGCTCACGTTCTCCCAGAAACTCGCCACGGGATGCTCCTTGGGCATTTCGACGTCTGGTACGGCGCTTTGTGGGTAGTGATGCACTTCCTGCACCTCAATCCATCCCCCTGGCTTGAGATGTCTGGGCCATTCGTCAGTCGATGCGGAATCATTGGACATTCGGCGCCCTTCTCGCCGGGTTTATCCTCCAAAGTTGGGACGGGGCCGAGCAATGACCTACTGTAAAGCCTGGCCGAACAACTTTGGCCAGTCGCGAATGCCCATCACGACGTGGCGAGCATGGATGTAGTCAAAGTGGTTTTCCGGGAATAGCCATGTTGACTCGGCATCATCCACCACGAAACGAACATTTGGCGGCAGCCACTCTGGTTGGATAGGGGACAGGTCTATGCCTAGGACATGAGCACTAGGGTATAAATCTCCCACTGTCCAGTTGTTATATGCAATGGTCAGCGCTTCTGGGCCCGACTAGTCTTCCATTGCGCCATGAAGGTCGAGGGACCGCGAGGGGAATGTGTGGACGAGAAGGAGAAAATAACGGGGATCCAACACCTGGCTCGACTCACTCTCAATGGACCAGATGCCAGTCCCTGTTCCAATATCGAGAATCTCCTGAGGGTTGTCTCCAATCGGTGCAAAATGGAGCTTCTGGCCGCATAGAAGCTTGACCATGGCGTGCTTCATGTCCTCCCTCTCCTGCTCGACGTCGTCATTCGGAAAGTTATATGCCCCTTCGCGAAACCGATGATATCGCCAGCCGTTCTCGTATGCAAAGTCTCGGACAAAACTCCCGATCGACGTGCTTGCCGACGAAAAAGAATCACTGTCGTAGCCATCACTGAAGCCGTCGCTCATGAATTCACTCCCGTTGTCGAGCAGTAGCCGGTCGCCTTGATCTGTCAAATCCAAAGGCAAGTCTCCGTCTTGCTCCTGTCTCCAGTTGGTGCCAGAGGGCATGGGTCGAGTCGAGTTGCACGTCTCCTCTCCTTCTCGTGCTTGCTCTCCATGCCCGTGGTCGTAGTCTTCTGGACAATCTTGGCAATACTTGTCGAGTGGATCAGCACGGGAGGCTGATTCGGAGCCCATGTCCACCTCCTCTGCCTTGGTACCTGAGCAGTCTCCAGAGTCCTCTGTTGGAATCAAATGCAATTCGGAATCTGGCTGTAATTCTGGCGCCAACCTATTAGCCGACCCTTCATCATGGTGAGCGCGTGAGATGTCAGGATTGCCGGGGGTGTGCCGAGTCTTCTGCTTGAGTGTGGGCATTGGAGAGGGATGAATGGGGGGCGGATCTTGGGCCTCGATCGTATGCTACTGGTCAAATCGTTGGAGAGGATCGCTTGACGCTCGGGTGCCAGACCACAAATGCCTTCCATGCAGCCTTGGTGCATTCCAACAATGAAACGAGCGCATTGGGAAGGGGGGGCCTTGTCTGGGGAGCAAGGCGACCGATTAAGTATCCCTCAATCCATGAAATGTTGCGTATCATCCCGGGAGGCCCCCAGGTGTGGTGCACAGACACCGGGAATCTCATAGATGGAGCGCGGCTGAAGCACCTACAAGGCAAATGGGTGGCATGCAACTGCGGTGGTATCCGGTCTCCAAGTGACTCGGTCGACCGATCCTCTTTGGCTTCGAAAAAAAAATTAGCAACAAGCCGTGGAGAGTGAGGCCTGTCAGAGGGGATGTTTGATCTGCAGGACTCTTGTGGGCAAAAGGGCTTCAAGGGGAAGGAAGCAAGGGCGCTCTCGGATGGCCCTTACAAGCAGAGCGAACAGCAAGCCGGCACAGTTGGGTGATGATGGCTTCCACCTGCGAAAGTGGTTTGGCTCAGGTCGTTGTCGCAATGAATCAATGAGTGGCATCAAGATTGCCAATACCGCTTGGTGCTCCCAATAGAACCGGCGGTATGACAAGAACCGAATCTCAAGGTTTCCGTATGTACAAACGAAGGCGGTCGGGATTCGGATTCTGCTGATCAGCAGATCAACAGAGGCGGATCGAGGCTGAGCTGAAGAGGTCCGAAAACGTCAAACTCGGCGGCGGGGGGGAAGGCGAGGTTGGGGGGGAGAGGGAGAGGAAGGCTCTCGAGGCTGTGACCGATTTGAGGGTTGTCCTCACGACTGGACAGGCCCGCGCCAGAGCGAAAGAACGGATAGGAGAATACTCCGGATTGTCGGCCAGAGCCTCGCGGCGAGGGGAGGGGGACGGCCGAGCAGTGAGGGCAAAGTGCGTCCACTATATCCGTGCGAAACGCCAGAGATGGTTGTGGAGGAAGTTCTCTTGGCGCTTGTTGATGCGTGGTCTTCGCCTCCATCCAAGTCGTCGAGATGTTGGCGAATCGAATGGCCCATTGATCGGCACTGTACTCCGTACGTGACCAGCCAAATTATGTTTGTTTGTCACTGAGGGCCGTTGGCTTTGTATGCCGTACAGAACCGACTGCCGGCCGATTCTCCCTCGGGCATCCCACAGTATGTATGCCAATCGTGAGGGTTCAACATTCAAGTACGGAGTACGGAGTTGTAGTCCATCGGCTGCTCCGGCTGTTGGGTGCCATGGGGGAGTTGGAGAGCGCCGGGCCTGGGTGCATTGGCGCATCGAGAGCGCCTATGGGACCCCTAGGAGACTCGCCTCGAGTCAGCGAGGGGCGGCCAACGTACGGAGTTCTTTGAGCCACATCGGAGGCGACTCCTGACTCGGATGGGAAATGCTCGCGTAGCGAAATGGATCTTGGGTGCATACCTTTTGGGCTGAGACCGGCCGACGGGATCAACCCGATGCATCTCAAATCTCAAGATTGTGATCATCTTGGATTCGACAAAATTGGACTCTGCACCCGGCCAGCGAATCCCCAAGTAAGTCATTGAAAACGCCAGGCATCGATCAGGTACTGGTATTGGCAGGTCTCGGCGGAGATGGAAAATGTCTCTGCGCTCCTGGGAGCACAGAACTGGATCGTTCTGCCGCCCGCTTGGCATAGAAGCTTTCACCGAGCCCTCCGGCATTGGTCGGCGATCCAAAACAGGGGCTGGCGCTCAGCAAGACAACCTCACCCCAAAGTCCTCAAGGATCTCGCATGCCGATTGGCCCTCATCGTTTGCCGAAGTCATGATGGATGGACGCATTGATGGATGGATTGATTGCTTGCTTGATTCATCGATCAGTGTGATGATGTGAAGTTGCGAAGAAGCAGCTGGAGATGCAAAGGGCAGACGACTCAGTTGCCCTGTTGCTCCATACAGTGCCGAACACAGTGCTAATTTTAGTACTCCGTAGGGGACTTTCCCTCTTTTCTCCGAGTCGCATCTCGGGAAAGAGCAACATAGTACGGAGTACGAGTACCTTGGTCAAGACGGCAACTGCGGGCACGTCTTCTCACCGTGCAGCTCCTTCCCGGTCCAAACCCTTGAAGCTCCTTCTAGATATGCGATTCCATTGCCATCGAAAATAAATTGATCAACCTTGTTGTTTTGATCGCGATCTCGGCTTGGATTTGACGGGGAAAACATCAACTAAATCGTGACATTGTCAATACTCGTTTGCAGCTGGCATTGATTGCTTGAGCCTCCCGAGACTACTACGGAGTGCTACTACAGGTACGAGAGGGACACGCTTCCGCTAACGTCAAGATGCGCAATACGAGCCATTCCAGCGGTAGCCCGAGCATTCACCTGTTCCTTGACGTGATGTGACCAGCGATCTTTTATTTCTCCTTTCGAGGCATCTTAAAAGTATGGGAACTTTCAAAATCTTATCCTTATTCTGCCTCTTTCTTCTTCAGCCGGTTTAACAAATGTCGCGCAGGCCCAGAGGTCATCCTCGCTGTCTTGGCAGTCTGGCTTTCGACCCAGATGAGGTCATCGGTGATGCCTCACGGTTGCAGCGAGCCCAGGATCATCTGGCCAACAATGCTTTCTCACGCGCGAGCCGCGTTCTGCTGGGCCTCCCAGAGAAGGACTCCTATGCCTATCGGGCCATGGCAAGCGTCAAGCTGGACGAGGCCCAGCGTGCAGTCGATCTGGGCGCCGTCAACGGCCTCCATGCGTGGTATCAGGACGAGCATGGACAATCCAGAGATCAGCCTCCCTCGCCGGATGTCGAGGCCTACATCTCCATCTTCGATCCCGCATCGAGCACATCTGCCGCCCTGAAGAACTTTGCCACCAACGCGAAAAGGGACTCGATCCGCTCCGAAGCCGCTGAGCATCTTGCGCGCAAGAGATATCTTCACCCAGCCGTTGCTGCCAGCCTGGCGGTTCCCAGGTGCAAATCGCCGCCGAGCCACAATCCGTCCTTTGTCTTCTGGGCCTGGTCGTGCCGCGCGTTGGAATGGTGCGGGCCATGTGCCTCGTCGGAGCGGGTCGCCACGAGCCATCATGTCCTACCCATCCTCATGCATCACTTTGGCTGCGCAACGCCGTCGCACGAGAGCCTGGAGATCCTACGACGGATCGCGGACGGCCGCAGCGTGGTGGACGTGGGATCCGGGAACGGATATTGGACCCTCCTCCTTCGGCGCTACGGCCTAACCGTCCATGCCATAGACAACATGCAGAGCGAGTGGAGGGTCACCTGGGTCGGCGATACCACGATCTCAGATGGCGTCCAATGGCTGCGGGGCCACGATCACGGCAAGGACATGGTCCTCCTGCTGGTCTATCCCGTTGTCGCGGCCGCTGGGAGCTTCACGCGCCAGCTAGTCGCCGCCTATCAGGGAGATACCCTGGCGGTGGTTGGCACGCAAAACAACAATGGGTACACGAGCTTCGAGGGCATGACGATGGACCACTTTATGGCGCGGTGGCATGGAGAGTGGACGAGAGTCGCGCAGGTCCCTCTCCCCAGTTTCCCAGGCAAAGATGAAGCCCTGTATGTCTTTCAGCGAGGAGCTCGGGCGCCGAAAGAATCCAACGGGGCATAGAGCGACTGTGTTGAAGTTCCTGTCTTTCTCTGGCTCTTCTCACTGTTTTTTCTCATTTTTTTTTCTTTCTATTTTCTTCTTCCTTCTCACTCCTTTCAATTCTGTTGGGGCCTGCGAGGATCTGGGACTCGACAGTCTTACACCGGGACGACGTAAACAGCAGCAGAGACACCATCCAAATCCGCGGCCCTGCCCTCGACGACTATGGCGCTCATGGACGATGGACGACGGCTCTTGATATCAGACGGTGGAATCGTCTAGTCAAAATTCGAGACAAACTTCTCGGCATCCGGATCTCGACTCGACCCCGACGTCCAGGTCGCTGAGCTGCGCCGCCGCATCGTGCAGGGCGCACGGGTTGTCCTCGTACCGTCTACTCCGCAACTGGTAGGCAACGTGTGGCTGCTCACGGGCTATGGCCATCTTGTACATGGTCCTGCATACCCGTACATGCACGAGCACGAGTACCTGCTCCGTTCATGCGGATCCCCAGCTTCCCTCGCCGAGTCTCATCCATCCAGCCCGTCCACGCGATTTTCTTGCCTCCTTCACAGCCATCACACCTCGAAGGAGAGCATAGACTTCCTGGGCGATCTAGATGCTCGGCTCCCCACACGTCTCTTCGGTGACCTGCTGAGCCAACAAGCCCGCTGGTTCTCGAGCCTTCGCATACGAGTACATATCGCGCTGTCTTGTGTCGTAGCTGAGAGCGACCCCACTGCCTGCTTGCCCTCCATCCGCCGCCCACGCCGCCGCCGCCGACGCAATGTCTGTCGTCGTGGACGACGGCGACCGTCGCAGGGGCTATCCTGTGTCGAGATCTCGTGATCAGCGCCCCGATGACGAGCCATATCGAGACCAGCCCAGATATCGCGATCCCAGAGACCATGGCTACGCCTATCCTGCGGACGATGCAGACGATCGCTACATATCGAGCCGCAGACGAAACGACGTGCCTCGATCCGGTGTCCCGCATCCGTCCCACGGCGATCCAGATCCCATGCCGCTAAGAGGCCAGTCGGCGTACAAATATCCCGACGAGCCGCGGGACGTCTACCATGCCGCCTCGCCCGGCCGGGATTCGCCCTATCGCGACTCGAAAGCGCGGGACAGTGTCAGAGATTCAGAGACCCATCTCCTTCCAGGCGCCTTTCCCGAGGATGAGCCCGCCAAGGACAGCGGCGACGAGCGGCGCAGACGGCATCAAGATGACTTCGGACCCCCATACGGCAAATACGACAAGTACGACAAGCCGAGCAGGGAGGCGCCGCGAAGTCGCCCGGCCGAGCCGGTCTACGACATGTATGATCGTAAATATGACAGCAGGAGGGACGACAGATACGGCGACACTCACGACGAGAGAGACGACGCGCGGTACGAGAGGCGCGACTACGATGACCACAAGCCCAGATACCCGCCGCAGAACTACAGCCGCCGATACGAAGATGGCGTTGATGCCAGGAAATCCGATCGGTGCATCCAGAAAGTTCGCGACGAAGACGACTTGGCATACGGCGAGAACACCTTACTATCGCCGGATAGCCAGGCTTCGTATGGCTTCACGTCTTTCATCCCCAGCGCTCTCTCGGATGTGAGCCGCTCCTCCAAGCACTCCCATGAGGCCGAGGACCATCCGCAGATCCGCGTCGAGGAGCAAAGTGGCAAAGTGGTCCGCTACGACTCGCCGCGAGGGGGTCATCGGGGCTCCTCCAAGTCTCTAGACATCAGCAGCGACCGGAGGAGATACGCCCCCTCAGACATCGAAGACCGCCATCACGAGTCGTCATACCGAGACGATGAGGGCGATGCGAGGTTCAAGTCGAGGCCAAAGTCTAACTCATTGACCGTGCAGCCGAGCGGCTACGGTCGGGACAGGTCCCAGGATCGCCGCGGAGATCGACTGGCTGTCCCACCAGCGCTAGTCGTCGAGGCGGATCGACGGGACAGAGACAGGGTGGAGGACTCGCGGGGTCCCGGCCGAGACAGATCCCCTTTGCCGTCGGGCCACAGGCAAACCCTGAGTGTCGATACCGGGCGGCTGGGCGCCCTCACGCTCGCTTCCGCGCCGCCCTCTCCCATGCTTGAGTCCTACCACGGCACCTACCAACAAAGCTCGCCGATGCCCTCCCCCCTAATCATCCCGGCAAGAAGCCCCGTCCTGGATGACCTAAAAAGCATCGAGGCGCTCTCCCCACTCAACTCCGACGGCGAGGCTTCCAAGAAGCTCAGCAGGCGAGCCCGGTTCCACGACCCAGAGGACATCGCCTCCAGGCTTGCGCAGGCCCTTAAGGGCAGCCACGCCCCCAAGATTGAGCCGCTCATCGAGATCCTCCCCAGCCTCACGCACGAGCAAGTCATGGAGCTGCGCGCCGACTACAAGCAGATCGTCAAGACAGGCTCGGACCGCAAAGGCGTCAACGTCGCCAAGCACATCCGCTCGCGGCTCAAGGACGAGGACCCCGTGCTCATGAAAGCCTGCTATGCGGTGGCGCTCGGCAAGTGGGAGAGCGAGGCCTACTGGGCCAACTTCTGGTACCAGGGCGACAAGACCCGCCGCGAGCTGCTGATCGAGTCCCTGATGGGTCGGACGAACGACGACATTCATCGCATCAAGGCCGCCTTCTCGGACAAGAAGTACGACGGCAGCTTGACAAAGTGCATGAAGACGGAGCTCAGGGAGGACAAGTTCAAGAAGGCGGTCATGATGGTCCTCGAGGGGAACAGGATGGAGGAGTACGACCACCACGGCCGCCTGATCCCCATCGACTACAACCAGGTGGACTCTGACGTCGCCGACCTGCGCAAGGCCATCAAGTCCGAAAAGGGCGGCGAGACGCTCATGATCTCCATCGTCGTGCAGCGGAGCGACAGCCATTTGCGTGCCGTCCTGCATGAGTACGAGCACGTCTACCATGCCAATTTTGCCCGCGAAGCCCTCAAGAAGAGCGGCAACTTAATCGTACGTAGCGATACCCCTCTTCCCCTCTCCCCTCTCCCCTTCCTCTATTCATCGAAAGCAAGCGCACGGAATGAGGAGAGAGAAGGACACAAAAATGTGAGGCTGACCTGTTCCGGACAGGGTGAACTCCTCGCACACATCCTCAACGGCGTCATCAACCGCCCCGTGCGCGATGCCCTACTACTCAACCACGCGCTAACGGCGACGCGCAAAGAATCACTGAGGCGCGAGCTGCTCATCTCCCGCCTCATCCGCTTCCACTGGGACCCGGTGCACATGCAGGAGGTCAAGAGGGCGTACCGGGAGCGCTACGGGCAGAATCTTCAGGACGCCGTCAAGGAGGCTACGTCGGCGCAGTGGGGGCTGTTCTGCAGCGAGCTGTGCATAGGGCGCATGCCGGATCATGTGCGCAGGATAGAGAGGGTCGACCGGGGCGAGGCTCCTAAATGAGAGAGACAAGGTTCTTCACGGGTAGGGTGTGATTTTTGGATATTTTCTTCGGTGCTTGGCTTTTACGAGAGTTTGGGGGCATGGGCCTTCATGCTATGGATGGCTTTGGCGATCTTGATTTGGAAACCAATGGTGTGGGCTTTTGGGCCTTGCTGTTTACGGTGGGCGGCTAACCCTTCGTGGTCAGGGGTTAGAACAGCTTTTCAGAATGCTTTGAGGTTTCTCGTTCTCGAATGCTTGCTTCAATCGAAGGTGTCATAATTCAGGTCAAACGGATAACTACTATATGGCCAAAATTTGAATCTATTTATTTTTCCCCTTGCCCCTTTTTCCTCCTTTCTGCCCGCCCTTCGAGTCTCCTTTACCTTTGCCGCCGCCTCCGCCTCCACCTCCTGTCGCTCCACTGATGCCACCCGACGCCATGACCTTGACCTTGCCCACGGGCACACAGTTGTTCACCATCTCCGGCTTGAACGTCTTGATGAGCTCGATCTCCCTAGGCCAGATCCTCTCCTTATCCCTCGCAGACTCGTCCACCACGCCCTTTTTTGAGGCAGCAATGCTCCATCTCTCCAGGATCTCCTTGACGGCCTTGCCCTTCTTCACCGCCCCGGGCTGCAGCTTCACCTTGTACTTGAAACGCGCCATGGCGTTCCACGGCGCGCACACGGGGACCGCTTCGAGGATCTCGTCGCCGGGAAGCGGCCAGCCCACGAGCGAGTCAGGGGTGGCGTTGGATTCGCCGTCGTCGGCGCCCTCGGCGCCCTCCTCCATCATGGCCTTACGCGTCTCTTCCTGCTGCGCGACCTCCTCCTGCCTGCGCTGGTGCAGCGCCCTGCGGCGCTCCTTGGCGGCGTCGAGCTCGACCTGGCGCTGGACTCTAGCTGCCGCCTCGGCCTTGGCTCGCTGCCGGCCGGCTGTCGCTCCGATGAGGGCCTCCGCGGCAGCCTTGTCCTCCTCGTCCTGGTGCTTGTACTTCTGTGCGATCTTTTTCGCTTTGCCTTTCTGGCCTCGCTTTCCCGTGCCCTTCTTTGGCTTGGGCTCGGGCCTGGACGGGAGTGTCGAGGGTGCGCGGGACGTAGTTTGGGACGTCAAAGGGCTAACTTCCTGTTCTTGGCCGCCGTTGTCCTCTTCTCGTTCCTTGTAGCTGTCGTCATCGTCGCTCTCACCTGCGACTTCCATATGCTCATCAAACGCGCCACTTTCTGGGATGCGCGAGACCTCGGGAGCAGCTTCAACACTCGACTGATATAAGACTCGCAGTTTCGCAATCATGTTTCCTGGCGCTTGGCTACCAGCGAAGGCGCCCTCGAAAGCCTGAAGGGGATTTGCTCTTTCGTCTTCATCTCGTCGGTCGTCTTCGTCACCAACATCAGAGTCTTGCTCGCCTTTCCCACCTTCTTCCTCTTCTAGTTCGTCATCGTCGTCATCGCCGCCGGCGACATTCTTTTCGACCTGCTCTGTGTTCTTCTCTTCCGACTCGTCCTCCTCATCATTGTCCCCTGTGGATGGTGTCTGATCGGCAAGATCATCCTTGTCCGCATTGGTCGACCTTGTGCTTGGGCCGGAATCGTCGTCGTAAAGTCGGTGTTTCGCGTGATGTGATTTACTGTCCTCGCTAATTTTGAACATGACTCCAAATCCGAGTAAAAGCTGTGTCGGTGGGAGAAAATTCTTCTTTCCCTTGATGTGAAAGCTACCAATTGGCAGAACATCTCCCGTCGGTGCGACCTTGGTGACTTGGTCAGCATCCACCCACCAAGCGCCCATGCCGGCTTTCGAGTCCCAAGCCTCTGACGTGCAGACACAGAGTGAGCCCGCTTGCGCAAGAGTTGCGGGTGGGATGGGAGCATCCGGCGCATTGGGGTTGTTCTTGATGACAATCGAAGGCGATCCCCGCAAATCCGCGTGGCAATAAACGTCGCCCTTTCTGAGGTGTCTACTGTAGAGCAAATCGTGTTGATGAGAGTCTCGTCCGGCAAGGACGAGATATCCATCCGACGACAAGAACCACGTGAATTTCTCGAACCACATCTGATTCCTGATGGGTTGCAGGAGAGCTTTCTCTTGCTTCAAGGCTTTCTTCAGATCCTCGGTGACCTTCTGCTCAGTGCTTCTCAACGCCTTGGCTGCCTGTTGCTGTGTTTTCTCTTCCTTGACGGCGGCCGACTTCCGTTGGTCGTAATAGTCTCTTGCGTTTCCCCAAGGACTCATTGTGAGCAGGATGTCGACAGTCAGCCCCTTGGCCTGAGTCTTACCCTGATCGGCCCTGGTCGCTAGGCTTTCGTCCTCGGATTCACTGTCTGTTTCGGAAAAGATGTCATCGTCTGCGTCCTCGTCGTCGAATTCTTCTTCGGCCAGGGTCAACGTGATGGTGTTTTCCGAGAGCTTCAAGGGGACGTTGATGATAGCAGCCACCGGGTTGCCCATCTTCTTCTCCCGCTCAATGAGCTTTCCAATGTCGACCCAGTCCATGCCCTGGGTGAGAAGCCCGTTGACAGCATCCATAGCCTCCTGAACACGCTCGACATTTGCTTCGATAGCAGCTGCCTTCCGCGCGTTCACGGCCTGAGCGTCTTTCAGGCCTTCAATTCTCTTAGCCTGTTCTCTCCTTGCCGTCTCGATTTTCCTTTCTGCGGCTTCCTCTCTGCCAACAAGACGTGACTCGAGCTTCTGGCCCTCGAGGGATGAATAGAATTCGTCCACTGTTCGGTTGTAGCCATCAAACTCAAGAACCTCGATCGAGGGGTCATTCTTCAGATTGTGCGGCAAAAATGGATTGAATTCTTCGTAGAGAATTTGATCCCGTCTTGATGTCGAGGCCTGCACGTCCGATCCATCTGATGCTCCGGGCCTGCGCTTGGCAAATATGTATCCCTTGCAGGTGGCTGAAGAGGTGATGCTTTCGACAATTTCTCGCGCTTCTGTCAAGCACCTGACCAGTTCATCTAGCAGGGTTTCATTCTCGAGGATATCGGAAGCCTTCTTCTTCGGGTCGAACTCGTTTGCTTTGAGCGAATGCTCAATGACAACGGGGGGGAGTTCCGTGATGGAAACTGCGAGTCCTTTGCGCAGATCTGCGTTGCCTTTCGACTTCTTGTCGGCCTTTGAAGCACCTGAAGCAGCTCTCTCGGCCAAGGATTTCAGGGCATCTCGGACCCGTTCCTTGGTGAGAGGAGGCACGCTGGCGAAATTTTGCGTATTCTCAAGCGAGTACTCCAAGCCCATCCTCTGAGGCATCCGCCCTTCCCCTTCCGCAACATTTCGCGCAATCGCAATGATTTTCAGGTCGGCGTCTGTCAGGATGATGTTTCCACTCTTGAAGGAGTCAGCGATCGATATTAGGGAGCCCTCCTGCTGTCGGTGGGTAGAGATGACAAACCGCGAAGAACTCCAGGAACAGCCGATATTGCCCATCGCTAAATTGAAACTCCAGGATCCTGTCCGACCCAATCTGTGAGACCGAGGTGAGTCTCCGCGTCTTGAGAAACTTCCTGAGCCTGGCGACAAACGCCGACGGTGTCGCGGCGGTTGTGCGAGCAAACTCTGTCAGGTGGCATCGAAATCCCGTGTCGATGATGACCTGTTTTTTGTTGTCGGGCTTGGCGAACTTGAGGAGGAGAATCTTGGACGAGAGGTCGTAGACATTGGCAAGGCGCAATGTCACCAAGGTCGACTGGAGCTCGTGAGCGATTACCTGCGGGTAGAGATGTCAGAACCAGCGACACTCCTCCGGGGACGAAGCATGGGATGCCGGATCCACATGGAAAGCGAGAACTCACCTTTACGTCCAACGACGAGAACCTCTGCTTCATGTTGGAAAAGACAATGCCTTGCGCGGCAGTGGAGGACCAGGAGTGGCCGGGTTCCCCAACGCAGAGAAGACCAGGGGAAACAGTCGCGATGCTCGACGACTGGCGGATTCTCCCACGCGCTCGAAGCCAACGAGGGGCAGCTCGGCGCCGCGGGGCAAGCGCAACCGCGAGTCCGCGACGGGACGACGCCGTGGTCCGGAATCAGTCACGTGATTAGTCTGCTGATAGCTGCTGACATAATTAGACAACATGTCGACGACCTCTGATCAACCGACTGTAAGCTACCCTGGAGATCATTTCAAGTATTCAATGGATCAATGCACATCAAATACTCTTGATACTCGGTATCGAGATTGAACATCTTTCTTGTCTTGAGACGAGTGCAGCTTCAAGTTGATTTGGATTGATGGTCGTATTCGAATGCTGATACCTGGAAGGACTCGATATTATGCCATGGAACGAGGAATACATGCGTGAACGAGTCAGCCTTCGCATGAGATGAATCTTCACCGGGAATGCAGGTAAATCTGCACGGCAGTGTCATGAGTCTACCTACGGAGTGCAGAGTAGTATCACTTAGTCCATTGGAGCCAGCAAAACGCTATGGCGATGCTCACAAGCAGGAGATGCAGCAAGACTCGTCCCAAGCTGCTTGGCAGACGCACTCGTTGGTGTTACGAGCTTCTCTGCAAAGCCTGCAATGCCTGGATATTCCATTACTTGTGCTCCGTACGGAGCACATGCCTACCTTGGAGGACAGCTCTTCACACCCAAGACCAATTTGTCACTTTGTCACCATCAGCGCGCTTGTCACGGACTACGAGTGTTCGTACTCATACGGAGTACACCGTACGGAGCACAGGATACCTGGACTCATGCATGCAAAGCAACTACATATGTACGAACTCGCAGAGCCTCGTGAGGCCATCACAATTTGGATCGGCCTGTTCGCATACCGGCACAGGTACGGAGTAGGGAATAGGCATCTCGGACTTTCAATGGTCAAGGCTGGTTGGTGACCAATCAGACGTCGCAATGGCCTAGGTCTCATCGACTCAAGAGTCCAGCTCTCGTATCCACGCATTTCGCGCTCCGTGCTAGTCAGGAGATGGGCTGGTGGGAGCCTTGGCTGAAAGCCATTGCAGTACGGAGTGCTCCATATGTACTCCGTACTCCGTACGAGTACACATGCTCCGTCGGCAGGCACTGAAAATCCTCCTCGGAGCACCGACAATGGGACCACAGCTAACTCCTTGAGCGGAGATGTGTGCTTCGCATTCCGTACCGACGCTACGAAGCCCATCACGGTGCGCAAGACCTTCCTCGGCGAGGGCAGCAGCAACGGCTGAAACGGGAGACCTACCTGTACCTGTGCGACCGACTCCCTCAGGCCCACCCTCATCGCCCGGACAGAGTACGGTTCGGGAGGGTTTGAAACAAACCGACGTCTGCCGCGTCTCATCTCCGGGGCACAAACGCCCTTGCCTCTTTTTAGCCGGCACGGCGGGACATGTCGCATCACTCAGTGGCCAACCAACCAGCAAAGGAGGCCGGCCCCAGTGCCATAGTGCTGATCTCACACTGCTCGCGCCTGATTGTGTTCGAGGCCGTCCGTTGTCTGCTGCTTGGGTGTGTCGTCACGGCAACCGCGAGGCGCCTCGGCCGCGAGCAACGTTCGAGATGCGACGTGCCCGGCACCAAAGGAACGGACTGCAGGCTATCGGTTGAGCGCAGGCCACAGGGCCTGGATGGCCCGGAGCTATTGGCTCTCGCAATTTGACCAGCGCCAGCTGATCGACCGCAGCCGCGTTGCCGTTGCGTGCAAAGGCGCGTCCGCTTCGACATTGGATCCGAGATTGGATTCCCGTACCCGCACGAGGATGCACATTCGGAGAGCATTGCACCTGCCGGAAGCGCGAGGATATTCGTAGAAGCACATCGACGTCGATAGCAGGCGACAATCATTGGGTCTTGGTATCGACGGGCCAATGGGGAGGATGTTTCGGAGGAGATGCTGCAGTGTGCACGTCGATGGGCGACGAGTGAAACACAAGGCGATGTGCAGTGGATGGAAGTTCGTCGGTCGACGAAGAAAAAAAAAAAGAAATCAATGCGGGTGGCGGGCCGACGACGCAGACCAGCCACTGCTGCATCTGCGCGTAAGTACGAGTAAATATAGCAACGACCCGAGATACCGCCGGAATACTCCGCGTCCCGCCTGCAAAACACACAACGATGCTAGTACCAACCCGGTATTTTTTTTGCGTTCTGGTCTGGGCAGAGCTGGAGAGAAGGAACGAGTGCTGCGGTAGCGCGGTGAATCCCTCCGCGCCTTCCTGCTGTTCTAGGGGGTAACCCTACACGGAAGGACCTTTCGGGGCCACCCCTGGCTCCTGCCTCCTTCCTGAGTATCCCGTTGATACGAGTGCCGGTACGGAGTACTCCGTACTACCTCCTGTACAGGTAGGTACCTGGACGGGGTACTTAGTAACCTATCGTACCTCCGACCTACGACGAGTTACTTGTAACTTCCCCAGCACAACAACCTTGTTGTTTCCACTCGATCTTCTCCCCAGTCCCCTCACTCCTCTGAGTTTCACGACATCTCTCGCGCCAGACCACTCGCTACGTAATGGCATGCCGCGTCGGCAGCCCACTGTGATTCTCAGGATGATGGACGGGCACTGGCCGAAGCACCGGGGGTTCAGCCCAATCGCGACACTCCACGATTTCACAATATGTACGGGATCGAGACAACGCATGTGCTCAGAAGATGCCCCCTTCCTTGCAGCGCACGGGGAATCGACAGCCCCGGCGACAGGCCCGGCGATGGGCTGACGGGGAGCTGGCAAGCTGGGAAGCTGGAGGCGAGAGAAGTCAAGGGCACAGCACCAGCTCACCCAGCATTGTGGACATCTTTCCAAAGCCGACCTGTCCGGCACCGAATTGACAGCGGCAGCCCTTGCGGAGGGACGTGACGACATCCCTTGCGGCGTGGCCACAGATACGGCCGGCTCCAGCACCATCGCGAGATCGAATCCGCCCGTCTCGGCCTCCCAGCCATCGACTTTTTTTTTCTTCTCCTCTAGACCCCCTCTCCAGGCATCTTCCCACGAGTACGGCAATGGTCATAGATGGGTATCGGTACTCCGTACCTTGGGATCACTGGAAAGGGAGCTTCGCATATTCTACGGAGTACGGAGTACTCCGTACTCGTACGAGGTACCTCTTCATGGAGCTGCATCAGCTCAGATGCAACCTAATAAACGCCATGACTTGGAGAGAGAGATTCTCGGTGGCGCCACTGGTACGAGTACTCCGTACCTGTGCTGGGCTCGGGATGCGTCAACATCCACCCACAGTGACCGACTCGTTACCCGCTCTCATCTGTGGTGGGATTGCCTTGCCTTCTCCAGACTCATTGTCTCTTATCTGCAGCCACTGTCAGTTGGGACGCACGCAGACGCCCTCGCATACACGAGTGTGTACAACCCGCCAGGCCAAGGCGGACACCGATGGGGTCGTGGATCAGGTGAGCCTTAAGGCAAGGCAAGGGAGAGAGGCCAGCCCCGGGCGGGAAAAGAAAGAAAAAAGAAGGAAACGGGGACAAATAGAAGAAGAGCCTCCCTCGGCAACGAGAGCCCTTCCGTCCTCCTACTGGTCCTCGAACTCGGGCCTGTAACAGGGAGAAAGAACGAGTACATACGGAGTACTACAGCCACGGGTACGGAGTACTCTCAGGAGGTTCAGGAAGGGAAACCGAAAAAGAAAGAAAGATAGGCGACGCTATCCCAACAGAGGCTGTACTCGTACACACGGAGAACCAGTCCCCGACCTGGCGGCTTGCAGCTGGAAACGCAGGCAGGAAAGAGGCCCCTCCCCCCTCTTTTGTCGCAAATTGGCCTGACCGACCATCACAATACCGGCATGGTACGGTCGGAGTACTCGTACTCCGTGCAGATACCGATACAAGTCACGTCGATACGAGTACATTTTGGGGGAAGAGAACCTCGGTCATCATCAGCAAGCCCGCCGCCCAATTTTGACAAGGGGCTGGCGCGAAACACGAAGGGAGGCTGGGAGAGGCGGGAAAAGGGGTGGTTGGAAGTCATCGAATGTGGAGTTGGCGCTGGGGATACCTGCACTGGCATACGGGTACGGACCACGGAGTACGGAGAACGGAGTACATACAGGCACCGTGCCTGCTTGCCTCCGTGCGCTTACCGCTGGGTTACAGCGCATATTGTGCGAAGCAGCTTGCTTGCACGAGCAGCAATATCTCTCAGCGCGCTGGGCACGACGGACGCAGTGGACAGGACTCGCTCGCGCAGTGAGCCCCTTGGATGGAGATAGGGGAGGGGAGGCACAGGGGCTGACACATCACGGTCGATTGGACATGACGAAATCTGCTCCATACGACATGTTGACAACAACAACAAAGGGTGGTCGGGCAGCTCCGGGGTGTACTGTATGTCAGACGCGTGAGCAGGAGGCGGTAGGCTGGGGGTCAGCAACACGACCAGAGAGGAAAAAGAGGCTTCGGAGCTCATGCAGAGCTCATGCAGAGCTCGCAAAAGCTCGCAAAGTTTGCAGGGAAGAGGTTGGCTGAAGGTGGAGAAGACGTGGAGCAGACGTGCTACAGGCGTCAGGAGGCTATTCCGCATTGGTCGGGGATAAACAACGAGCCCCTGGTTCCTGGGGCCGGCCAAACACGCCGAATCGCTCGGTTCACCCTCCCGCGCTTCCTGGGCAACGCCCGTGGCTCGCGTCGCCGTGCGGTTCTGGCCAGAGATGGGGGCCCGGTCCCCCGTCTTCAAAACCCCGTCGTGCGTCGGCCGCATTCCTCTCTCGATTCTTACTCTCCAATCACCTCCATCCGCATCAGAAACAAGACTGCCAAAAGCAAGAAAGGAAAGACTTCAAAGAGGCCTTCGCTCCCTCTCATCTTTCCTTCGATTCTTTGTTTCCAACAGAACATCAACAACAACCTCGAGGACTTCTTATCTTCCTTTCGTGCTACGGAAGGTTGTTGAGAAGCTTCTCCCGCGTCAGCGCAAGCCGCCAACCTGGACTTTGAAGCCCGCATCCCCGTGCCCTTCAGCGTCTTTCCCTCCGCCTACAAGGAGACCGAATCTCAGACCGCTTCCGTGTCCATCCATCAGGAGTCCCATACAGCCGGACGGGAAGGTCAACACTCCTCTTTCTCCGTCACCGCCGAGCAACCGCGCGGCGAGACTCGCATCGAAGAAGAGGTCCGCATCACGCGTGAAGAAGAGCGCTACCACCGTCCCGGTGCCCACTCCGAGACCATTGTGAGAAAGGAATTCGAGTAAGTCAAACCAAGTCTTTTATTTTATTATTATTCTCAAGGCGGGGCTCCCCTCTCCGCCACGACAAACCGGAGAAGATGAGAGGGGAGGGGACGTCTTGAGGACGGAGAGGGAAAAGGGAGCAGAAGGGAGAGGGCGAGAGAAAAAGCAGCAGCAGCAGCAGCAGCAGGAGGAGGCCACGACATCAGCATCATCATCACCACCAGCTCCAGCTCCAGCACCACCGTCACCCGTCATCATGGCATGTCCGAGAGTCTGGCCCTGTCGAGAAGCCCCTTTCCGGGGTGAGACTTGGCAAATTAAGGGGACAACTGGAGCTGCCTTGGTCAGCACGCGCACGAACCATCCAGCTCGACCGGGGGATCAGGCTTTGCTCTCTCGACCCATGTCCTTCTGCACATCGCCCTGCCCGAGGACCCCCGTCTAGGCCCACTCACCTTGGACTTGGGTGCTCCACTCATCAGACATAAGAGGAGCTACGGACTAACGGACTTCTCTTTCTAGTCTTATACCATCAACGCAGCACTCCTCCGTAGACTTTTCCCAAGTCCAAGTCGCCTCAGAGACTCCCTCCCACCTCATCAACCCCATTGACGTTGCTGAACGTCAATACCGCGAACACTTCGGCCCTCAGTACAGCTCCTTCGGCTCCCAAGTCAACGACTTCGCTACCTCGAGCGGATCTTCCCACGTCAACGTCAACAAGACCGAGACCGCAGACAACACCCGTCTTTCCCACTCCAACTCTTCCAAAATGGGCCACTACAGTGACGACGGTTCGTACACACCTCTACTTGATTATCATCATCATCATCATCCCCTCACGCTCCGCCAAGCCTTCCCGCCCAGGCCTTCTCACTCTGACAGCCTCGCTAACTCGTCTTGGGATTAGGCCGTTACCACACCACCGCCGGCCAGGTCTTCCACAACCTCGCCGACAAGGTTGCCCACCACCACCACCATGGCCACAACGAGCACATCGATGTGAACATCCGTGAGAACATTACCATCTCCGGCAATGGCGCTCCCGCTGTCCACACCCGCCCCATCTCCAACGGCAGCAGCCATCTGCCCAACACCGTCAGCATCCCCTGCAACCACATCCGCCTGGGTGACTTCTTGATCCTCCAGGGCCGCCCCTGCCAGGTGATCCGCATCTCCACCTCCTCCGCCACCGGCCAGTACCGCTACCTCGGTGTCGACCTCTTCACCAAGCAGCTCCACGAGGAGTCCTCCTTCATCTCCAACCCTGCCCCCAGCGTTGTCATCCAGACCATGCTCGGTCCCATCTTCAAGCAGTACCGTGTCCTCGACATGAACGACGGCTTCGTCACCGCCATGACCGAGACCGGTGACGTCAAGCAGGGCCTTGCTGTCGTCGACCAGTCCAACCTCTGGTCCCGCCTCAAGGGCGCTTTCGAGTCTGGCCGTGGCAGCCTCCGCGTCCTCGTCCTCAACGATGGCCCCCGCGAGATCGCTGTCGAGATGAAGGTCATCCACGGCTCTCGTCTTTAAACTCGTCTCTTGTCTTTTTGTCCCTGTTTATTGCTTTTCATGTTTTTCTTTTAGCTCTATTGTCTTGATGTTTGCATAGTCGATATACACTCCTGACGAGTCCATGTCACGTTCTTCTCATGGGTCCCCTCTCTCCCAACTGTCAACTTGGTGTTCGCCTTTTGCTTGGGCTGTGGGAACGCAGGATGCATATGTGACGAAACCTTCACGTGTCACTGGACTGTATGATTGCGATTACTTTGGGTCTAGGATCGAGTCGATGATGGGACGAATGCATTGCAAAGTGGAATGAGGATGCTTTGGCCAGGGAGGTTTTGGAGGAAAATAGTTATAACGTGGATGATAATCAAGATTGCGTTGTTAATACGAGAGTCGCGCACATCCCTCAATCCTGGTTCCCCTTTGATTCTTGACAGTGCCAAGTCGAGCCCCCCCCCCCCCCTTCTGTCTGAGACCAGCCGTGATTGAGCCGCCCATCGGACGATAGAGAGGCCATTGATCTGTGCCGAATTTAGGCTGATTGTCACGTCTCTGACTCTCGAGGCCTTAGCACGAAGTACTCGTACCCCTTGATGCATACATACCTCAGAGCGCTACCTATCACAGTCGATCACACACACACCATCCGATCAAGAGCTGCTGCGTGCAGCACCTGTTTCCGGCTCAAGTGAGACCTCCAGACGCTTTGCAGGTCTAAGAACCTTGTTGGCTCGAGCCGAAGGGAAGCAATCCAGCTGGTGGTCAAGGTAGTATCTCGATCCTGCCGCCCATCTATATCCGTGTCTCCCTCGCTTGGTCCGTTTCCCCTCCTTTCCGACCTGCACATGCCCGAGCACAGCCTCTACATACTCCTGCCTCTGCTTCTGCTTCTACAAGTTCTTGTGTTTCATACCCAGTCCGAGTCAGTATCTGTGTCATCAGTGATCAGAGTCTCCGAGTACAAGGACCCAACCGCCGCACGAATACATCTCCGACATGGGCGGCCAACAGTCCAGACCTGCAGATTGCGGGGACGAAAAGGCCGTGGAACGGCTCCGCAAGCTCAACGTCCAGGATGATGGTGACTATGTGCAGGTCGACGGCGGCGAGGAGAAGGCCGTGATGGGGGAGTCGGGTGTCCCCGCGCTGGTGCGACAGCCCGAGGGCATCTCGATCCGGGCGCTCGAGGCGTACATTGACAACGTGCTGCGAGACTCGAAGAATAAGTGAGTCCAGCAAACAGGAAACGAGTCAATCTATTGTACATGCATGTGAAGTTCGTATGAATAGCTCACGCTGTCGGTCATTTTAGGCTCGCGATCAACGCGCTGAGCTCGGGCGACCCTCGGCACGCGCTGGCCTCGCGCAAGACCAAGATCGCGGACAAGCAGGTGTTCAACGTCAAGATCCCCATCGAGGGCGGGCCGATCACGAACCAGCGGTCGAGCGGGCGGTGCTGGTTGTTTGCGGCGACCAACGTGTTCCGGGTGGCGCTGATGAAGCGGCACAACGTGGAGGCGTTTGAGCTGTCGCAGGCGTACCTGTTCTACTGGGACAAGCTGGAGAAGTCCAACTACTTCCTGGAGCAGATGATCGACACGGCGGGCGAGGGGCTGGACTCGCGGGTCGTGGCGACGCTGATGGGGGACCTGGTGTCGGACGGCGGGCAGTGGGACATGGTGTACAACCTGGTGGACAAGTACGGGCTGGTGCCGCAGGCGGTGTACCCGGACAGCTGGAGCGCGATGAACTCGGGCGTGCTCAACGCGGTGGTGAAGACGAAGCTGCGCGAGTTCGGGCTGCGGCTGCGCAGGCTGGCCGCGGGGGAGGCGGCGCGGCGGGACCCGCGGGTGCTGGCGGAGGCCAAGGCGGGCATGATCCGGGAGGTGTCGCTGATCCTGACGGTGCTGCTGGGCCCGCCGCCGAAGCCGAGCGCGCGCTTCACGTGGGAGTACGTGGACCGGGACGGGCGGGCGCGCAGCGTGGCGGCGACGCCGCGGGACTTTGCGCGGGACGTGTACAGCGCGGAGCTGCGGATCAGCGCGGCGACGATCGAGGGCATGGTGTCGCTGGTCAACGACCCGCGCAACGCGTACCTGAGCCGGCTGACGGTGTCGCGGCTGGGCAACGTGGTCGGCGGGCGGCCCATCAGCTACGTCAACGTCGACATGGCGACCATCCGGGCGGCGTGCGTCGCGATGCTGCGGGCCGGGCAGCCCGTCTTCTTTGGCAGCGATGTCGGCAAGTTCAGCGACAACGGGACGGGCATCATGGACCTCGAGCTCTACGACTACGAGGCCGGGCTCGACACGAGCCTCTGGCGGGGAATGACCAAGGCGGAGCGGCTGATGACGGGCGAGAGCCAGATGACGCACGCCATGGTCCTCACGGCGGTGCACCTCAACGAGCGGACAGGCCGGCCGCTGCGCTGGAAGGTGCAGAACAGCTGGGGCGCGGGCAACGGCGAGGGCGGCTGGTTTCTCATGACGGACGCGTGGATGGACGAGTTTGTGTACCAGGCCGTCGTGGACCCGCGCTTCTGCCCGAAGGAGGTGCGCGACGTCTTGAAGCAGGAGCCCATTGTCCTGCCGCCCTGGGACCCCATGGGAGCCCTGGCCTGAGAGGAATGATGGGACTGGAGATGATGGACCACGACACCACGTCTGCCCGAGGCGATGTTGGCTTTGTTCGCTATAGTAGTTACTACTACTACTACTACTACTACTACCTGTATGAGACTCCTGCTATGTAGGTCGGCAAGTATGTATGTATGTATGTAGGAGCACAGCATTGTTGGCTGCCAGTCTTTCCCTCCAACACGGGTAGGTCTGGCTGGAGACATTCCATGCAGCGAGACTAACGACGAAAAAAAAAAAAAGGCCCCCACGAGCGGCGTGGTCCTCGCCGTCACACGTCATCAGCTTGCCTTCCGACTGGAGCTGTTGTCTTTTTTTCTTTCCTTCTCAGGACGAGTCGGACTGGACCCGAATGCATGTGTGCAGAGTGAGGATGGTCTCGTGAGGCCCCTCCCGAGGCGCAGTCTCCCTTGAGTCTGCTCCGAGAAAATTCGAAGACTGCTATGACGACGACGACGACGACGACGACGATGACGACGATGACGACGACGACGACGATGACGACGGAGGTCGCGACGGGTACGACAGCAAGCACCACCACCACCACAACGTCAACAATAACGACAATGGTATCGTTTCGCCAGTCAGGGGATACGTCATTCGTAAAGGACCCGAAGGAAGGCAACGGGTTCCGCGAGCTACTGGTACGAAGCCCACTTTCTTCCTTGCATCCCGACGAGCCCGAGACGTTGAACGCTTGCAGCCGGACGGGGACGCTTGCTCGGCGTTGGGTAGGGCCGGCGGCCCGGGGGGCGGGGGGGAGCAAGGGTTTGTTCGTGAAAGCCCAACCACGTGCTGGCCTGCGGCACCACGGCAGTCGTCCAGTCGGGGGCCGGATCCGTTGGATGAGGACGAGATTGGCTAGGAGAAGAGCTTGCGTGTGCCATTAGGTACCGGTAGGGAGGAGTAGATCTATGCATTAGCGGTCACGTTTCGAAGGGCTCTGGAAAAATGGTCTGATGGTGATGGGAATGGGTTCGATACTCAATAGGGAGAAGCTGGAGGTGGAAGTGGAATCAATCAATTGATACTCCGTACATTGATACAGTAATCCATCATTGTGGAGAGCTTGGTCAGTTGGTGATGGAGGGCGGCGAGGAGCGTGTTGAACCGTAGCCGGCGCCCTTGAAGCTCAGAGGGATTGACGAAGGAAGAGATTGAGATGGATAATTGTACGGAGTAGCAACATTGATATCTCTACTCGACTCAAGCTGGAGAAGACGGAGTGGACGTTGGTCTGGACGGGCCGTGCTAAGTCGAGGCTAGAGATATTAGTAGGTAGATCTGATGGATCAATGGATCAATGGATCAATGGATTGGCTCGTAATGGATTGATGGATCGAGATCGACCTCGAACCATCGCGGGCGCTTCTTTCGCAGCGCGACGGACTCGGAGCCTCCCGAGACGCCTTATGTAAGCGGGCGCCTCCAGCTAGAACCCTCCAGCCCTTACGGAGCACTCCGTAGTAGACCAACCTCATCAATCCATTGTGACGAACCGCTGGAAATTGGCCGAAGAACCCCTGACGCGAACTTGCTTAGCGGCCGCGAGGCTCTGGAAGAGTTGGTCTCCAGTTGGTCCCCAGTTGGTCTTTAGTGGGCCTCTTGCCCGCTACGAGTGCCCGGAAACATCCATCAATCACTGAATAGTGCCTGGAGACGACGTCATAGGGCAGCTCCTCCTTAAGCGAGAGCCTCGCACCTCGAGGGATCGAAGAGGTCAATTCAATTCTGAATTTCCATTGATGGCGATAGCATCACTGCATCAGGAAATCCATGGGTGGCGCGAGGGGGGCTGCCAAGCAATCGACAGGAAGAGAAGAGAGTTGACGCTCAGCCACTGACATCGGTACCCTCAGCTGGTTGCTGGCTGCTGGATGGCCGGCATGGCCATGACGGCCATGACGACGATGATGATGGCGATGATGGCGATGATGGCGATGATGGCGATGATGGCGATGATGGCGATGATGGCGATGATGGCGATGATGGCGATGATGGCGATGATGGCGATGATGGCGATGATGGCGATGATGGTGTTGATGGCGATGATGGTGTTGATGGTGTTGATGGTGTTGATGCTCTCCCGTCTCCAGCTCCTCCCCACCACGGACCCCCACCCACCCCCTCCCCCCCCCCCCCCCCCCCCCCAAACCAAACTGCGGCCGGTGACGTCGATGGCTCGGGGACCAATCCATCCCACGACGATGCAATCGCTTCGTCGACCCGGCTCCAATGACTTGCAGCACCTCACCACGGCCCGGTCGTTGGCGCCTTATCCATTGTGTATGTACCTGCAATGGATGGAACTCTGTGGATTGATTGATGGATGGATTGATTGATGCATCGACCGCGGACAATGCTTGCTGCTCGTCCCAGGATGGTGAGTTGATCAATTGATGGAACCCAAAGGCCTCGCCGGACAGCGCACAAAGCATATGCGATTGCTCGCCGAGCCGTTGACGGATGGACAGAGATTGGCATCTACATATTGATGGATGGATGGATGCATCGAATTGATTGATGCCTCGAATCAATCCCTCCCCATACTCCTCTTTGTTCCATTGTATTTGCGGTCCCGAGCCTTCATATCCAGGCCTCTGCCCGGACGGGACAGAATCAAGCACCACCACCATCACCACCACCGCAAGACAAGATCCAGGATCCAAGGCTCCAATACTTGATCCATTCAAGTACAGATCTTCGTCTATGACCACTGCTACTCCGTACTCCAACAACACCAATTTAATATATCGCACAGACGCTTAGTACATACCGTTCCCTCGAAGCCCCGCCATCATCCACAGAGTCTCTCGCCCTCGCCCTCGCCCTCGCCCTCACCCTCGCCCTCGCATCGACAGGCAGCCAGAAGCCCCTTGTCCTTCTGCCGCTGGCCATTGCCACCTGGACCTGATCGCACACCCACGTCCATTCCTCCATCCCTCTAGATGCTGTCTTTGTATGCGCGTCTACACACAGAGTGAGTACACACAGAAAGCCGGCATGATCCAGTCGTGCACCGGCACATCCATTATATCCATCCAGAACGCACAACCCTGCCCTGCCTTGCCGTCATTTCCCCCCTCCCCAGGCTTCCGCTCTACATACCCTCTTCTGCCTGCTGCGCTTGCCCCTCCTCTTCCACTCGCAGGGTCATCGATCCCTTCACCTCTAGGGCTCTGTCGAGAGAGCTCCCGCTCTCGCTTCCATCCCTCCCTTCTCAAAACTTCCCGCACTCGGTCCGCCCCTCTCGCTGACTCACGGCCTCTAGCCATCTTGCTTCTGCCGACATCTTGGAACCACGACCGCTTCAATCATCCCACGACAAGGTCCTTCACTTGGTCACCGCCATGGCCGACCGGTATCGCTACCCTCCCCTCGCTGGCCGCCCCCCGAGCGCATTCAACCCGGCCCGGGTATCCCTCGCCAGCAACCTGCCCAACTACGGCCCCGCGTCCCCCGCCGGCTACTCGCCCGCCGTCGACCCCGACTTCGTCTCCTCGCCCCAGCGATACACCAGCATCCCGAGAGGCTACCACCCGGCCGCCGGCTCGGGCGCGGGCTCTCCCGCCCCCTCCGCCAGGAGCCTATATCCCATGAACCCCGAGCCCCGGCCTCCCTCCCGGCCGGGCAATCGCGAGCCGAGCCGAAACCGCCGCTCGACCCTCGACGCCGTCCCCAGGCCGCCCATCATCGTCACCACCATGCAGGACCACCACCCGCACAACGCCGCCTCCCACAGCTCCGCCGCCGCCCACGCCGCCAACCCCTCCGCCCACAGCGCCAGCCCCGTCCGCGACGCCCCCTACCGCTCCAGCGACGGCAAGCTCTACGCGCAGCCCGCGTCCTCCATCCGCTCCCGCAGCACGAACCGCCCCTACCACGCCTACTCCGCCAGCGAGGACTACGCCCGCCCCCGTGAGCGGGGCGAGATGGCCCTGGCCCCCCGGGACGCCGACAACTACCGCAGCTCCCGCCCCTCCGTCCACTACCCGAGCGACCCCAGGCACAGCAACGCCGCGATCGACTACGGCGACGACGGCTACCAGTACACCAACGCCGGCGAGCTCGTCAAGTACGACCTCGACCACGCGGTGCCTCCGCCCTCGTCTCGCTCCCGCAGGCGCGAGAGGCACGAGAGCTTCGACCGCGGGTACTCCCGCCCCAACGTCAACTACAATGCCGACCAGCGCAGCTTCAACGTGGGCACCGGCCACGAGCTCAGCCGCCACTACAGCACCTCCTCCCGTCCCTACGACACCAGGGGCGGCCCGCCCCCCTCCACGCGGGGCTTCGAAAAGATCAACAGGGCCATCGAGAGCCTCCCGCCCGTCTCGCCCATGGTCCCCGTCCCCTCATCTCCCAGCTCGCTCGACGGTTCCTCGGGGACATTGGTGCGGCGGGACCCGAGGCGGCCCCGCCCGGTCTCCCTGACGCAGGAGATGGGCTCTCGCGGCGCCCATGTGGACGAGTACTACCGCGGCCACGTTCCCGACGACGGATACGACCACTCCCGCTACTACGACGATGGCATCCCCGCGCGGGGCGGCGGGTCTCGCATGAGCCCCCCCAACGGCCACGATGAGCGCTCGAGCCGATACTGGGAGCCCAAGAGGAATGACAGCCGCGAGGACTTTGACCGAGAGAGCATCCACCCCCGCGAGGATCACAGGAAGGAGAAGCCCCGGTTGGGAAGCCAGAAAGGCTCCGATGACCACGACAACGGCGACGACGCCTGCGGGCCCGATGCCGAGAGGGATGAGGTCCACCGGGCCTCTCACAAGGAGGAACCCCGAGACAGGTCCGAGACCCGCGAGAGGTCCGATGCCCGAGACACCCCCGAGCCCCGAAGGCTAAGCGACGGAGAGCACGAGATCCGGCCGATGCCCAGCTTCCGAGACAAGATCAGCGCGGGCTTCGGCATGGCCGCCTCCGCCGTGGGCCTCGGGTCCTCCGCGAAGCGGGACGACAAAAAGCCACGCCTCTCGGAGGATAGAGAACCCTCCCGGCGGCACAGTCTGGACGACGATGATGCCCAGGACCGGCATAAGGAGGCCGAGTCCCGCGGTCGCTCCCCCGTCGAGGGCGAGCGCGAGGTCGAGTCACAGCGCAACGGGGACATGGGGCGCAAGTCCGAGGCGGACATCCGGGAGCGCCACAGGCGCGAGGCTGAGGCCAGGCTCAACGGCGAAGCCGTCTTCTCGGGATCCGAGTCGGACGGCTCCAAGAGGGCGCCGTCGGTGACACCCTCGGTGAGGCGCAGGGCGTCCAGCCTCTCCAACATCCACGTCAGCAGCAGCGGCGACCTGAAGCAGCTCAAGGAGCAGGCCGCCGCGGAATCGGAGGACAAAGAGGATAAAGAGGACGAGGAGGCCGCGGCGGTGGAACCGCGCGGGAGGGAGGCGTCCCACAGCCCGGAGCGAGCCCGCTCCGTCTCGCCGGCCGAGACGGACCGGGACCTGATCGACGAGACGCCCCTCGAGGAGAACCGCGGGCGCGACCTCGTCGTGCTGTCGGACATCCGGCAGGTGCGCGTCGTCTCGCCGCCGCGGGAGAAGAAGGAGGGCAAGCCGCTTAAGGGCATCCTGAAGCAGCCCAAGGCCAGCTTCCCCGAGGAGCGCAACCCGATCCGCGAGGGCGTGGCACCGCACAAGGACGACAAGAAGCTCAAGGAGGTGCCGGCGGGCGCCAAGTGGACCAAGATCAACCGCAGGCTCGTGAATCCGGAGGCCCTCGAGGTCGGCAAGGAGAGGTACGAGGTCCGGGACGACTTTGTCATCGTGCTCCGTGTCCTGAGCAGGGAGGAGATTCAGACGTACACCAAGGCCACGCAAGTCCTGAGGGGTGAGTTCACACTTTCATATTTTTTTTCTTTTTTTTTTTTTTTACAAATACTCCATGAGAAGACATCCGCTGACCGTGTTCACAGAGAGGAGGCGTAACAAGGAGGCCGGCGACCGGGAGCGCGACCGGGAGCGCGACTACGACCGCAGCTACAACGACTACGACGAGCAGTACGACGAGGGCAGAGCGCACCGCGACGCCGCCGCCGCCGCCGCCGCCTCCTCCTCACCCGCCGCGCACCACCACCACCGCCGGCAGAGGACCGACGAGGGCGCCCTGCGGGAGGACTGGGGTGAGGACCGCGAGCGGGAGAGGCGACGGCGCGGCAGGAGGGAGGAGGACGAGTACGCCCCTCGCACCCGGGAGGCCGAGCACCGCCATCACCGGCCGCATCGCGATCGGGCATGAGATGCACAATATCTCTACAGAGGACTAGTACCTGCCTACGAACACGATGAAAACGACGTTACGAAATGGAAGAAAAAAGAAAGAGAGAGAGAAATAAAGGCTTCTCAAAAGCGCGCGACTTCTTCCCCCTTTGTTTTCCTACTCCTAGGGCATACACCGGCGTTTGTGTCCACGCTCTCTCTTACTCTGAGAGACACCACTATTTACCTGCTTTGGGCGTTTTGGAGTCTTCAAATTCAATTTGCACGACTCTTTGTTCACTATTTCACGAGGCATGAGCGCAGAAAAAGAGTGGAAAAAAAAGAGAGAAAGAGAGAGAGAGAGAGAGGATTGACAGGCGGCTGTGGCATCTGCATTCTCTGGTGAGGAGCGGGCGTGGTTGGTGACGGACGATATCTGGATTGGATGCAAACAGGACGGTGGCCCAGGAGCGTGCTTCGAACCGGGTTTTCTTTTTGCTCTCTCTCTCTCTCTCTTTTTTTTTTTTTTTTTTTTTTTTTTCTCTCGCGATGAGGACAAGATGATGTATGACGGGGCATTCAAGTAGGCGAGATGATGGGGATCCTAGAAATCATTTGCACTAGATAGGTCGTCGACAGAGACACGTATGCCAGATCTGACGGGTGTCCCTTGCGTGGTTTCGCCGTTTGAAGTTCGCCTCTTGCGCCCGTCGCCGCCAGAGAGAGCAAAGCAGGAGGCCGAAAGATCGTGAACAGCCCGCGGTCCGTAACCGAGCAAAGGCGTCCGATCCCAACCGAGACGATCCGGAAGGCGTCGTTCCCAGCATCCACGCTGGCATCGAGCAGCACGACCCTCGACGGAGCTGTCCTCTCTGGGAGCACGCGAGACTCGCTGCGCGGCCCCCCCCCCCCCCC
>NQYS01000001.1:2791224-2871071 GCA_003055955.1 Escovopsis sp. AC | reverse complement strand
GGGGTGTGTGGGGGGGGGGGCGGACGAGATGATGGTGGGAGAGTTCCAATGGTGTTGGGGAGGGCGGGGATTCTCGCCGGAGGTTCACTGAGAGATGGGGGTTTGGCCTGGCGAGATGGCAGGTGCGATGGATCACCACTGACGGACATTCATGGAGGAAGCAGGTGCTGTGGTTGGAGTTTCCGCCGCGCATGGGGTTCGTGGGGAGTGACTGCAGGAGCGGACGGGCGTTAGTCGTATTGATGTATGTATGTACGGAGTACCCTGAGGCAGGTACGGACCCAGTACGGAGTACTCAGAGTATAGTACTCCGTACGGAATAGTACATTGGAGTTCAAGTTGGTCCGATTGAGGGGGGCATGATTGCAGTGTCTTTGTCCGAGGGGGCGGGCCATCCAAAATGGATGTCCATTGGCCTCGCCGCGCTCTGTCGCTGTGCCTTGACCTGATGGCAATTTGCCCCGTGAAGTCATGATCATGGGTCTGCGGTGGCGGCGTCCCTGACACTGGTCTTTCGGTACTCGTGATAGGCGGGCGCGAGTACTGGTAGACCGCAGTCTTGCGATTGATCCAATCCGGATCGTCTCCGGCGCTGTGGTGGTCCTGCAGTTGCCGGAGCGAGGGGTGCTTTTAGCGCTGATTCGAGCTGCGGACGCGATGGCGGCTGCACCGCAAGGCTAGGTTACAGGTCGGTCACCAATATAGTGCCGAGCCTACCATCCGCATGGAGCTCGACACGATGAAACAGCGAAAGCCCGCTCTGGAGACTGAAGATTCCCACGAGGATTGATCCATTGGGGGGGGGGGGGAAGTTCCTCTCTCTGTGGACGAGTGGGGGTCACTACTAGTAGAGAACTGCAGTGCGTACGGAGTACTCGTATATACATACTCGTACTGGTGCTCGTACATGCGCTGTACGAGTGGTCCGTACGGAGAGGTGCTAACGACTCTACTGGAGTCCGTACATACTCGAGTGCGGATCAATACATTAGCAGGGTCAAGCCCGTCAGGGGCCATCGCGCCCCTGCTGCGGTAGCGCAACCCCTGATGCTCCAGAAACCGGCCCCGGCAGGCTCGACCCATTCGCACCCGTGCGAGGCTTCGCCCATTTTGGTGCATAGACCTTGTATAAGTTTGCATAAAGTACGGAGTATGTGCATACCGTGACATCCAGTGCTCCGAGGTACTCACTCGTAGCCTATCCGGCCTATTGCGGCCTGTCGCTGCAACTTAGAATTCCTGTTTGCAATAACTTGGATTTTCTGAAGGCCTTGATTCGGTTGTACCTGTAAGGAGTACTCCGTACTCCGTACGGAGTACCTGTACCTGGGACAGTGCAGAGGGGTCGAGAGGTACTGGGCTGGCCTCTTCTCGAGCAAAGGGCCTCCCTTCAAGTTGCTGGATTGACGACCACTAACAGGACATACGTTAGTATGGAGAACAGGTATGGGTGCAGATATGGAGGGTGATGACGATGAGGCGCAAGCTTGCAGAGCTGTCGAGAGGTGCTTTTCTCCCATCTGCGTTTCGTCTGGCCACCCTGGGCCTTGCGGAGTGGACATGCCAGGATGGGATCCATTGCATCTATTTGTTTGATCACTGCTTCGAAACCCTGTGCTTGGGCAGTGCCGCAGCGAGGGGACCCTGGGCATGCGGTCGCCGGCACTGTCAGTACGAGTTCGAGTACATGTACGGAGTACTAAGGTAGAGTACCTCCTGTGCAACACGCAACACGTTCCAAGGAGTGCCTCTCCGTCCTCCGTATCCGCGACTGTACGGGGGGCGGGGTAGTAGCACGGAGTCCAGGTCGTCTTGACTTTAGGCTGCAAAGTTCGGAGTACGGAGTACCTGTATCAGAGGATACAGGTACTATAGTATCGCCTGCAAGGGTTAATCCGAATGCGGTACTTAGTACTCCGTACCTGCTCGACGCAAAATACCACGGAGCACATCAATTGTTCTGTCGTCGTACGAATCCTCGTGCAGCGCCGGATTTCAACTCGAGGGTCCAGGATCCAAACGAGTATGTACGGATTCGGGCTGAAGAGGAGGAAAAGACTCGAAATCAACACGAAGTCGTCAACACTGAGAGACACGACGCAGTACATGCTTATGTCAGTACTCGTCCTAGGTAGGTAGTACTCCGTACTTATTCTGGTAATGACCTACTCCGTACTCTGCGCAGTGCCGGCGCTCCGAAAAGAGCCATTGATCCATTCAATTGAAATTGCCAAGCGCCCAAGCGCCAAGAAAAAGGAACGTCCGGCCCAGCTCCAGCGCCTCCCAGTCTCCTAGTAGAGGCTTAGAGGCGAGTCCCCCCTCGTCGTCGACACGGAGTACATTGTCAGCAGGCCGTCGTCTGCTGCATCCCCTTGTACCTCCTGTAATATACAGGTACGGAGTAGATCCTTTCCTCACACATGACGCCTTCGATCTGTCTTCAATCTCTCTCTCTCTCACCATCCATCCATCCCTACCACTTACGAGTACCTCCTTCTCGCATTCCCTGTTCTTTTTGTCTGTCATCTTCCTCTCTTCTTCTCTTCTCCCCCCCCCCTTCTTCCCCTTGTTCTTCTCGGATCCCCTCATTCTCTCAAATACTACTGCATATGCCCTGTCAGGATCGGCACCGGCCCCGCGCGCACTCACTCTCTTTGTGTTCATCATTAAACCCGCCCCTTTTTTACCATTTCTCAATTTCCCCTTCCACCTACCTCGATTGCTTTATTCTCATACGCTTAGGCGAGACGGACCCGGCCTCCAGTCAGTTCCACTACTCCAAGTCGCCTCCTGCTCCTGGCTTTCCTCCAGCCGTGGCCCGTCCAGTCCGTCCGCCAAGTACTGTCTCTCCTCTCTCTCTCTCTTCTCTCTCTCTCTTTCTCTTCTCTCTCTTTCTCCTCTCTTGCGCTGGCAATCTACTTGCTGTCTCGACTCGCGTAACGAAAGAGTACCTCGAGGGGGCGGGCATTGATCTATCTGCCTACCAAACGATCCTTTCCGGTGATACCACGATCCCGGTCCCTCCGCTGATCTCTGCCCGAGCTATCACGAACTCGATCCATCGAACAGAGAAACCAGGCCTGCTCTCGAGTGCCTGAGACCTTCGGCTCACAGCGCCGTACTCACCTGAGCTCCAGTGACATCTCGCCAGACCAATTGATCGACCCGACGGCCGCGTCGTCTCGTAACACCTTGCGCGGGTGGCATTTCCGGTACTACGAGTACTAGATCGAGCTGCTCTAGTCGCTGCTACTTCTCGTCCTTCGGGCTACCTGAGCCCGGGCTCTATCGTTTGGGACCTGGCCGCCGTCTGGTATGACGCTTTGCTGGCTCTGACCTCCTCCGTCCGGCCAAATCCACCGCAAGAGTCTCCGCGATATCCAGCTTTCCCCCCCCCCCCCCTCTTTTAAAAGGCAACGCGCGACGAAACCCTCCTCCACGTCCATCCGATCCAACATCGCGACGAAAATCGCACCAAATCAGCCATCATGTCTAGCCAAGGAACTTACTATGCAGGTGAGGCGCGAAGGCGACCCTCTGACTTGTCTGCGATCTACCTGTACCTCAGCTTCGATTTGATATTCAATTCAATGCCGATGCCCATCACCTTTGGTGGAGGATCCCAGATCTGTCTCGCGATTCCATTTGGATAGTTCTCTTTTTTTCCCCATATTTTCTTTTTGCTTGTCCTTTGTGCTTTCTTTTCTTCACCCCTTCCCCCTTCCCCTTCGGCGAGCGCACTGTTCCCGTATTCCTTTTTCTGCTGTCTTGGCAGAGTCATCGCGGAATGGGCAGAGGGCAGAGGGTGTCCAAGTGGCTCCGCGTCTTGGGATGGTCCCAATCTCGTTGCGTCGTGCTCGTTTCCTTTGGCGACGTTTCTCACGACCATGTGCCTGCCCGGCTTTGGGTGCTGCAGCAGCCGGCGGTGCAACAACGAGAGCGTCCACTTTCAAAGTTGTTGGCTGTCGCCTTGTTGGCCTTTGTTGGCTTTGTTCGACCGCTTGTCTGCCTGTCGGCTCATCTGCTCGGTCGCCATCATTGCCCAATTATATAGACGAGACGAGCCTGTCTCGTTTCCCAACTGCTCATTACAGAAGACGAGCTCGACACAGACACCCCCCCCCTTTCCCCGGGGCCGCCTGCTCTTTTCTTTTTCTCTCGCCTCCTTCATCAGCTGATCATTCTCCTATAGGTCAACAACCTGACTCGCAACCGGCCGGTCCCTCCTTCAACAGTAACCTAGCCTCCAACAATCCCTTCCGAAATCGTACTACAACTTCTCCTGCTTCCCTCGATGCCGCCTTTGCTTCTTCCGCATCCCCCTTTGACGACCCGCAACCTCCGCAACGACCCCTATCTCGAAACCCATTTTTAGACGGTTCGTCTGCACAAGCTAGACAACTCAACCAGGCCCCCCAAAGACCTGATCCCCATTCTCTCACTGCCGAGGACATTTTCGTAGGTGGCGCCTTTCCCATTCGCCCTTGCGGCGCGGTGGTTCCCGTGGCCGCCGATGCCGATGTCGATGCCGCCGCCGCAGCTTGCACACGAACAAGCTCGGCGTGACGTGGGGTGGGAACGATCATTCCTGAGAATTGCTGGGCTAACGCATCGATGCTTCTGCAGGGCTCATTGACCCTCGACGAACGCAACACGAATCAATTGATAGATTTCGCGCCCGTGGACTCTCCACCTCAGCAGCAGCGTCCTGCTCCTCAACGCGCAGGCGAGAGTCAGCCGCCCGCACGAGTCGCCAACAACAGGCATCGACCAACCCACTCGCAGGAGGAGGCACTTCGCGCTCGGAAACCGTCATTCGGCATTTCTAAGCCATCTCTTCCCTCCACTCTCCCGCACCGAAAGCCTCAGCAGCGCCCGCGCCGCAACTCCGACTCATCCCTCATGGATTTCGACAGCAAGCGCCAGTCCGATGACGACAAGGCCGCGTCGGGGACCAAGCGACAAGATCGCGATTCGCGACGCCCCGACGGCAAGGAGAAGCCACGGACCGGGCGTCCGAGCCGCAAAATGGACATCATCGATCAACTGGATGCCACCAGCATCTACGGAACAGGCTGTATGTCGATCGGCACCCGCGCCCTCCCCTCTTGGACTCCTCCATGTCCAGACAGGCTCCAGACAGGCTCCAGATTGCTAATGGTTTTCTTCTCCCTCTGCAGTGTTCCATCACGATGGTCCCTTTGACGCCCTCAACCCCCACAGAAATCGCCAGAACGGTCGACGCCTGGCACCTATGCAGGCCTTTCCCAAGGACTCTCTGAACAATACCCTGGGCGGCGCGGGACCTCTCAACCCCCGCGCAGACCACTCGCAATTCATGGGCCATGGCACCGATGAGGCATTTAACGATTTCGCGACGACCGGGGGCAAGAGCTCCTATGGATACTCGAGCTCCAAGGACACTGCAATCTTCGACCCTGTCGCCCGTGGTAACATTGTCCATGGCGATGAGACGTACGGCCTCGGAACGTCGACCTTCCTGGAAGGAACACCTGCCGCCCGCTCAGCAATCGTCCGCCGGGAGGCAGAGCACCAGCAGGAGATGGCCGAAGGCGGCTTGCAGCGCAAGAAGTCCTTGGCGCAGCGGATTCGACAAATCAACAGAGGACCCCGGGAGCACAACTCCGGACGTTCGGTAGATCAGAGTCGCTTTGGCACCAGCCTCGGCTCCGAAGGTGGCCCTTACTCCTCCGAACCCACTCGAGCGAATGACAGTGTTAACACCAAGAAGGGCAGGGATGGTAGAGCATCGCCACCACCGGTACCGCGACCTAGATCTGGAAGTAACTCGGAACAGCGAGCAGCACATGATGCAGTGACCGGAGTGTCAGGGGAGGCTCCCGCCAAGCCTTCCGGCCTCCTGGGCCGCATGAAAAGCATGAAGGGCGGGCGACGGCCTGCCAGAATAGAGACACCTTAAAAAAAAGCAAGGAATTAGCATATATCCATAGACAATCTACCGGCAAAGAATGGTCGTGTGGACATAGGGAGTCATTCATTGTACGATTAGGAGAAGGGCGGGCGGCAAGGTTAGCATGCCCCTGGCGCGAGGGCCATGGCCTCGTGAGCAGAAAGACATTCAAGGCAAAGGCCTTCGGGAGAGCGAGCCAGACAAAGAGCTCAGCGGTTTTTCACAGGGGACGGGAGTTTTACTTGGTTCGTGTCGGGACACCTTCTTTTTTTTTCCTCTTGTTTTTACACCCCCTGTGGCGCTACGCACATACTCTCCTAGTATATCCATCAAATTAGCTCCGCTGATGTCAGTCTTGAGTCCCAGATGCAGAGAACCCGGGACGAGTCGCATGATTTCCACGCAGAGACTACTCGAGGCAGATTGCTATGAATAATAATTTCAGAGTCGAGACATGCTCTGCTTTCTCAGATTGCCTCTTCAGTTTTGCGATTCTCACAAAAACGAGGAGCAACGTATGAAGTCTTGTTGTGTCGTCGTGATATGCAAGGCATCGAAAATTGCCAGGCCATCAGGGGCGCACATGCAGGTCTGGAGATGTTGTCGAGAGGAGCTTCCGAGAATTAAAGCCCAATATATAGCGTGTCTCGGCTTTGTAAGTCCAGGTGCGTGAATGGCCGAGGATCTACCAACCCATTGACGCCAGGGACTTTCCCACACTGCTTGCATGCAAACTGCTCCTCAACACCGGCCTCTTTCGCGCCCTCGTGATTTCAGGCAGCATTATGCCGCGGCTTGCTGCGCGCAGTGACGGACTCCAACAGGCGCGATATGTCTCCGCGGCCCGGCGGGCGAGAAGCCGTGCCCAAGCCGGTCTCCGCGGCGGCGCTGGCTGCGCTCGAGGCTCGGCGGCGGGATGCGAATAGGGAGCTGGGGGCGTGCCGGACTGGGTGTCCGGGGCTGGATGACTACGTGCTACTCGGCGGCGGGCTGGAGCGGGGAAGCGTGGTGGGGATCAGCGCTGAGGAGGAGGATGGGTTCGGCGTCGTGGTGAGTGTCTGCCGCAGCTTGATGACCTCCCCCCCGGGCCCCCTTTTCCTTTCCGATTTCTCCCTTCCATCGTGGGGCTTCTTTGCTGATGGGTGTTGCGGCTGATGCAGCTGGGGCTTCAGGTCCTCGTAGGCTCGCTCTTGGAGGGGCGTGCTGCGTCAGCGCTGGTCATCACCCCGAGGCCGGCGGGCGTGGTGTTGAGGGCGTTGAGGGACGGGATCACGGCGGCCCTGTGCGCGGCCGGCGCTGCGAAGGAGGCTCTCGCGCGGGAGCGCGCGCAGTGTCTGGATAGGGTGATGCTGTCATGCGTGTTCGACGTGGATGGCTTGTGCGAGGTCCTGGACGAGCTGGAGCGCCAGGCCGCCCCGGGGGATGGCGGGTGCTCGGCTGAGGCGCAAGCCGGCGGTGCCGGTGATCGAGCTCACGGGTCTACGACGCAGAGGAGCACGGCCAGTGTGGAGATCGGGGACAGCCAGGACGAGGACGACGAGGAGGGCGAAGGAGAGGCGCGTGCAGCGGCGAGCAGTCCCTGGGACGGCGCCCGCGGAGGTCCCCAACTCCCCGACATTGTCGTCATCACGCACTTTTCGGCCATCCTGACCAGTCTCTACACGCAGCGCGAGAGGTCCGCCGCGCACGACACCCTCCAGCGCCTGGCCTTCCGCCTGCGGCGCCTCTCGAGGACCCTCCCCTCTCAGCCCCTCGTCCTCCTCCTCAACTCGACCGACTCCACCAACCCAGACCGCCACCACGGGAGACGCGCGGGCGCCCCGCAACCCACGAGCCCCGAGCACGGTGATGGCGCAGGGCTCCCAAGTCCGAGGAGGGCCGTCGACCCGACTCTTCGGTCTGTCTTTGCCCCGCCCGCGCCCCTCAGCGACCGCCGGACGAACAAGCCCAGCTTCGGCATGCTGTTCGTGCAGCTGCTGGACCTGCATCTGCTCTGCACTCGGGTGCCCACGGCGATGCCAGGCGCCGCGCCGCGTCACGTAAACGTAATCGAGGTCCTGCTTGACGAGATGGGCTTGTGGGAGGGGAAGAGGGGCGGCAGGATGAGCCGCGAGCAGAGGTGGGCTGCTTTTGACGTGCAAGGCGGCCGCATCGTGGACATGGCTGGCCGAGCGACGGGAAATCAGGGGAACGGCGGGACGCAGTCCATGTCTTGATATCATGAACTGGTATTCACAGGTAGTAGTTTCCTCGCATCTACTCCAGACATGCGGCCGAAAGGGGTGGGCTGTTCACGATTATCATATTTCTCTACCTAATTACCCGAAACGCTCAGTCCTCGAACGGGTATGTTTACCCCAAGATTTCCCAGACCACATGCTACCCTCCTTGTCTTGATCCTCTGCTCTCCTCTTCGCCCGGCCTCTCTAGATCCCTCTTTCCCGATGCCGTTTTCCAGTGGCCCGCCCGGGCCACCATTCTCCGAACTCTAGTCTCTCGGCCGGTGCTTGTGAAGCGCTCAGCTGGTAGAGTGGATGGCCGGACCAGGTCCAAGCGAACCCTCCAATGCGGGTTTGGAACACGACTGCTTGGCTCTCCAGCCTTGTGGCCCTCGACCTCTCCCAGCTGGAATCATCTCGATTCGGACACCCGAACTTCCTCGTTGAGACGAGCAGCACCTTGTCTCCTTTCCCTGAATGCAGATTTCCCCTGCGTGGTAGGCATTAGGTCTGTATATAGTAAAACAATATCGGCTCAGTCATCCCGCTTGATGAGGCACAAATCGATCATCTGATGTCGAGAGATACAAGAACAATTTCCTGGAAAAAAATTCGCCCCCTTCTGGCTGTAAGAAACTAGATGTCATTTATCGGGAACTGGGAGCAGGGCTCTGGGCTCCCGTGATCGGGGTCAAAACCTCGGATCGCCGATTGCTCTTCCAGAAATCGATGGATTCGACAACGTCCTCGCCCCGCTCATCCTCGTAGGCGAACAAAATCTGCGTTGCACACGTGTGAGTCTCTGCAAAGGTGATGCCGCTTCATGTCTGATCATGGCTGATACATACCTCGTGGGTGCTGCTATGAAGCATTCGAATGTTCTTGTGTGGTACGATATGGACCGCGCCGTTCTCAATGTTGCGCAACTCGATGAAGTTCGGCTCGAAGGCTAGAAGCCAAGGGTAGCTCAGCGCGAAGGATTGAGGTGATCCCTCCCAGTCAATCCGCCATTCTGGACGGGCCCTCCACCCGTTGCGGTTGACAAAGAATGAGAACTCCGAGTAGTTCAGCAAGAAATCTCCGTTGAGACGTTCGATATGAATCGGCTTGGCTCCTTCCTTGCGCGCCACAAAATCAAGCGAAGTATCTGCTTGATCGAGGAGCGACTGCGTTTCTGTTGTCTCGAGAGAGACGACCTCAAAACCTCTGGCACACGAGACACAGAGATTCCTCTTCAAAAAGTGGACCGAAGAGGACTCGCTCGGGATGTTCAACTCCTTGAAAGGCCGCAACTCGTCATAAGCACCGCCCATAAGCTTGCCCAAGCCCTTCTGCTTCTTGCCCTTGGTCATTGCATCGTTCGGCTCGAAAACCTTGATCGTGGTGGATAGCGTCGATGACTTGACACAGCAAACGAGATGCCGTCCCATGCAAATGCCGGTCTTGAAGAAGCTGCAGTGGTTCTGGATCTTCTTAGGCCTCTTAGCCAGTGCCGAATCATCGGAGCTCAATGCAGTGAGAGAGTACGACTGCAATGTCTTATTCGATAGAACCAAAAGAAGCTGGTATTCTTCAAGAATGTCGATCTGCGTAACGTTTGTCGTTTCCAGAACTCTCCGGGGTACTTGGTCCTTGTTCTTGCGATCCGAGATATAGATGCCGTTGTCAGTACCATAGAGCAGCTTTCGGCCGCCGTCTGATTTGTCTGGTGTCAGCATGATTGCCCAGTCTGTTTCGTACGGAAAGAGGAGAGACTTACCAAAAGGCGAGACACAATTGACTTGGTTCGTGCCTCCGAAGAAATTGCTAGAAATGACGCTCGTCGTGAAGAAGTCGGCACGAGCACGGAGGCGCTGCTGAGCGGCATCGATGTATTCGAGCCACTTCTTGCGCGCTGCCTGATTCGACGCATGCACTGTCAGCTCATAGCCGGCCTTGCCAAGATGTCGGAACGTGATCGGCCATCCGTCTCCCTTTTTGGGCTCCGCAGGAGTGGTTCTGATGGACGGGATCAGGCTTGACGACGAGCGTTTGACGGCGCTTTGAGGAATCACTTCGTCCATTTCACGAATGGACAGAAGCTCCAGCGGAATTGGCCGTCGGTAAGCCTTGACCTCTTCCGTCTTGCCAGTCTGCTTGATACGAACAAGGAGAACGGCATGATCGAATAGGAAGGCTGTGAGCTCTGCTGGGTCCGTGGGTGTTTTCTTGAATTGACTCTTGAAAACCAGCTCTCGCCCTTCTTCGGTCAGCTTGAGGTCAACCTTCTCATTCGGCCGGAAACGAAGCTGCTCCTGCAGCTTCCGCAAGTTGAAGCGATTTTCCGCCTTTCCAGATTCGGCATTGACTCTTCCGAGGAGGTCTCGAATCATGGTGAGCACCTTTGGAATATCCTCTTTGTCGGGGTTCCCGTCCTCGGTGTATTTCAAAACGTTCTCGAGAAGCAAAGGATATCGGGCCAATCGGGTCGTCGGCTTCGTGAGGTAACCGTTGAGCTCCAATTTTCGAGACTCCTTTCTCCGCTCGATTTCATCGACAAATTTGGCAAAAAAAGGATTCACTGATCGTTCATTCTCGAATTCGAACTTGGCTTCCATTTGCTTTGAGCCATACCAAATGAAGGGCTCAAATTGTGGCACATATTCGAGGAAAATGTCGCCAATATTTTGTACAATGGGGTCCTTCTGTTGTCGAGTAGTCAATGAGCTTCCGAAGCGGGAGCTGACATTATGAACGCTGGGGTGGTCAGTAATGTTGCTGAAAATGTTCTTGACCACTCTTTCTCTGCGTTGAATTGGAATCGGAGATGCCTTTGATCTCAGTGGGAGAATCCAGAAATCACGGAGGTATTCCAAATCCTTGACAAAGTCGCGCTCCGTGTAGCAGATCTCCGAAATGACTTCCTGGCGTTTCTTCTCCTTATCGCTCACTGCATCAGCCACTTCCTTGGGAACCGAGTTGATCCAAAGCTTCTGCTCGTCAGTTTGATCGACCTCGTCATCATTGACATTCGCCGAGTCCTCCTTTCGCAAGCCAGAGGTGATCTTGAGGTTCAACCTGGAGACCTGCTCCAATCTTCGAGGACAGGCTATCGAGTAACATAGTCGATCTCTGGTACAGGTTGGCGAGTAACATTCCGAAAGTAGCACGAATACACCGTTGACAGGAGACTTCTCCTGAGGTTCATCCATGACAGACTCCCTGAATTGATACATCTCCGACTGCGAGTCTCTCAGTCGGTGTTCGTATGTGACATCGTGGAAGAATTTCTGCGCATCCAGAGCTCGACCTAGCAACAGGGCCAAGTTTCGATCGGTGGTTCTGATGATATAGGAGAGAACGTCGACCGCCTCAGAGCCGCTGAAGGCGTTTTTGTACGTAAGTTCGTTCTTGGTTCGATCGCCAATGATGATTTTTCGACGGAAGCAATCAGCAACCCTTGAAAGCAAGGCAGGATAGACAAGGGGAGGTCGGATCTTGGTCGCGGTTGTGGGACGCTCGCTCTCGATCGATTTGCTTCGCGAAGGTCTCTGAACTAGTGTCATCGAATCGGCATCCGAAGGGGCTATCGTTGGTGCTATGCTCGACGCCATGGAGAAAGTTCGAGCTTGATCATACACATCTCCGGTCGACGATGCGATGCTGGTCGTGCGTGTCTGGGAGCCAGGCAGAGGAGGGTATGCATAGCCCATGCTTTGGGTGGGAAATCCGCTGGTCGACCCATTCTCGGACGGCGCTCGCCTGGCGGGAATGACCCGTCCGCTCATGGTCTGATGGTTGTCACGATCCAGTGGATGGTATGAGCCAGTCATGGACATTGCCCTATCCTCATGTCGCTCGGGCACAACTCTGCCCTGGGCAGTAGTCTTCGCTGTATTAGATTGAGAGTACGGAGCTTGACGAAATTGATTTGCCGAGGACTGCTGGAAGGAGGAGGTCGCCTGAGGATACATCTGCGGTCGAGGCATGGAAGCGAGCGATTGGGATCGGTAGGGATCGCTGTTCAAAGCAGGGCCAGGTTGGCTCTGATGAAATCGCGGATGAGGGTTCCTCATGCTAGACGCCTGCAGCGGTGGTTGCTGGTTGCGAAAATCAAACCGCTGCGGGGCTGGGCCTCCCGAACCCGCGTGTGGACGTCTCATCTGCTGCTGCTGCTGCTGCTGTTGCTGCAGATAGTGTGCCTGAAGAGATGGGTCATGATGACCTCCCGAAACGGAGCGTTGCTGGCTGTGACCCTGACCCTGACCTTGACCCTGATAATAACCATTTGGCGTGATGTTGCTTCTTGAGGACGAGGGCTCGCGATGATCATAGTACCCAGGAGTCGGTCGTGGTTGTAGCGGCCGCGACATCCCAGAGGTCGACGACATGGTCTGGGTCCTGGCATGATCCATCATCGGGGGCGGAACAGAGGAGGTCATGGTCTGAGATCTTCCCGGGGGGGGCGCAGCGCCAAAGATGTTTGAGAATGCAGCGTCGCGTTGATAGTTGGAGGAGTCGGGATGGCCCCTTTGACGCTGGGCAGCTGCCCGAGGATCGTAGTGATAGTCCGACATCGAGAAATGCTAGAGCTCCGGGGATGTCACGTTAGAAAAGCGAGATACATCGCAGCAGCATACGATAACAAAAGGGGTTAAGACACACGAAGCGTATCAACTCGGAGCCCACTGGCGGTCAGAATCACAGAGTCGCGATTAGCCGGATGTCCGGGCTAACGACGATGATTGCGCCACCGTCAGCCAACGTGCAAGACGGTGCTTGATGCCTCGAAGTGGAAGAAACGTGGGCGAGGTGCCTGTTTGCTCGAGTTGGTCGTCTTGGGAATGTCCGAAGGAGAAAGTGACCGCTGGAGCCACCGAGGCTTCTCGCGGGCGTGAGAAGTCAAATGCAGGGTCTGACGTGACGGGTCCCAGCCCAACGCTCGTGGGCGAAGGATTTGAAGGAGAAAGAGGAGGAGGGAGAGAGGGAGAGGGAGGGGGGGACACGGCGATGTGTCAGGATGGCATCAGGTGAACGAGCACGAAAAGTGCTTGAAAATAAGCAAAGAAGAGGCCGTCAATTACGCGCAGGTTGCCCTATTGATGAAAACGGGCGCGGGCTGTAGACGCAGCGGCAGCAGCACCACCTCATGGGAGGACGATTGTTCGATCAACTCTGCGTGGTGCGGCTTGGGAGGGCGGTATTGATGGAGATGCTCGAGTCGACTGTCACGTTGGCTGGATGGCATAGATAGAGGCCGAGCTGGCGAAAATCCGGGAGACGACGCTCATTGTTTAGGGGATCTACCAGTGTATTTGATCCATCGACCCATTCATGACTAACGTTCGCGAATGGCCGAGCAGGACCTGATCGGCTGCGTGCCGCTGCACTTGTTGGACTCTTCACGCTCAATGTCGGAGCTACCGGTACCTCCTCTAGCAGGCACCAGCATCGTTACCTTAGAAGTACGGAGTACGGAGTACGGAGTACTCCGTACAAGTCTGCCCATTGCAACGCGGGCCGGTACCTCTCGTACAGGCACTGCTGGCGGTGGCTCGTCAGGTCCGGCTAAGGTTGAACGATTTGGTTGAAGTTTCAGCCTATGGCTCTGATTCTTAATCGTTGCTAATAGATTTAGTATATAGAGCAAATCTCGCGGCTATTATAAATCTTGCATAAAAATCACCTAGGCCTAGATTAGTATAGCGTTTAGCTAAAAAGTAAAAGTATAGTATAAAAATGATAACTAAGTGTTATTAAATATACTATTTTAACTAAGGGTATCTGCAGGCTCCTATAGCTTATAAAATAACCTTGAAAATACTATATAAAGTATAAATACTAAGGAATTAGTAATACTAATAATAAATTCTACTACTTTTATATTACTAATTTAACTAACTAAAATATTATCACTAACTAGATACACTATTGATAGCTAGCATTAAAAATTATCAGGGGATAGGAGGGATAGAAGGCTAGATCGGCCGGATCGGCCGGATCAGCCGGATTAAGATCAAGATAAAAGCCTTATTAGGCCTAGCTTAGTAAAGAAAGGCTAATCTTTTTTCCTATAACACCTACCTTTAAGATATCTACGTAGTGCCTTTATAATACCTTCTATAACACTACCCTTATAAACCTTTACTTACTTAGCTTAATTCTAAGAGGTTAGCTATTCATACTATTTATCCTCCTTTCTTTTTCTAATCCTTTTTATAAATAGCCTATTCCTAAGCTATCTCTTATTTATATTCCTCTTACTATTATTATCTTTAAGGCTAGGTTATAGTCTAATTTAGTTATATCTAACTAACTAGTCTATTATCTTTATAGTATATCTCTCAGTTTCTATTACTCTAACTCCTACGCTTAGTCTTATAACTTATAGTTAATTATAGCCTATAAAGGTTATCCCTTCTACCTAGTAAGTAAAAAGGTACTAGGCTAAGGCTAAACTATAATATAAGTACTATTATTATTATAGTACTATTCTTATACTATCTCTTATACCTTTTATATAGAGACAGCCCGGAAACAGGCCGTCTGCGAGGAAGGATTAGAAGGAAGGACAGAGGACAAATAGTATAACTAGCCAACCCCCTAGAACTAGGCTAAGTAGGCAGGCCTTATAGGAAGCTACTTATTTATTTATTTCTATTACTCTAGTTACTACTAATTATAGCCTAGTGCCTTCTCTCTATTATTAAAGAGGGAAACCTACCTTAGGCTAAAAAACCCCCCTACTTTGTTTATACTCTAGGTCTAGTCTCTTCTTTTATTTATCTAGTCTTATCTATAAAGCTACTAAACTCCCCTAATTCTATGGTATTATTAGGGGATAGGAGAGATAGAAGGCTAGATTGGCCGGATTAGCCAGATTAGCTAGATTAGCTAGATCAGCTAGATCAAGATTAGGATAGAAGCCTTATTAGGCCTAGCCTAGTAGAGAGGAAGGTTAAGGAATTAATCTTATTACCTATAATACCTACCTTTAAGATAGCTGTATAATGCCTTCTATAGCGCTACCCCTATAAATCTTTACTTAGCCTATAAAACCCCTGATAACTTTTAATATTATAGGATAAGGTATATTACTAAATACTATATAGTAAGAGTAGTATAAAGCTAGTATAAAGCTAAAGATTCTTTATATAAAAGAGAAAAGAAATACCTAACTATTATAAAGTAAGGGGCTAGACTAAGGTGCTGCTTATATAAAGGTATATACTTAGTATAGTCCTAGGCTTACTTTATTATATAAAAGGCGTAGGAGATAGTATAGGAATAGTACTTATATAAACTAAGGTATTTTATAGTAGTATAAATACTAATAATAATAATAATAATACTGAATAAATATTATAAATATTAATACTTTTAGTAAGAAGGATAGCTATAAGTTATAAAAATCACCCCCTACACTTATATAATGCCTAAAAGTAAAAACAAATAATAGAATTGAATTCTTTAGGGCTAAAAGGACCCTATACTAATACTATATTAATCTAATAGTAATAGTATAGGTATAGGTATATTAGTAGATATTAATATAACTAGTTTAGAAGGTTTAAAGGCGCCTTTATATAAAGGCTAAAATTTTTTTATAAAGAATAACCTTATAAAGGCTGTTTAGTAGATATAATAGTAATAATTATCTAAGCCTTAAGGCTAGGCTAAAGCTAAGCTAGGGATAAATAATAACCTAGAATTTAAAGATTATAAATAAGAGGTATTTACTATTATATATATAATAGTCTTAAAAGACTTTCTACTCCTTAAAGTATAAAAGGTTATATATACCTTAGTTAATAAAGTTATATTATAAGCCTAGGCTATAACTAATATACTTATCTAAAGTATAATCTAATAAATAGTTAAGTAGGTAAGATAAGATAAGCTATTAATAAAAGTATAAAGCTAAGTAATAGTTACTATAAGACTAGCTTAGAACCTAATAATAGTAAAAGTAGCTTAGTAAGTACTAGCTTATTATAAGTAAAAGGTTTTAATTAAAGGCTAACTATTATAAATAATTACTATTAATATTTACTAATTAAGATTAAAAAGGCTATAAACTAAGCTATTAAAAAGAATAAAGCTAGAATTATTTTAGCTATATATTAGCTTTAAAGTAAAGATATAGTTATTATATTTAAAGAGAATATAAAGAAAATAGCTATAAAAGATAAATAAGTTAAGGCTATATTTAAACCTAATATAGTAATATATTAAAAGGTATAATAAATTATTATTAAAAGAGTTAATATTTAAGATATCCTTAGTAAGAATAAAAATACTATTATTAAGGTAGTAGTTAAGAATAATAATATCCTTATTATTTAAGTAGCTATAAGGTAGCCTTAGTATAAAAATATATAAAGAATAATACTTATTTTTAGTATTAAGGGTATTAAAGATATAAACTAACTCTATAAGTAAAGCTTAGTCCTTAACTTATAAGTTTATATTATTAAGCTTTATTATAAGCTAATTTAACCTTAATAATACTTTAAGTACTATAAAATAAGATTACTAACTATAATACTAGAAAGAAAGTATATAGCTAATATAAAGCTAGCGCTTATTTAAATAGTAAAGAAAATAAGTACTTAATAGTTATAAAGTAAGAGATAAAAATAAGATACTACTTATATAAAAGTATATATTTAGCTTAGTCTAAGCCTACCTTATTATATAAAAGGTATAGTAATTAGTATAAAAGTAGTACTTTTATAGACTATAGTAGTTTACTATAATATAGATAATAATAGCTACCCTTATACTAAGCTTTAGCCTTAGCCTTAGCCTAATAAAAGTATTACTACTACCTAAATATAAAAAGAGGCCTTTTACTATAGCTATTAACTATAAAGCTAATAATTATTTATAGTCTTAAGTATAAATAGTTAAAAGGCTAACTAATACTAAGGCCTTATAAACTTTTAGTTTATAGTAAACTAAAGGTATATTAGCGCTAACCTAGAGTAGAAATAAGTAATTAAATATAATTTAATAAGACTATAACTTAGCCTAGTAGTCTTAATAGTAAAGGGAGAGCTAAAGGCTATAAGTAGCCTAAGGCTACCTTAGTATAAAAACTATTTAAAAAAAAAGAAAGTATAACTTACCTCCTTGGAACTAAGTAAAGATAGTAGGCCTTATAGGAAAGCTACTTAATAAAGGATAGAAGATAAAGCTAGTACTAAGGGCTAATATAAACCTAAGCTAGTAAAAAAGCAAAGTAAAGTATAAGATAGTTTTCTCTTAAAAAGGTTCTACTATAAAGATATAAGGTAGATATACTAGGATTAGCCTTAGGCTATAGCTAGAGTAAGCAAAATAAATAAATAAATAAATAATAATAATACTTATATTATAGTTAAGCTCTATTTAGAGGGGGAAACCCGCCTTAGGCTAAAAGACCCCCCTGCTCTGTTTACGCTCTGGGTCCGGTCTCTTCTTTCGATTATCTGGTCTTGTCTGTAAGGCCGCCAGACTCCCCTAATTCCAGGGTACAGGATTAGTTAAGCTCTATCTTAGTATCTCTAAGGGTATTACTCTCTAAGTGTAAGAGATAACCTTTATAGGCTATAATTAACTATGAGTTATAAGATTAAGTGTAGTCTAAGCTATACTTAGTAAAGTTAATTTTAAATAATAAAGCCTGCTAATTAAGTTAGTAGTAAACTAAAGGTATATTAGCGTTAACCTAAGGATACGCTATAAGGATAATAGGCTATTTAGTTAAAAATAACTAAATAAGACTATAACCTAGCCCTAAAGATTATAATAATAAGAGAAATATAAATAAAAGATAGCCTAGAAATAGACTATTTATAAAGGATTAGAAAAAAGAATAAAAGATAAATAATATAACTAACTAACCCCTTAGAATTAAGCTTAGTAAATATACCTTATAAGAAGCTACTTAAAAAATATAGGAAGATAAAGCTAGTACTAGGGGCTGTTATAAATCTAGACTAGTAATAAAGTAAAGTAAAGTAAAGTATATAGTAGTTTTCTTCTAAAAAGGTTCTACTATAAAGATATAAGGTAGACGCACTAGAATCAGCCTTAGGCTATAGCTAGAGTAATTAAAATAAATAAATAAATTACTATTATAAATAAATTCCATTAAGTCTAGTCTGCCTAGTTTAAATCAGAGCCAGCGTTGGTCTACAATATTGACTGGCTGCTAGCACTGCCCGCTTAAAGAGAAATTCCCCTAAGACCGATCGACCTTAACGTGATATAGCATGCAAACCCGAATCTAAGCGACACCTAATGCATCTACACCAGGTACTACCATCATATATCTTAAGGTATTAAAAAACTACTAACCTGCCTAGTACTCTGTGCTACTACTCCGTACTAAATTAGTAATACGCGTACTTATGTCGCTTAGTATTCGGGTGTCCTTTTTTCTTCTAATATCTATGGCTGTACTCACAACTTCCGTAAGAGGTTCAGCACAAGTATCAGCTCTTACCAATACCGCGTCATCCAGCTCCCGAAGTGACTCCGAATGCCCCCCTAATGTGTCGATCACCGGGCGAGCCAATCAGTCAAAAGGTCGCCGAGGCAAGTCACGTGGCTCTCAGGAGGATGACGGCTGCTCTATTGGCCGTCATGACGCCAATTCGACCCGGTGCCCAGAGCAGCATCCAAACTTAGAGCTTCAACAAGCCGGCTCCAATCGTCTGAAGCTGCATCGCGTGTACCAGTATCCCGTCGACCCCTGAACAATGGAGTCTGAGCTCGCTCCCAAGTTTGCCCCCTTCATCGGAATGGTCAGTCACCCCCAAGATAGCAATTCAAATACGGCAGTATCCTAACTGGTCTGCGCAGGGCGGCGTCGCGTCAGCCATGATCTTCGGATGTACGGTCTCATCCGCCTCCTCCGCCCTACCGTTGCAGATGCACCGTCCGAGATGCTAAGAATCGAGTTGTAGGTGTCGGCGCGGCGTACGGCACGGCCAAGTCTGGCATCGGCATTGCCGGCGTAGGAACCTTCCGACCAGACCTCATCATGAAGGTACCGGCGAAATCGCACCCCGTCAAAGCTGCTGGCATCCTTTACTGACCGTGAGCGCAGTGTCTGATCCCTGTCATCATGTCCGGCATCCTCGCCGTCTACTCCCTCGTCATCGCCGTCCTCATTGCCGAGGATCTCGCATCCCCTTCTGTGAAGAGCTACAGCTTGTTTACGTGAGTCGTCAAAGCGTGATGCGAGCGGAGGGCGGAGCGTCTGACACTTTCCTGAAAGCGGCTTTATGCATCTCGGCTGTGGCATCTCCGTCGGTTTGACCGGTCTCGCGGCGGGCTATTGTATTGGAATCGTGGGCGACACAGGCGTCCGAGCCTACATGCAACAATCGAGGATCTTCGTTGGCATGGTGCTCATTCTCATTTTCGGCGAGGTCTTGGGTCTTTACGGGTATGTCCCTCTCAAGACGCGCGATGGCAGCCCCGCTGATTATTCCCTCCCAGTCTCATTGTCGCTCTTCTTCTGAACACGAAAAGTTAAAGCTACCGTCGTCATGCGATCAAACGTTTTTTTGGAGGGTACAAACATCCGCGGCAGCTGTGATGGGGCCCGGAAACAGCCTGTGGGGAGTCATTGCTTGCTACATACAGCATGGCGTTCAGGGTAATATTAATATAGTGCGAATGCCACAAGTTGCCATCATGTGGGCCATTCTTGCGAGGTCGGTTCGAGATGGGGATCTTCTTCACTAGGTCCCAAGCCGTATATGATCCGCGTCCTGACCGGCCACGGCGAGTCTCCCTAGCTGCTTTGATCCTGGAGCAAACGATCAGAGCCTGAATGTCATGAAACAATGAGATCGTCTGGAGGACAGTAATGTCATTGAAATCTTGAAAGAGAACATAACCATGACCGGATTGAGGAACAGGGGATCCGGCAAAATTCACCGCCCCCGCCTCGCTCGAGAGATTGCGCCAGTAAATGCAGCGTACCCCTTCGATGCTCGAAAGCAAAGACAAGCGCCAAAGTTGAGGCCCCAAATAGCAGAGAGGCAAGATTGGAAAAGAGAGAAAACAGGACGCCCACGAGGCATCGGATCCTAGCGCAGTCTGCCGCCAATGATTCTTAAGACTTTCTTCCTTCTTCCCTGATCCACTTGACGACGAAACTTGCTCCAATTTCGCTCCCGCTCCTCCCAACCCCTCATCTCAGCTATAAACGAGTTAGCACATCGTCAGCCAGAATGTTGTTGGGATGGGGGAGCTGACCTAGCAACCAGTCCCAGTGCTTGTCTTCTCGCTGAAGAATGTCGTCTCGCGTCTCACGAGCAAGTCTTTCGCGGCGAGCTTCGGCCGCGGCGAGCTCGCCGACCAAGTATGGGTCCTCGAGAGGCCGGACTGGACTCGTACTTTCACTAGCCTCGAGTGTCCTGTCTATTGCTTGGTCCTGGACAGCCGGTGAGGGGCGCCTCAACGGTTGCTCCACTATCTGGTTGATCCTTCGCTCCGCGACCCTGCGGTAGTGACGAGCCGCCGAGGCGTTTGCGGACAATGTTGGAATTTGGAAGCTGTGTAGATTGAGCACAGGCTGCGGTGGCGGCGCTGGTACCGGAGGCAGCCCTGTCATCGACCTTGGGGCTGCGGGTGCAAAGATGGGCGGCGGATGACCGGCCGAGGTGGCAGGGCGGGGTGTCGCCCGGGGGGCGGCCGGTGTGTACGCCGGAGCAGCTTCGGTGTAATGGATCGTGGAATGATAAGACGGGGCCTCGGACACTGCGCCTCCCGTCAGAAAGACTCACACATCACCCGTAGCAGACACATCAAGACCACAGAGTACAAAGAAGCGGACTGTGAACATACGACATCCCAGCCGTCGCGGTAAGGCGATCACGTCAAGCCTATGAATTGTTTACTTACCGTACGATGGAGCCGCAGACCGGATCGAGGCAGTCTCGAAATCATCGGAGCTATAACGAGACGTAGAGACACGCGCCGCCATATTGATGGGCATGATTGATGATCTTGCCTCGGTGCAGATCCAGAAGCGGTGTATTGAATTCGCATGAGTTTCGTCGGACAGAAAACGGAGTAGGATGGGGATCTGCTATCTTTGAAATAGTTGTCGGCTCGGGCTGAACGAACCACGCAGAAAGCACGGAGTAGATGGAGTGGGAACGCAAGGGGTCAACGGATAAATACACCAGAGGAGCTAGAGGCATGCTGAGCAACGGGGCACTAGAAATGCCAGCCCTCCTCCTCGGCCAGAAACTCTGCAGGATCCCTGCCATGTTGAAGCCACTGTGAGAGTCCTGCATGTGAGATGGTGTGTCAAGGCAGTGCTCGGTCGGCGCGGAGGAGAGTCTCAAGCTTTGCGCCATGCGGAACGTCGTTCTTGGCTGGCTGACAGGGCTTCTCTCTCGGGCGCGCGAGGCTTTAGGCGTCGTCATGACACAAGGTCGAGCATTGAACCGCCCAAGTAATTGGTATGCTGGAAGCCAAGGCTGGTCGGAGAAATTCGAGCAAACTCGATCCTCTTTGACTTCAATTCGTGTCCATCCCAAGAGGCCTCAAGCGTGGCTTGACACCATGGGATGGTGTTCACCGGCGGCCGAGATCAAACCTCAATAGGTAGGCCCACTGAGTGATGCATCTCTGAGCTAATGCCTGCTGCCTCCCAGATCCTGAATGGCGCGCCGTGGAATGTGAAATGGCGGAGCTAAAATGTGGGCCAATATGGCGGAAGTGACCCTGCAGAGGCGTCTCTCTTCTCATGTGCAAACCAGAATGTTGCCTTAGCGGATCGCGAGCCTCCTGGTTGAAGACGCGTATCGGCTGATCGAACAAGAAGCCGCATACGTGAACCGATCGGAAGCTGCCATCGGTTTTCGTGGCGTCGATTATCGAGCCACTTCTCAAGATGATGTTGTCACCGGCGCCACCAACCCCCGCATTGTCATGGCGGGGTTGGTACTCATGCCATGTACTCGTACGGAGTGCTCGTAACTCGTATGTACAAATTGTACGGAGTAACTTGGAGTGGATTGAAGATGGAGCCGTGCTTGAGCTGTACATGGATTCGATCAAGAGTCGCGGGCGCGGAGGTATCCTTTGCCAAATCGAGATATCTAGCTTTGGCCACATCTTCTGGACGCGAATGCTCTGTGACTTGATTTCCCTTCTGAAGCGAGCAAAAGTACTCCGTCGGGTCCATTGCAACCGTGTGAAAACTTGAAGGCGTCGCTTCGTATCCGCATGAGGATCGCGAGAGGAACTTTTCGGACTAGGCAGCCCATGTGTCCAAGCTTAACTTTTGACAGCGCCCTCCATAGCACTAGCTTGGACATCCGTTCCGGAAACTTCAATTGGTGAGTCTCCAACCGTCCTCGGCGGCTGCACGTAGAGCTCCCTTTGCCATGGAAAGGAGAAGCGTTGTCTGCTTGAAGATGCGGGCTTCCTCTCGAAGAGCGGACATACCAACCAGGGCTCAAGGGGCGGCGAATGCATCTGGCCCCACAGGAGCAGGCAGTCTCATTTCGAAACCTCCAGTCGTCTCACGAATGGTGAGTACCCGATCCAAGAGATCCTTGCTCTTTGGAGGTAGATTATCTTGCCCCCCACAGAAATCGCCGATGGTCCTGCCCATCTAGAGATGGGTCCATAACGAATGACGGCGGGGAACAGACGCGCAGCTGTCAAACCAGTCCCCGCACGTGGAGATGGGTAGGGGATGCGAGAGTCTACTCGTAGGGCGGCTTTGTGCGCTGCTACCCCGAGAGAACGGAGTAGAGTAGTGTCCGAGGCATGGATCCTTGTTGTTGTGGATGGGTCGGCGCCACCGGACTTTCACGAATCTGTATTAAGCCCCCGAAAAGCAAAGTGAGGAGAAGTCCAAGACCCCGCCGTCAAAATGCAAGCCCTTGAGCCAGAATCTGAAGTCAGGTTTCGCTGGTCCCTAGAACAGTGTTAGTCTTGACTCTGCACCAAGACGGGGTACCGGTAAGGTAATAACGAGCAACGGTCAGTGATGATTGGCCTCGGAGGTTTCCTTGTAAGATCTTCAGAGTACAGATGATACATCGAGGCCCGGAGTACGGAGTAGAGAGAGACTAACCCTGAGTGGACAGTCACGGTGTTGATGGATTGGGGGCACGAAGTCTGCGTCTCTATCAGTGGGAGTTGATAACTTTGTTAGTGTTAAGGGGCTAATCTACCCGCTAATCTGTTGATCATGCTGCCGTTGCCGAGTCTTGAAACGCGGGCATAGTTCCACTTGCTGAGTGTCTCCTTCCGTCGCATTGTACTCCGTACCTGTATCATTCATGATCTGAAGATTCTTGTCTACGCTGCCGGGAGTACTACAGGTACTCGTACTTTATACACGAAGGGGGTATGTACTTGAATCACAGGACGGGTCATCTATCATTCCAGGGCATAAGGGTTATAGGCTCGTTAGCCACCCCCCACTAGTTAGAGGAATCTCTTTATAAAGACTAGATTCAAGATAAGTGGCAGGGAGCTGTGTAAGGTATAGGTAGGTATATAGTATATTATATAATAATCACTCCTTATCTATAAAATAGCTTATAGCTCTCTCTCTTATATATATAGATAGGTTTATATATACTTATTTATTTATTTTAATTACTCTAGCTATAGCCTAAGGCTAATCCTAGTATATCTACCTTATATCTTTATAGTAGAACCTTTTTAAAAGAAAACTACTATATACTTTACTCTACTTTATTACTAGCCTAGGTTTATTATAGCCCCTAGTACTAGCTTTATCTTATTTATTTATTTATTTCTATTACCCTAGTTACTACTAATCATAGCCTAGTGCCTTATCTCTATTATTAGAGAGAGAAACCTACCTTAGGCTAAAAACCCCCTTACCTTATTTATACTTTAGGTTTAGTCTTTTCTTTTATTTATTTAGTCTTATTTATAAAGCTATTAAACTCCTTTAATTTTAAGGTATAGAATATTATTCTTATTATTACTATATATTATATACTAAGTACCTTATTATATAGGCTTACTTTAGTCCTATTTCTATAGCCTTATCTTATATAGCTAGTATTATTATTAGTAATATACTACCTAAGGTATAGTTCTTATTTAGTTATCTTTAACTAACTTAAGTAATATACTAACTTTTTTACCTTAAGGCTAGCTTTTTTTAATCCTTTTTATATTCCTTTATTCTTTTTTTTATCCTCTCTCTCTTTTTTATTCCTCTTTATAAGGTTAGAATAGCCTTATATATATATACTCTCTTAAGCGCTATACTCTAAGCCCTTATTATTTACCTTTCTCTTACTTTCCCTTTACTATTATACTCTTTATATAGTTATATAGCCTTAAGCCTTATATCTTTCCTTTCTTTACCCTTACCTCTTATCTCTTTCTTTCCTTCTTTACCTTTTATTACTATTACTTACCTTTATTACTATACTTTTACTTACCCTTTCTCTTAGCCTATTATTATACTATTATCTAGGCTTTCCTACCTTTATTATTACCTACCTTTATTATAGCCTTTACTTTATTTTCTTAAACTTACTTAGTTTATTCTCTCTTTTTTTTCCTTTTATATTTATCTTCTTTATACTAGCTTTATTATTAATTTACTATAAGATTATTTTTATAATCTCTTTTATACTTTTTATATAACTTATATTTATTACTAGCTAGGCTTCTCTTATACTAATTAATTTAACTATAAAAAGATTTATAAAGCTTATATAGTTATTAAAGGTAGTATTACTTTATACTATATAGTAAGCGCTTTTATCTTAGGTTTACTATATTATTTTTATTTCTAATTTAATATTTAGTATAAGTAATATTTTATAATACTAAGATTAAGGCTATTACTCTTTAAGTTATTTTAATTAATATTACTAAAGGTAGCCTAAAGGTTTATTTTTTACTTTAAGCTTAATATATTTCTAAGGCTTTACTAACTTAGATTATTAGCCTTTTAACTAAAATAATATTACTAATACTACTTAGTATTTTAAGCCTTTTACTATAATTAGTACCTCTAATACTTTTATATTTACTATAAACCTAACTAAGACTTAAAAGTAAATCTACTTTTTAATATAAACTAATAAGGATTTTCTTAATCTTTATAATATAAGTAATACTTTATTTAAAAGTATATAAATTTTATATAAGTATACTATAACTTTTTTTAAGAAAGTAAGTTAGCTATAAAGTAAGCTTAGTTTAGTTTTAAGAGTACTAATATTAGTATAAGGTATACCTTTTCTCTTTCTCTTAAGACTCTTACTTTTATACTATAACTAAAAAGAAAAAAAGAAAAGTAAAAGAAATAAAGGCTAGGTAGCCCTTATACTTCTAAGCCTTAAGGCTACTATAACTATATACTATACTATTAAAAGAGATATTAATAGCTTCTTTAATAAGAGTAAGGTTAAGGTTAATAAGGATAATATAAAGCTTATTTTTATAAAATCTTATAACTAAGAGTTTAAAGTATAAGAAGGTATTTATAAAGTATATATAGTAAAGCTAGTATAAGGCTAGTATAGGCTAATATAAGCTATTAGGCTTACTTAAATTTTATCTTTTTTAGTAGTTAATAAGTTAAAGTACCTTTTATTATACTTAATCTATACTATCTTTATAATAGTTTTACTCTTAGGCTAGTCTTTATACTACTATATAGTATTTAACTTAATATAGTTATAGGAACTATTTTACTAACTTAGCCTTAATATAAAGGTTATTTAGTACTAATAATACCTTCTTATTTATAGTTAGTTATATACTTAGTTTACCTTTTATTACTTTAGTATTAGAGTATAGAATAAAAAGGTATTTTAGTGTTTTTAGTCTAATATTATATTAGTATCTTAGTCTATTAATACTAAGGACTTTTTAAAAAAAAAGAAAGGCCTATAGTTTAATCTTACTAATATATAGCTAGGTTAGTATAAAGCTTTTATACTTTTAAATGGTAGTATAAGCCTTTAAGGCTTTAGTTATAATAGTATATAGTCTTTAAATATTAATAGCCTTATATTTATACTATCTTTAGTTTATATATACTATCTTTCTCTTATTTTCTTATTTATACTATTAATTATTAATTATAAATCTTTTTCTTTTAATATTTTCTAGGTTCTAGACTTTTATAGCTTACTTTTAGTTTTATCCTAGTATATAGTATAATCCTTTTCTTTTTAATAACGCTTATTATAACTACCCTAAGGACTACCTTACTATTCTTTTTATATATCTCCTTAAGTAGTTCTTTATTACTAGCCTTTTTAATATTCTAGATGCTAATACTCTTAGAATAACTTAATAGGCTTACTAAACCTATTCTATATCTAGGCTAAACGTAGCCTTTACCTATATATTAGTAATATATTTTCCTATAGTCCTCTTAAATATAACTATTATTTTACTACTTTAAAGGCGCTAGGCTACTACTATATTACCTGCTAGGCTAAAAGCTTAGTTAACTATACTAATAATCTCTACTAAAGACCTCTTTTAGTAATTTATAAGGATAATACTACCCCTAATTATAACCTCTTTTTTAAGCCTTAAGAGGACTAGCTTTACTCCCCCTTTAGCTAAGGCCTATATTACTAGCGTTATAGCTACTATTATATATATCTTTTTTATACTTATATTCTTAATTACTTTTTATACTATATTATAGAGTTCTATCTTTATTATTATAATAGTAGTTATTATTATTATTATTCCTGCTTTAGTTATAGTATAGCCTTACTTTTCTTTTTTCTTATATAGTAAATTTTTAACTACTACCTAAGCTTTAGTAATAGCCCTTAGAATTAGTTCTTAGAGTTTTATATATACTTACTTTTACTTTTTTAATTAAAATCTCTTCTTAACTACCCTTAACCTATATCTATATTATAGTCTTAGGTTTAAAGAACTTAAGGCTATACTTCCTTTATACTAGCTTAAGGTAAGCTTATAATTCCCTCTATTAACTTCTATCTAGTCTACTCTTACCCCTATACTATATCTACTATAGGTATATACTATTAAGGGTAGGTAAATTAGGCCTAGTAAAACTAAATTTAAAGTTATTTTATATTTTAAATTGTTATATTAGTTAGTATAGGCGTTTTTTATATCTCCTTCTATCAGTAAATATTAATAGTATTTTAAAACTTCTTACTTAAAGAAGGCTAATACTTACTTAGCTACTTTTACTATTAATAGGCTTCAGGCTAGTCTTATAATAACTATAGCCTAACTTTTTACCTTTATCCTTAGCTTTATCTTTTATATTTACTTAACTATATATTAGATAATACCTTAGATAAGTATATTAGTTATAGCCTAAGTTTATAGTACTACTTTATCAACTAAGGTATAGATAACCTTAATCTATTCTAAGTATAGGAAGTTATTACTATTCTTTAGAACTAAGCTAAATAATTTAATTATTACCTTTTCTTAGTAATCTTTATATTTATAGCCTTTATTAGCCTTTAACTTAGCTTTATTTTAGTTCTAAGATATAAGTAGTTATTATTATTACTATTATATAAAGGGCTTAGTACTTTTTTTAAAAATTTCTCTAATTTTTAGTAAAGGCTTTTATAATTATATTATACCTTTTATTTTATTTAAAGGCCTAGCTATACTTATACTCTTACTATAGTACTAATATAATATTAGTCTTAGGGTAAATTTAACCTTTAGAATTTTAATTTTAATATTTATTTTTAGTTTTTCTTATTATATAAGTATAGGGGGTATATTTTATAACTCGCAATTATTTCTCTATTAGGTAATATTATTTATTTATTTATTTCTATTACCCTAGTTATTATAAATTATAGCTTAATACCTTCTCTCTATTATTAAAAGAGAAACCTTCTTTAAGCTAAAAACCCCCCTTAATTTATTTATACTTTAGGTTTAGTCTTTTTTTTTTATTTATTTAGTCTTATTAATAAGGGTATTAAACTTTTTTAATTCTAAGATATAGAATATTACTCTTAATATTACTTTATATTAGTTATATAAGCTTACTTTAATTTTATTCTTATAAACCTATTTTATATAGCTAATTATTATTAATAATATATTACCTAAAGTATAGTTTTTATTTAGTTATTATTAACTAACTAAGATAATATATTAACTTTTTTACCTTAAGGCTAATCCTCTCTTAGCCTTTTTTTTTCCTTCTTTTTATTCTCTCTTTTCTTTTTATAAGATTAAAATAGCCTTATACTTATATATATACTCTCTTAAGCACTATACCTTAGGCTTTATTATTTACTTCTCTTTTACTTTTCCTTTACCTTTATACCTTCTATATAGTTATATAGCCTCTAGGCCTTATATCTATCTCTTTATTACCTAAACTCCCCTTATCTTCTTTTTTCTTTTTTTATCCTTTATTACTACTACTTTCCTTATTACTATACTCTTAATTACTCCTTCCTCTAACATATTACTATACTACTATCTAGACCTTCCTACCTTTATCTTAATCACTACTCTTATTATAGCTTTTATCCTGCCTCCTTTAACTAAATCTAGTTTATCCTCTTTATCCTTCTTCCTCCCTTTATACCTAGCTTCTTTATACTAGCCCTATTACTAACTCTCTATAGGATTATCTCTATAATCCCCCCTATACTCCCTGTGTAACCTATATTTACTACTAGCCGGGCTTTTTCTACACTAATCAATCAGGCCGTGGGTTATTAGGTAATATAAATAAATAAATAAATAGATAGATAAGTTATTAAGTATTTAATATATTACTTAAAAATATATTATAAACAGTATAAAAGATCTTATCATAAGTAGAGATATATATAAATAAAAGAGGTAAAATATTAAGAGATATATACCTTCAGGTAAAGATAGCTAACTTAGAAAATAGGTATTATATTATTATACGCCAGTATGTGTTATAGCCCTTAGATTAATTAATGCGGTTACTAAGTACTACCGAGTATGTACTACTACAGTTTAGGTACTACTTAGTACTACCACTACTACTGTAACCTCTAGTGAACATTTCACGATTTCGGGCCTCTGAAACAAACGCGTCTAGGAAGGCGCGACTCATTAATGGCACTCGTGATATCAGCTACATGTACCGTTAGATCAATCCTCTCGACCTGAGTCCTCTACGTGACCCGAGGGGTGTTCGCAGAGGCGCTCATCCATCGCTCATCGCGCAACGGCATACCTATCATTATCATCCCCACTCGCGTGCCGACATCCCCAAGCGACCGATCTGGCAACAACAACACGACTCAGTAGCCACAAATTCGTGCATCCACTCGACCAAGCCTAGCCATGAGGCACAGAGAAGAGGACACCGGTCCCTCGGGGATCAAGAGGAAGCGGACAGAGGGCACCCCTTCACCGGGCAACTCCGGTTCGCGGCAGAGGAGGGACGATCTCACGGATGGATCCGATGAGGAGCTGGATGGTGATCGCGACGATATCTACGACCCGGATCAACCGATCGAGGAGCGCCGCAAAGTTCAGCAAGGACTTCGAGATCTGCTGCGTGATATCACGGAGAACAGCGAGGAGTACCTCCAAGGATCGAACGGACTGCAGCAGACCATCCTTCGGGCCAACGAGTTGTCCAAGCAAGTCCGACAGACAACCGAAGCCGCCATCGACTCGCGACTGCTAGTCAGCACGACTGATTTGTCGTACCGAAAAGCTTTGCGCCTGACGCAAGGCAGCCTGTCGCAGGGAATCGACGTCGACGAGTTCGTCTCCAAATGCATTGCCTACATGCGGGCTGGGCAGGGCATCGAAGACATTGAACCTCAATCGGCGAGCGCTCAACGTTCAAGAGCGCTCGGGGGGGATGAAGAGGAAGAGGGTGATGACGGCGACATGATGAATTGGCTACACTTGGGACGATTTGCCTGCTTGCCGTCCATCAGGCGGCCTGCCCTACCCGGCTTCCTCCTCGGGCCGTTGTCTGTCGAGAAGAAGGTGCGCCGGGCCACGAAACGCAGCGCTCCTCTTCGCCCCAACAATTTGACCGAAACAAGGCCTGAGGTTATCAAGGTTGAGGACCTTGCCGCAAAACAAGACGATTTGCCCGCGATCTGTGGGCAGATCCTGGTTCAATTGAAATCGTCTCATGCAGACATTCAGAACACAGTCGCAGATCTACTGGAGGCCAAAGAAGACATAGACGAAGAAGAGCAAACAAGAATCATGCACCAAAATGGTCTCCGCAGCACAGGTGGAATTGATTTGATGAGATTTGTGGTCAACCCCCACTCCTTTGGGCAGACTGTTGAAAATCTATTCTACGTCAGTTTTCTCATCAGAGATGGGCACGTCGGGATCGAATATGATGAACATGATTTTCCAGCTTTGGGTAAGCCCCCTAATTGAAGAATACACAGTTTACTCCTCCGAGAAGTTGAAGCTGACATTCACACCTTCCTAGCGCCCGTGAAGCAGGACGAGGAGCAGACTGGGGCCAAGCGCCCAAGCCGATCCCAGCATCAAGCAATCTTGAGCATGGACATGGCTACTTGGCGAGATATCATTGATACATTTGACTTGGTGGAGCCTATGATCGCACACAGAGAGGAGGAGAACCATGCTGGCCCCGGAGCGCGTGGGTGGTACAGTTGATGTCGGACCGTAAGGAATACCCAACCAGTGGCCTGGAAAGGGTTGAACTAGACAAAGGCGATATATCTGCAGATACGCTCTCTTGCTATGACACCAGTCACCGGTCCCTGCGCCGCATCTAATGCTTCTTTTTGTCAACGTCAACACTGGCACTTTATGACACGGCTTTGAATAGAATGACGAAGCCGGGGAGGCAACAAAGAAGGCTCCCTTTGTCATCCCTCAGCAGGGGCCTTCGAATTGCAATGCCTTTCGCAGCGCTGCCTATCTCTCCCCCCCCCTCTGTTTCCCTCTTGCATTTCAAAAAGCTTCCTCCGCGCATACTGCCGTCTCCTGGTTATCTGACGGACCCAAAGTCTCAATGAGCTGACCATTCTCGTCCCTCACGACTGCTTCAATACATCCCTTAAGGACAGTCTGCTATTCTTGGAGTGCCGTCTCGACCGCGACCTAGAAAAACCATATTTTACCTTGAGCCCACCCTTCGACGCCCAGGGACTCCCTTGGTTGGCGTTGCTGAAGCCGCAATGATGGCAATGGATTGTTCTGGAACGAATTGTGGAAGTCGACTTCATCGAGATCAACATCCGTGTAGCAATGACATCATGGAGCCTACCTTTGATGACAACGAGCCAGATAACTTTTTGGAATATTTGATGCGATTCTCATCAATGATCCGCCGGCTTGCTCCTCAAGAGATCGATCCGAGGGCAGATGAAGAGCCGAAGACGCCGGTGACCATGGAGTTTGACAAGGTCGTTTTCCGATATGAACGCGATTTTGCGACGGGAAGCAAAAGAGCGCCAGACGGACAAGAGCCGGCTCCATGCACCAACTCCCGATGCTTCATCATCAATCAGGCCCTGGCACTGGCCATGACGGCCTTACGCGATGTTTTGAGATCGAAGCGGCAGCAGTCGGCAATATGGCACTGCAGCCAACCACATGAGGAGATTCCGTACAGAGACCCTTGGCAGAACATCAACGACCAAGGGTTCTCGACCAGGCAGATCAAGGAGATGGTGGGAAATGCCTTTTCCCATTTGCGAAAAGAGCAAGAGGAGTTTGCGAAGGAGATGCTCAGACGAGAGGATGAGAGAGAGGTGGCCTTGTACAATGAATCGGTCGAGAGCGCAACCAATGGCCTGAAATGGGAAGCTGTCGGGGGCGTCCCGCCACGTGTCCGGCGAAGCATCTCTGATATCAGGAGCAGCTTGAAAGAAGGCATAATGACAGATGGGAAAGATTCCGTCTGGGCCGATCATTGGGTTGAGAAGGTGAATTGCGAGATCCAATGCAATCTCCCCGTTCATCAAGAAGACGACGACGACGACATTGTATCCGGGGGGGACGAGGCCTTTGATAATGGAGCCCATGGGGACAAGGCGCGTGATTCTCCAAGTGGTCGACTCATCAATTCTGTCACGACGGAAGGCGTGAGCTCGACTTCGAATTACCGGTCTCATGTTCAAGGCCCCAATGGCGACGCGCAGACACGGGAAAGCTTCATGTCGTCTGTCGGTGACGTCCGTGATGAGACGTCCAAACTTCGCATACGGATGCTCGAGGATGAAGGAGTTGTGTTCGACCTTGACCATATCGACCGGAACATGATGGAAGCGAGATCTCCGTTTCACGATAAAGCTTCTTTGGAAGGTTGCTGGGCTTATGAAATTTCAGATGTGGAGGAAGAGAAGCGATATCTCGACGACACCGATGCGGACCTCGAGGGGGTCCAGAGGTGGGCAGAAGAGACCAGCCTCCAAGCTCTGCAAGAGACCGCCAACACTGAGCTGCAACACAAGAACGCCGATCTGCAAAAACGCCTGGACGAGCTTGAGGGCCAAAAGACCGTCTGGATCCAGCAGTTGAAGGCCCGCGAAGGGGACATGCGAGATCGCCAACATCTCATGGACCGCTTGGCCGCGGGTGAACAGACCTTGCCTGGAAATGCCAACGATGATGCGAGCAAGACCTGGACAATCGATCCCCTTCGATCATACCTGACAGACAACGTCTCAGCCTGGGCACACATCTTGGCCTATATCGTCTACGGGCTATTGAAGGCCATGGCTCATCTCATGATGGGATCCGCTGGCCTAGCACAGAAATGGAACCTGAAAGTCCACCGTCGTCGCATCGGCCTGTTCGACAAGGTGAAGCCGCTCGGAATGCAGGTGGTCGTGTTCCCGTCGACCAAGGACGTGGCATACGTTGCGCAGCACTTTGGCATCATAGTAACCGTGCAGACATATCTCTTCTTGCAGCAAGAAAGGGATGTTTGGTTCCAGGCGAATGGGTTAACGAGGAAGCATTTCCTAGGCTACGCGCTGCAATATCCACACCGATGGAGATCAGCAGAGCCAATGCAGGGCTTCCCTAACAACACAAGCAATGATTTCGAGGGACTCTACGTGTTTCTCACACAATTCTCGGGCGTCTGGATGTCGTATGTCCTGAATTGGGTGACCATGGCCTTGACCTCGGGCGGTCTCTGGGGTGCTGCTGTGCAGAAGGCCCGACGATACTGGAATGCAGCAGCGGAGGCGTGGGGAGCGGCCCGTCAATCGTCTGGTAGGCTCCTCGCCGCATGGTGGAATGCAGTGGTGGAACCGTGGAGGACGGCCCGCGATTCACTCAAGAGGCTCCTCACAGCGTCTCAAGACAGGGCGATGCAGTTCTGGGAGTTGGCCTCTGATATGGCGGTTGATATTTTGACGGCCTGGATGGTCAGATGGTAGAGTACCTGTTGGTGGTCGGAGATGTCAATGGTCATATATGTACATACATTGATATCCTGCCCAGGCGATTGGCCCATTCAGGGGCTCGATTTCAGCGTCGTTTCTGCGCGGAGTCTTTTCGAGCATTGGACCAGAGAATAAGAGAGAGTTCACGGAATTCATTTGTCTGTCGAAGATGCGCCTGTTTTCGGGTTAGTGAGAAGCGGATGGATTGATGATACCGGTACGGTATACGGAGTACCTCTCGTGCTACTACGGAGTACCGGTTACCAGCGTGGAGATCCATTTCGGCAGACTTGAACTGCACGGCTTGAAACATTTGATTCTCTCAGCTGTTGTATGTACGGGTAGATGCGAAGATCTGCAGGGGCGAAAGATCCCGTGTTCTCGGAAAATGGCCTAATGCAGCCTGCAAAGGGACGATTTGTGGTACGGAGTACGGAGTACTAGCACGTGCCGAGGGCGAAGACAGCTTGAAGACGCCCTCCGAGGCCGCGTCCTCCGTCCCATCACCTTGGCGCCCATTCGCCTCACCGAGCATTCTCGACGCAGAATCACGGCTAGCAAGCTTCCTCTACGGAGTATGAGAACCTAAAGCACGAATACTGTGGTAGCGCTCGTGCTCGTTGCGGCGATGCCGGGGATCCGAACTCGCGCATGCCTCCCATCACTGCCACGAGGACTCGGGCTGCTACCTGTACGACCTCTCCGGAGTACCTGTAGTCGCTTCGCCATGCCGAGGCTCAAAAAGCTGTTGACATCATCACAGGTCGGCAGGGCCTACAGTAGCAGTACTACCACCTCTCGTGCGAGAAATACTACCAGGTCTCGTGCGCCTCGAGCGCCTCGAGACAATCCGCTGCTCCGACAACCCGGGCTTGGATTTCTTTCATCACAAACGGTGCTGCGCTCGTCCATCTTCTCTCGAGAATCATCACACGGCCTTGTCGCGACGCGAAAGAGACACCCAGAGACTCGCATCGCCCCTCCGGATACGAAGAAATTCGCCACAATGTCTTCAGAGCTTATCCCGTCGAACCCAGAGGAGGTCATGGTCGTCCGGCAAGTCACGCCAAACATCCATACTTTCTCGGTGCCCTTTGCGCGATACGGAAAGTTTCTTGTCGGTGGACGAGGGTCGTTAGGTAAGCCCGGCCGTGAAGTAGCACAGAGGCGAAGGATCAAGCAACGTGGGGCATCGGATGGGTCGGCTCGTCCAAACTGCCTTGGGCAGAGAAGGGCCTCTAGGCCGTTGTCGGCGACACAGTACCTGCTGCATGAGGATTGATTGCTTGTGTCGCTTCTATGGCCTGCTTGCTTGCTTTTGATCTTGTGTTCCTCTTTCTCACCTCTTTGGTGCAGTGAAATTGACCTCTGGCAACCTCGCCGTATTCTCCCCCACCGCCCTGACGGAGGCGGCCAAGGCAAAGGTTGCCGAGCAGGGAGGCAACGTGGGCTACATCGTCGCTCTAGACTACGAACATCACATCTTCATCTCCGAATGGGCCAAGCAGTACCCCAACGCCAGGATCGTTGGCCCAGAGGGCCTCCCCGAGAAGAGGCAGCAGGCGACGGACCCCAGGATTGGCAAGGAGCCGTTCGCTGTCGAGTTCAAGAAGGCTGACAAGCGGAGCATTCGCATCAGCGAGGAGATCGACGCCGATTTTGACTACGAGTACATGGACGGGCACGCCAACAAGGAGATCGTCTTCCACTACCGCCCAGACAATGTCCTCATCCAGGCCGACCTCATGTTCAACCTGCCGGCGACCGAGCAGTACAGCAAGGTGTCCCCATCTCAGAGATCCTCGGGAGGGATCCTTAACAGGATCTTCACGGGGATCCAGAGCACGTCGGGCGACGCAATGTGGAACAGGCGGTTCAACTGGTATCTTGCGAGGAAGGACAAGGAAAGCTTCCACGAAAGCATCAAGGCCATCGACAAGTGGAACTTCAACGCCATCATCCCGTGCCATGGAGACACGATTCAGGTCAACGGCAAGGAGGTTTTCCGCAAAGTATTCGCCTGGGATCTTGGAAGAAACCCCTAGTAGTACTCTCAGTGACGTGTACCTATTTGTCGTGGGCAAAATGGACATGGACCTCTGGTTGTAGTATAGCAATCATTCACTTCCTTTTTTTTTTCCCTCCCCGTCTATTCTCCTTTTTACGGCATCGGTCACGTTTCGAGCTTTTGGGTCAAGTCGAGCTTAGTACGGAGTACCGTGAAAAGACTCGTGGTCCGCATCTCGAATGGCATCCTGTCTGCTAGGAAAGTCGTCGGCCGGGGATGGGACTTTGAAGACATCATGGCTCGTGTGCATCTCGTAGTCACGCATCAAAATTAAGCTGTTTCGGAGCTAGAGCTGAAGCCGGATTGATATGCATGAATACCTCAGATATGTAGGTACAGGTAGTAGGAGCCATAGATTTGATTGATCGTTCAAGGTCGTTTGAGCTCGTCTCGGGATGACCCAACAGGCTAAAGGCGGCTCCCCCGCTAGAAACAGCGCCAGCGTCGTCGAGCAGCTTGGCACCAAGAAGGGTGGGGGTTTTCCTATGGTGTCACTGCCCGGGAGCATCATCCACCAGTGATCTCCATATTCGTCACAATAATTGACTTCTAATTCTCTTCCCTCTCTCAAGCCACCAACCTCAGCCCAGCACTGATCCATCTATCCCTCGCGTCGGTCGACTCATCCAGAAGTTTTCCTTCCAGACCTTACACCATGCATCGCCGCGCCCAGCCGAGATCCGCGATACCACCGTCCTGTTGAAGAACCACTCCATCCCCGAGCAATCGTCGATTTCGCTCTCAAGCGCATTGATATACTATAGGCGGGCCACCTGCTTCCCGTCGTCTCGATCGCGATCATTCTCCCCGAGACCTGTGGCTACAGAATATAGCGGGACACCATGAGCGAATACGGGAGGATGGATCCCTTCTCCTTTGCGGGTTCCAAAGATGTCGATTACCCTGTCCATTTGCGGATGTGAGTGCCCGCAGGCGCTCTGCCTGCTCCCAGACGCGGCTCGATGGATGCTGACGGAGAGCTATAGCATGAGCCTTGAGGGCGACGAGCCTCCGACCAAGTATTCGGCTCTTTACGAGAATCCTGGTCTGCGACACATCGGCTCAAATACCAGGTGGGCCTGTCCTGCTCTCTCCAAGTGTCTCGACTTGATCGGCGGCTAACGGTTGTCGGTGCAGCGCTCACTCAGACCTCTTCATCACGGTCCAGATCTGGGCCGACTCGAAACCTCTGACGGTACCTGTTCAGACTTTCTACAAACCTTTCCGGACAGAACGAAAGTAGGCTTTCTGAAATCAATTTCTCGGTCGGTGATACCTGGAATGGAGCTGATAGATATCCGTCGCTGTAGATGGAACGAGTGGCTACAGTTGCCGGCAACCTACAAGACACTTCCTGGCAACTCCTGTCTTGCAATCAATATCTGGGACCTCTCCCCGAGCGGAGGCGACGACGGTCCCCGTCATGTGATTCCCTTCGGGGGGACAACGATATCATTGTTCGGTAACGATAATCAGATTCGAAAAGGTCGGCAGAAGTGCTTCGTTCACAGACACAAGCACGCTGATGGGACGACGAATACAAAGACACCGGCCCTGGTTGACACGAGGAGGAAGGAGGGCGGTCAATCGAAAGGCGCCACGAAACTAGACAAAGATGCGGAAGAGCTCGACAGGATGGAGACTCTGTTCAAGAAGCACGAGATGGGCGAAATACCCCGCGTCGATTGGCTTGACCAGATGGTATTCCGCAGTTTCGAGAAGAGAGGTCTCGAAGCAGCCAAATCATCGATGAAAATGATGCAGCGGAAACGTGCCATGAACGGGGACCACACGAAAGACGAGCAATCTGGACAAGGGGACAATGACGAAGATACTCCGAGCTCCGCCGTCTTCGTTCTGACCATCGAGTTGCCGCGATTCGATTTCCCGCTCGTGTTTGCCGACCATGAATACGACCCGCCGCCCATATCGGCCCTGCAACCCCCTTCTGCCTCCCAGTCTCTACCCCAACGCCAGCCTGAGGTGCACTTCGGCCCCGGAATCAACGCCTTGGGCGACAGCTCCGCAGACTTCAGCGCGCGCCTCGTCATGGTCTATGATCCCGAGGTGGGCCAGAGGGACAATCCTGCCGAGGCGAAGCACCGCCGCCTTTTCCGCAGCTCTCATCGCCATGGCATTCTTGACAAAGATCTCAAGCCCAACGCCAAGGTCCGGGACGAGCTTAATGTCATTTTATCATATTCCCCCACACACATTCTGACCCCTGAGGAAACGGACCTGGTCTGGAAGTTCCGCTATCACCTAACCCGCGACAAGCGAGCATTGACAAAGTTCGTCAAATCGGTGAACTGGGGTGATCAGAGCGAATCCAAGCAGGCCATCCAGGTTCTTGGTCGCTGGACGGAGATCGACGTCGATGATGCTCTTGAGATGCTTGGGCCGTCATTCGACAATCCCGCGGTGCGATCGTACGCTGTCGATAGGCTTCAAAAGGCGGACGACCAGGAGCTGCTCCTATACCTCCTCCAGCTCGTCCAAGCTTTGAAATACGAACCTGTCCCAGCCGACTCGGACCGTTACGACGCCCCAGACTCACCCCTCGCGCAGTTCCTCATCCAGAGAGCGGCTGCCAATTTCATGCTGGGCAACTACTTCCACTGGTATCTCATGGTGGAGTGCGATGACCACAGCCCCGAGCAATGTGCCACCAATCGAGACATCTACCGCAAAGTGGCCTATGGTTTCATGGCCGAGCTTGTTAAACAGCCCAAGGGTACCGAGGACCGCAAAACGCTTCTGCGGCAAGCCGAGCTCCTGGAGATTCTTTCCAAGATTGCTGCCGAAGTGAAGGTCTCGAACGAATCTATCGCCAAGAAGATTGAACGGGTCAAGAGCTTCCTGGGCGACGCAAAGAATGAGCTCGTCACAATCGATCCGCCCCTGGCCATGCCGCTTGATCCATCCATCAGCATTACTGGCATCATCCCAGATCAAGTGATGGTCTTCAAATCTTCGCTCAATCCCATCAAATGCACCTTCCGGACCTCGACGGGGGGCCAGTATCCGATCATTTTCAAGCTCGGCGACGACTTGAGACAGGACCAGCTGGTCATCCAAATCATTACACTGATGGATCAGCTATTACGGAAGGAGAACTTGGATCTCAAGCTGTCCCCATACAAGATTCTCGCAACCAGCACAACTGCCGGCGCCTCTCAATTTGTCCAGTCACAGAGCCTCTCGAGCATCGTCGGCAAATTCAAGACGAATCCCGCGTTGGCCTATCTCAAGCACCACAATCCGGATGACAGACAGCCGCTCGGGGTCCGACAGGAGACTCTTGACACGTACATCAGGTCGTGCGCGGGATACTGCGTCATCACTTATATCCTTGGGGTTGGTGACAGGCATCTCGACAACCTCCTGCTCGCGCCCGACGGGCATTTCTTCCACGCCGATTTTGGATACATTCTTGGCCGCGACCCCAAGCCGTTCGCTCCGGTGATGAAGCTGTCCAAGGAGATGGTGGACTGCATGGGCGGCGTGCAGTCGGAGCATTACAAGCAATTCAAGCAGTACTGCTTTCTCGCCTACACGGCACTGCGGAAGTCGTCGAACCTGATCCTCAATCTCTTCAGCCTCATGATTCACGCCAATATTCCCGACATCAAGTTGGAGCCGGACAAGGCCGTGCTCAAGGTGCGGGAGCGCTTCCACCTCGAATTGACCGAGGAGGAGGCGATTCTATATTTCGAGAGAGTCATCGAGGATACACTGACGGCGTTTGCCCCCGTCGTCATTGACAAGCTTCACGAGTGGGCGCAGGCCCTCAGGGCATAGTCGGGCAGGTCTGAGATGTCGTTGGGAGACCACGCGGGCATCCATCTCATATTGCAATTTCGGAGTTGGTCATCTTGGGTCTGGCATTTGCAGGGGAAGGAGTCTTTCTTGATTGATTAAATTGGGCTAGTCAGCCGATACCCGGTTAGGTTGATGCCCTGTTGATTTCGGTGCTGAAGGCAGTCTTCGCATGTCATTTAAACCCCCCCCCCCCCTTTTTTTTTTCTTCCCATCCTGCACCTGGCAGATAGAAGTGGGCGCTGTATTCGCGCCTTGAGACGCCTTGAAGAATTAACAATTGCGCTTGCCTTGTTCGAGAAAGCCGACCTTCCAGATACAACTCCTTTTCGGGATTGCGCAACGAGGCTCTTTGCCGAAAGGACACTCAGCAATATTTGTATCTTATTCAAAAGCTATATTTCGCTCGATAGCTATCTGGTCGGAGGGTACTCGAGCACTGGTATTTTTTGGCGGATGCAAATCTAGTCTCTCCTCCGGCCAATTTCATGTGTCCTTGAAGACAAAGACATCCTTGCCTTTTTTGAAACCTTGGAGTCCCTCCTGCGCCGCATCACGAAGGACAGAAAGGCTTGTCTCGCTGTCCCATTGGATCTCCCGAACCGGCACATCGTGGAACCAACTCGTTCTGATCAGACCCAAGACATCATTGATCATGAGCGCCCTTCCATGAGGGTCATCTTTGTTCCACTGAGTGAGCCAAAAGCCAACGACGCGAATGTCCTGAAAGAGGAGCAAGCCCACCGGAAGGCTCAAGGGTTGTCTCGACATTGCGCCGTAAGACACCATTGTGGCCCCCTTGCTCAATGACCGGGCAATGGCCGTTGCAGATTTGCCGCCGACGCAGTTCAATCCTAGCCCGATTGTGTCACGTCCGTTCCTGGTCAAACGTGCCAGATGATCGTTCCACTGCCTTGATAGGAATTGTGACTCGGTCACTACCTCCCAGGCACCCAAATCCTTCAGTTCTTTGACTAAGGCCTCGGTCTCTTCCGGTGACTCCCTGTCGCGTATGATGTTGATGCTGCGCAATCCCCAGAGCTTTCCAAACTGTATGGCCGCCCTGCCGACACCAGAGTTGGCACCGTTCTGGATGAAGATCGCGCCGCTCCCGACATCTAACGGCCTCATGCCGAGGCCATTCTGTATGCCGGCGTTGGGACCATACGATCGCAGGATGCGGTAAGCTGTGCAAGGATTGATGCTGACAGTCGCCACTTGGGTGGCTGTCAACCCGCTCTTGTCAATTTTCAGCAGATCGCTCATCTTGGCCGTCGCATGAGTTCTCCAAGTACCGAACTGCGAGGCTGCGGGCACGACCCAGTCGCCTTTCTGAAGATGCGAGGTGGAACTGCTTATCGCGAGGATCTCGAAAACGCCCTCGCTTCCCGGGATCGCGGATGGCTCGGAGGTTCCCAACAACGTTGTGAAAGCCAACTTGGAGCCATAGGTGCCCTGGATCATGTTGATGTCGGCGGGGTTGATGGGGGCCGCGAGCGTTCGAAGGAGGACAGTACCGGATGGCAGCTGAGGGGATATAGAATGGTTATGAAGCCTTGCTTTTGTTCAGTCATCCTTTTTCTCGGCCGGAGATTTTATTCCTCGAAAATTGCACCCACTGTAGCACATTGGACGGTTCGCCATTTTCTGAGAAGACCAAAGCCTTGGCCTGCGTGTAGCCGTAGGGTCCCGTCATGTACCGGACTTGCCGTCGAGGGAGTAAGGGGGCTCGAGGCAGCCATTGGAGTTTTGATGATGAGGGTCGGATTGGAAGAGTCGTCAAGGGGTGAGTGAGGCTGAGCGGCGCTTTCATGGTGGTCTCGGAGATGCTGACCGTGCCCGGCGAGCGTTGAGTTTCTTGAAAGTGCCGGAGAAGGAAGTTCCATCTTGGCCGACCAATTCCGTGAGTCTTGGAGGAGCTCAAAATTGTGGAGGGGGGCTAATGCATTGCGTACGTCATGCAGCATATGGACCGTGTCGGAGTTACAGTAGCTCTCGAAGTCCTACTGACTACTCCGTACTAAGTGTGAGCTCTCCACGACATTACGAGTACTACGGAGTAATAAAGTCAGGTTCGTTCCAAAGTAGTCAGATTATGGATATCGAGGTAAGAGATCTATCTAGCAGGGGGGGATCCCTGTGAGAGGTATTTAAATTATCCTCTAGGTAATAGTTATTCTAGCTTCTAGGGCTAGTCCCTTCCTTAAGTTAATACCTAAAAAGAGCTATCCTTAGGAATAAAAAGGGAAGGAGGGGAGGAAAAGATATAGTTAGATTAGGTATTCTATATTTTCTAATTCTATTATAGTAGGCAGCCTTCCTATTCCTTGTTAATCAGATCCTAAGTAAAAGATATTATACTTTATAGATATATAGTATTATAGTGTTATATTATAGTAGTAGTAGTAGTAGTAAGGCCCCTTAAGTTTTATTTATTTATTTTAATTACTCTAGCTATAGCCTAAGGCTGATCCTAGTGTGTTTACCTTATATCTTTATAATAGAACCTTTTTAGGAGAAAACACTATATACTTTACTCTGCTTTATTACTAGTCTAGGTTTATAACAGCCCCTAGTGCTAGCTTTATCTTCCTGTATTTATTTATCTATTTTCTATTACACTAGTTGCTGCTAATTATAGCCTAGTGCCTCCTCTCTATTATTAGAGGGGGAAACCTGCCTCGAGCCAAAAAATCTTCCTGTATTTATTAAGTAGCTTCCTGCGAGGCCTGCCTACTTAGCCTGGTTCTAGGGGGTTAGCTAGTTACACTATTCGTCCTCCGTCCTTCCTTCTAAGAGGCCCCTTAAGTTAACACTTAAAAATAGCTATCTTAGTAATAAGAAGTAGGTAATTAGTTACTAGCCCTTTTCTATCTTAGTATTAGTAAGCAGGGGGGGATTTATTCTAGTCCCCCTTTAAGTACTTAATTCAGGGTTAGTATAACTTTATCGAGTCCTTATAAATCTCTTACTACCTCTTATATATAGAGGAGTTATTAATATTAACTAAGACAGGGGAGAGAGGAGGAGCGCGCCCTACCCTAGCATTAGCGCTATTGAAACTAAACCAGGCCCGCTTTATAGCTAACTTACCCTCCTAGGGAGGAGTTAAAATGTATTTATATAGGACTTATATACTCTTAAGGCGGGCGTTACTTATATTGCAAAGGTTAAAAAGAAGCTTATTAGTCTATATAGATAGGTAGATCTGCTCCTAAGTCTTAGTTAGGTTTATAGTTAATACTAGGGCGCTAAGGGCGTTAGCTAAGCTAAAAGGCTTAAGACGCTAGGTAATATTAGTAATTATTATTATTCTAATTACTCTAGCTATAGCCTAAGGCTAATTTTACTATATTTACCTCATATCTTTATAGTAAAACCTTTTTAAGAGAAAACTATTATATATTTTACTCTACTCTATTACTAGTCTAGGTTTATAATAGCCCCTAGTACTAGCTTTATCTTCCTAAATTTATTAAGTAGCTTCTAATAAGGCTTATTTACTTAGCTTAGTTCTAGAGGGTTAGATAGTTATACTATTTATTCTCCTTTCTTTTTTCTAATCTTTTTTTTATAAATAGCCTATTCTTAGGCTATCTTTTATTTATATTCCTTTTACTATTATTATCTTTCGGGCTAGGTTATAGTCTTATTTAGTTATATCTAACTAACTAACTTATTAGGTTTATCTCTTTTTCTTAAGGCTTTCTTAATAATAATATATAATAAAGCTATAGCTTTCTTATATCTCTTTCCTAAGCCCTTCTTATATATATATAAGGTATTTTATATATATACTATATACTATATAGCTAGTAAGTATATAGCCCTTAGCCTTTAAGTATACTTAAAGCTAGTATTCTCTTATACTATAGTAAATATATCTTTATAAAGATACTATAGCTTTATTATAACGCCTTTGCTATAGAGCTTCCTTTTATTCTTACCTATAGCCTTACTATACTTTTATAATATCTTTATAAAGGTTATATAGTAAGTATAACTATATAGGTTAATTAGCTATATATAGCTTAAAGGAGATAATAAAAGAAAACTACTAAGACCTTCTCTTTTACCTTCCTCTTTATAATTACCTTCTTTTATATTCTCTCTTATCTTCTCTTATATATTTATATAGCTAATATATAGCTAGTATATAGGTAATATATAGTTTATAACTCTTTCTAGCTTTTATATATATATTCTTATCCTTTTATCTTTAATTTTTAAGAGTATAAATATAATAAGGAACCTTTAAAGACCCTATAGATTAGTAGTATATATAATAATATAGTTAGTAGTATTATTATAGCTAAGAAAGGGCTAATTAATTAGGAAAGGTATAGTTAATTAACTAAGGTAATAGAAGCCTATAACTTAGCTTTAAGGTTATAGTAAAGGTAGCTATAAGAGATATAAAGGGTTAAGTCTCTTTTAAGTTAATATAGCTATAAAGGTCCTGTAAGAGACTAATAAAGTAGCTATAATAAGGTTCTCTTTTCTTATTACCTAAGGCTATTATAAAGCTATTAGTATAGCTACTATAAAGCTATTATAAGGTTACTATAATACTTTATTTAAATATACTAAAAATACCCTTAATAGTAGGCTTTTCCTATAACTAATAGTTAGCCTACCTTAGTAAAATAAGAGGTCTTAGGAATTTAAACTATTAGGTATGTTTTATGGCTAAGTAAAGGTTTATAGGAGTAATAAGGTTAAGGGTATTATAAAGGTATTATAAAGGTAAGTAGAAGGTAATAATAATATTAATTCCTAACCTTTCCTCTCTTTAGGCTAGGCCTAATAAGGCTTTTATCCTAATCCTAACCCTAATCTAGGCTATCTAGCTAATCTGGCTAACCTAAGCCCTCTAGCCCCTCCTATCCCCTAACACTATCTTAATAATCTTATTTTTTTCTTTACTAAGGATATTATAAATATTAATACTTTTAGTAATAACTTATTATATCTTTTAGTATATTATTATACTACGTCTAAAGATAGCCTTAATTTATCTCTTTTTTATTATTAGCTTTTTAGCTTTTATATTCTTTTAAATATAATAATAATATTATTACTTTAAAGCTAATATATAATTATAATAATCTTTACTATAAAATTATACTAAATAGCTTAATTAATAGCCTTTTTAATTTAAGTTAATAAGTATTATTAATAGTTTATAAGTATAATTAGCCTTTTAATTAGAACCTTTTACTTTAAATAAGCTAATACTTATTTAGCTACTCTTACTATTAATAAGCTTTAAGCTAGGCTTATAGTAATTATAGCTTAGCTTCTTACCTTTATCTTTAACTTAATTTCTTTTAACTACTTAACTATATATTAGATTATACTTTAGATAAGTATATTAATTATAGCCTAAGTTTATAGCACTATTTTATTAACTAAAGTATAAATAACCTAGATTTATTTAAAGTGTAGAAAGTTATTACTATCTCTTAGTACTAAGTTAAATAATTTAAATATTACCTTTTCTTTATAGTCTTTATATTTATAGTCTTTTTTTACCTTTAACTTATCTTTATTTTAGTATTAAGATATTGGTTATTAATCTTATAGTTACTATTATAATAAAAGACTTAAAGCTTTGATTAAAATTTTCTCTTACCTTTAATAAAGGCTAATATAATTATACTATACTTTTTATTATATTAAAAGGCTTAGCTATACCTATACCTTTATTATAGCTATAATATAGTATTAGTATAAGGTTATTTATTTATTTATTTATTTCTATTACCTTAGTTACTACTAATTATAACCTAGTACCTTATCTCTATTATTAAAAGGGGAAACCTACCTTAGGCTAAAAACCCTTTTTATTTTATTTATACTTTAGGTTTAGTCTTTTCTTTTATTTATCTAGTCTTATCTATAAAGCTACTAAACTCCTTTAATTTAAAGGTATAGGATATTACTTTTATTATTATTATATACTATATACTAAGTACCCTACTATATAGGCCTACTTTAGTCCTATTTTTATAGCCTTATCCTATATAGCTAGTATTATTATTAGTAATATATTACTTAAAGTATAGTTTTTATCTAATTATCTTTAACTAACTTAGGTAATATACTAACTTTTTTAACCTTAAGGCTAGCTTTCTTTTAATCTCTTTTATATCTTTTTATCCTTCTTTTTATTCTTTTTTTTCTCTTTATTCCTCTTTATAAAGTTAAAATAGCCTTATATATATATACTCTTTTAAATACTATACCTTAGGCCTTTATTATTTACCTTTCTTTTACTTTCCCTTTACTTTTATACTCTTTATATAGTTATATAGCCTTAGGCTTTATATCTCTCCTTTCTTTACCCTTATTATTTATCTCTTTCTTTTCTCTTTTACCTTTTATTACTATTACTTATCTTTATTACTATACTCTTACTTACCCTTTTCTCTAGCTTATTACTATACTATTATCTAGGCTTTCTTATCTTTATTACTATTTACTTTTATTATAGCTTTTACTTTATTTTTTTTAACTAACTTAGTTTATTTTCTCTTTCTTTTTTCTCCCTTTATACTTATTTTCTTTATATTAGCCTTATTACTAATCTATTATAATACTATTTTTATAATTCTTTTTATACTCCTTATATAACCTATATTTATTACTAGCTAGGCTTCTTTTATACTAATTAATCTAGCTATAAAAAGATTTATAAGGCTTATATAAATATTAAAGGTAGTACTACTTTATACTATATAGTAAGTATCTTTATCTTAAGTTTACTATATTACTTTTATTTATAATCTAGTATTTAGTATAAGTAATATCTTATAATACTAAGGTTAAGGCTTTTACTTTTTAAATTACTTTAATTAATATAACTAAAAGTAGCCTAAAGGTTTATTTTTTACCCTAAGCCTAATATATTTATAAGGCTTTACTTACTTAGGTTAATAGCCTTTTAACTAAAATAATATTACTAATACTACTTAGTATTTTAAGCCTTTTACTATAGCTAATACTTTTAGTACTTTTATATTTACTATAGACCTAACTAAGACCTAAAAGTAAATCTACCTTTTTATATAAACTAATAAGCTTTTTTTTTATCTTTATAATATAAGTAATATTTTACTTAAGAGTATATAAATCTTATATAAGTATATTATAACTTCTCCCTAAGAAAGTAAGTTAGCTATAAAGTAAGCCTAGTTTAGTTTTAAGGGTACTAATACTAATATAGAGTATACCCTTTCTCTCTCCTTTAAGACTCTTACTCTTATACTATAACTAAAAAGCAAGAGAAAGAGAAAGAAAAGTAAAAGAAGTAAGGGCTAGGTAGCTCTTATACTTTTAAGCCCTAAGGCTACCGCGGCTACGCGCTATAATACTAGGAAGGATATTAATAGCCCCTCTAGCAAGAGTAAGGTTAAGGTTAATAAGGATAGTATAGAGCTTGTTTCTATAGAATCTATTAGTATAAGGTTGATTTAACCTTAAGGAATCTAATTTTAGTGTTTATTTTTAGTTTTACTTATTATAAGAGTGTTAGGGGGGGGGTTTATAGTAACTTATAATCTTTACTAGTATATATAAATAAGTAGTTATTATTATCCCTAGCTTAGTTATAATATAGCCCTACTCTTCTTTCTTTTTATAAAGTAAATTTTAAACTATTACCTAAGCTTTAGTAATAGCCCTTAGAATTAGTTCTTAGAGTCTTATATATACTTACTTTTACTTTTCTAATTTAAATCTCTTTTTAACTACTTTTAACTTATATTTATATTATAATTCTTAATTTAAAAAACTTAATATTATACTTTCTTTATACTAGCTTAAAGTAAGCCTATAATTCTCTCTATTAACTTTTATTTAGTTTACTCTTACCCTTATACTATATCTACTATAAGGATATACTATTAAAGGTAAGTAAATTAAAACTAGTAAAACTAAATCTAAAGTTATTTTTTATTTTAAATCATTATATTAGCTAGTATAGGCGTTTTTCGCACCTCCTCTATCTTTTCCTTTAATTACTAATAATTAATTTCTATTCTAAGGAGAGGGTATTTAGTAATTATTAAGAAAGAATATTCCCTTTAGGCCTATACTATAAAGTCAGGTTCGTTCTAAAGTAGTTAGATTATAGATATATAGGTAAGAGATCTATCTAGCAGGGGGGGATCCCTGTAAGAGGTATCTAAATTATCCTCCGGGTAATATTTATTTTAGCTTCCAGGGCTAGTCTCTTCCCTAGAGTACTCCGTACTCGGTATGTAGAAGGCAACCTCCTAGTACGGAGTAGTACTATAAGTATTCAGCACAATCTGCGGGGAAATCAATTGATCTAGACGCATCTTCTAAAAGCTTGAAATTAGCAAACATCACTCCCACAGTGAACTTGAGGCGAGGCCTGCTCGCTCGGCTCAGGACAACAGCAGGATTTGGGGCGCTGCCAACGGAAGCAATCGCCCTCAAGAGCATTCCCAAAAAGGCAAATGGGTCGTCCATCGAGCAGTGTGCTAACGCGGAAAGTTCAAATCGATCGCAGGCTCGTCTCCAAGAGTCCGGGGGTGCTCGTAATCGGGCCTTCGGGCTCTGTTATGGGCAACTTGCACTGCCTCACGATCGAGCGCCTTCCCCCTTCGCGCCTTCGGACTCTGATCTTTTTGAGACAAAGTCGACCCCGAGGTGACGGGCCCCGGGGACCCCCCCCGGGTCCCCGGGATCTCGTTCAGCGCCATGAATTTCGAAATGTTTTTGGTTCATATGAGGTACGCGAATGGGCAGGCTAAGACTTACGACACCTGACACCTCAGGTCCCACGGATACTCCGCAAGAAGAGCCATCCACAGACCTGATGGGCGGGATTTCTTTGGATCAAAGCGCTCTCGTTCAGAGCACGGCTTGTTCCAATAGATACGGAAGAGCCAGGATTTGTCTGCCGACTACGGAATCGTGCCAATCGGCCCCGACGACTCCCACACCACCACCCCAGCCGAGAACTCCACTTCGATGCGCCTTCCATTTGAGGCTATTAACAAGAGCTTCAGTAATGTCCGGGGATAGCGCGGCAAGCGGTTGAGAGCACTAAGATGAAGTCGTGATAGCACAAGCCCACCTCATTTGCCCTACATGGGGTCGGCAGGGACAGGTATAAAGAAAACCGCCTCTCCCCCGCCTTCCCCCCCTCTTCTCGGCTTTCCACTGATCTGGATCAATCAATGCACCGTCTGCCCCTCCGAGTGTTATAGTCTCGTGCCCCTCATTGTCCCCTCTCTTCGACTGCATGCCTGCGAGTACGAGAAGGATTCTGACTTACCCGCAAAGCACAAGCTTGTCCCTTGCGAGGACTCTTGAAGTGCTCAATTGTGCAACAGCCAGGAACGACTGAGCTTTGCTGCCGCATGCGATCTCATCGATCGTGGCCAATTTCTTCCTTCCCCGGAAACGACAGTGCTCCTCCGCGCCTTCCAATCGCCACGCCTTGATTGCAGGGGCCGTCTGCCATTCGGGGACCAGTCACGACAATCTACGCCCCTCTGCGCCGCCAGCCCAGCGACCCAACGCAAGGTTCCGTCTCGTACCTGCGTTGGAACTTGGAATTTGGAAGCAGCATCCCTGTCCTCACAAGCCACCCGAGCGCCCATCCCCTCCCCTGCCAGGCTGCATCGCTCTTGCAACTTGCATCTGCAGCCGCGAATTTGGCAACCCAGAACAATTCATACGAGCGCGAGTACCAACTGGAACTTGTTTGAAGTTAGTACTCCCGGTACCACTGCAGTGGAACGGCTCGCCTGCTTCAAAGTACTACTACTCAATAGTACTAGTACTTTATGCTACGTTCCAAACCCTCCACCTTGAAGTACCTCCCAGCAAAGCTTCCTGCAAACCAGGGACCTCGTCTTTGACTCGTTATCAGTACTCTTATTTGCCGATGTCAGGTGCTGCCCTCCCTCCAGCAGATTTCTGTTGAAAGGCTTCGGAAGCTGCTCGTGCGGAGATTGTCGACGTGGGCTGCGCTGCCTCACCTCAAACTGCATTGCCCAAAGTGAAGGGGAGAAAAGAAGAAAAATTTCGGCCTCGCCTCGCCGGGCATCTTCGTCATCTGAAGTGTTCGCAAACCTTGCGCTCGCCTGTCCACCCCTTTGATCAGCTGCCCTATATCGCATTTTTCCCCCTTTCATCTTCACTATATCGAGAAGGTCTCCATCACCCGCTTCTATTGCCACTTTCTTCCATCTTTGAGAATGTCGAGAGCAATGCCGTCTAGCGTCAACAACGACGACGACGCACCTTTCACGAGCTTTGAGCTGCCCGTCCTTGATTTCAATTTTGGCAGCATCACAGATGGCACGGACATTCCTCCCCCCAAACGCTCTACCGAATCTGATCTTCCTACGCCGCCCGAGACGCCCTTGTCGAGACATGATGACTCAGGGTCAAAGACTATTTCTGGCCTCAAGAAGATGTCCTCTCCAAAAAATGGTAATCGAGAACGGTGGCCTCAACGGCCTGCGGCCGAGACTCCCCCGAGCCCCTCCGAACCCGGTCGACCTGGGAGTGTGATCCGTCTCTTGAGTAGGACCCCATTGAATAACAATGATACAGACGCTCAATTACCGGCCAGCAGGAGTGTCTCCATGTCTAATGCTAGTCGTCCAACAAGCCAAAGTGGTGCCAGCGTCGGCGAAGAGCGAAAATCAAAACGCTCCAGCGGTTGGTTCAAACGCTTTATGTCTACAGACTCTCAACCCAAGCGACGCTCAAACGTCTTTGGTTCTGAGGAATCACCTGTCTCCCAACAAAAGCCTACTCATACACTACCTCCTATGATCCCCGAGCTTGTCGACCTTGCGAATGTCAACGGGAGTCTGGGCGCTGACCTTTTCAACCATATCAAATAAACCCAGTATTCGACAGCTGAGCTTTCTTGACGACTCCGCGATGGTTTGGATGGTCACAGCTCTCGCCTTTTGCCTTTGCTCAAGATATATGTTGGCATCGACGCGGTCAGTTGTTGGGGGTCCTCAGTCAATTCACTATTCCGGTCAGGGACGATACAATGCAGAGCGAGAAAAGTCGAAAGAAAAAGACCAATTACGGTAGCTCAGGATCAGACACCGACATAAGATACCCAGCTCCAAGGAGAGCCTATTTATTCGACACGTCATTTCACAGATAAATTTTCATCCCTTAATCCTTTTCATCCACCACGCCCTCGGTGAGGCCCATCGATCAAAGTCTCTACTGGCTCATGAGTGGTAGCTTTCACACAGTTTGGCTTGTTGCGCCGCGATACTTGTATCGCCCGTTGTCCACGGATCTTCCTGACTTTTTTCTTCGGTGGAGAGGGTGGAGAGGGATGGAGGCTTTCTTGCGAACTCATAATGCGATCTTAGCTGCGCTAAGGGGAGGAGGGTCCTTCACATATAAAGCCGCTCAGGCGCGTGGAATTCTTCTCAGACAGCAGGGGGGCTCTCAGGGAATATACCAGTGACGTTCTTATCACGGCAGGCAGTCCTTGACGCCTTGAAGACCATGTGAATTAAGGCGCATGACCACCCATCCTCGTGTGATAAAGCTTTGAATACAAGCCGACTCGAAGTCGTCAATCCTCAAGGCGAAAGCAAGTTCATTCAAATTTGGGGCATGTCTCCCCCATCGTAACACACTGGGGGACGAAGTGTTATTCCACTCTTCTCAATAATCTGTCAATTGCGTTAGAGCCAAGGTCAGATCATCATCATTAATAAGATCTAGAACAATTGATTTCCATCCGTACCTATAGCCGTATCAATAAAGCGATCAAGCCGGTCTCGCGCATTCCGAAATAGACTCGAACTAAGAGCTGCTTAGTAAGGCAAAAATTGTGGATGTCCGGTCATAAGGTACTAAGGGCCTGATTCTTAACTAGAGTAAATGGATTGTGTATAGGAAAAAATAGTAATATAATATTACTAAATATACAAAATCTCTATATAATCCCTTTTCTAGTATAATGTTTATATTAAAAAAGAAAAGGTATAAGAGAAGAATTATATTTAAAGTACTATCTTGATAGGGGATCTCTATACCTTTCTATAGCTAAGAAAATAAGCCTAATATTACTAAAATTAGTAAAAAATACTTTATAAAAGTAATAGAAGAAATTAATTGTTATTATTATTCTAATTACTCTAGCTATAGCCTAAGGCTAATCCTAGTGCATCTACCTGTTAGGGTTTTTGCAGGCCAAGTAAAGGTTTATAGGGCTAGTATTATAAAGGGTATTACAAAGGTATCTCGCAGCTATCTTAAAGGTAGGTATTATAGGTAATAAGATTAATTCTTTAACCTTCCTCTCTGCTAAACTAGGCCTAATAAGGCTTTTATCTTAATCTTAATCTAGCTAATCTAGCTAATCTAGCTAATCTAGCCTCTAGTATTCTTTCCTTTCCTTCCCTTAATAAGGCGCCCCCTTTTCTATAGCTATACCCTGAGGCTATATAAAGCCCCCTTTACAGGCCTGTCCTAGGACTAACTATAGGCCCCCCTCTTTTTATAAAGGCTTTAAATAAGGCTTAAAGGGATTACGCTATAAGCTTAAAAAGAAAGAAAGTCTATTATATTATATATTTATTATTAATTATATTTATCCTTTCTTTTATATCTCCTATATAGCAGGGCTATAGCTTCTTTGAATCTCTTTAATCTTATACGCTGCAGGGCTATAGCTTCTTTAAATCTCTCTTTAATCTTATACGCTATAGGGCTACAGCTTCTTTAAATCTTATACATAGCAGGGCTATAGCTTTTTTAAATCTCTTTAATCTTATACACTGCAGGGCTATAGCTTCTTCAAATCTTATACATAGTAGGGCTATAGCTTCTTCAAATCTTATATATAGCAGGGCCATAGCTTCTTTAAATCTCGTATATAGCCAGGCTATAGCTTCTTTATAGTGCTATCTAGTCCCTCTAGGCGTCTGCCTTAACCTAGCTTTTATTAATTATAACACTACGCTATAGCTTCTAGTATATATCCTTTCTTTTATATCTCTCTAAAGGCTATACCTTTAACGCTTTTAGGTATATCCTCCTTTATATATAGCTTACTACTTCCTTATAGTATCTCTATACTATAATAAGTATAGCTATATAGGATAATTAGGCTATATATAGCTAAAAGGTTTATAGTTTAGTATAAGAGAGGCTATATACTATTATCTCCTACTTCTTCCTTTCTACTTTCTTTCTTTACTATTATAATATAGCTATAAAGGACTTATAAGCTAATATTAGGTAGGTATTAATAGCTTAGATTAACTAAAAAGGTATTAATAGCTTAGATTAGTAAGAAGGTATTAATAGCTTAGATTAACTAAGCCTGTAAGCTAGCTATAAGGTTATAGTAAGGGTAAGGATAAAAGGTTAAGGTACCTTTAGAAGGTTATTACTTAATTTCTCTTCTTTTATTATTCTAATAGAGTTATAAGGTAATAGTAATAGAGCTATAAAAAGGCTATAAATTAACTCTAAAAGGTTAGGCCCTTAGATAATAAGGATAATAATAAAGTAATAAAGTAATTAAAGTAATAAAGGTATTAAAAGATATATAAGATAGTTAAGATAAATAAGAGAATAATAAGTAAGGAAAGTATAAGATAGTAGTATATTTATAAAGCTATTATATTCTTATTACACTTCCTATAACTAATAGTTAGCCTACCTTAGGTTAGTAAGGGGGGGGAAGGAATTAAAATATTAGGGGTTTTATAGGCTAAGTAAAGGTTTATAAGGGTAGCGCTGTAGAAGGTATTATATAGCTATCTTAAAGGTAGGTATTATAGGTAATAAGATTAATTCCTTAACCTTCCTCTCTGCTAGGCTAGGCCTAATAAGGCTTTTATCCTTGTCTTAATCTAGCTAATCCGGCTAATCTAGCTAATCTAGCCTTCTATCTCTCCTATCCCCTAACAAATAGTATATACTTATAAGTTAAGGACTAGGCCTCTTTTATATAATTAGTTTACTTTCTTAATATCTTTTATATATTTTTTTATTAAGGCTACTTTATAATTATCTTAAAGAGAATATTATTCTCCTTAACTATTACTTTAATAATCTTTTTCTTTTTCTTACTAAGAATATTTTAAATATTTACACTTTTAGATAATAACTTATTATATTTTTTAATATATTACTATACTATGTCTAAATATAGCCTTGATTTATCTTTTCTTTACTAATAGCTTTTTTACCTTTATATTATTTTTAAATATAATAATAATATCTTTACTTTAAAGCTATGTATAAAGCTATAATAGTTTTAGTAATAGTCTTATTTATTTATTTGTTTCTATTACCCTAGTTGCTGCAATTACAGCCTAGTGCCTCCTCTCTATTATCAGAGGGGGAAACCCGTAGTAATAGTCTTAGTTTTAAGCGCTTAGTTAATAGCCTCTTTAATCTATATTAGTAAATATTAATAATGTTCTTTTAATATAATTTGCCTTTAAAATCAAAACCTTTTACTTAAAGTAAGCTAGTACTTACTTAGCTGCTTTCACTATTAATAAGCTTTACGCTAGTTTATTATAGCCTAACTCTTTACCTTTATCCTTAGCTTTATCTTTTATATTTACTTAATTATATATTCAGTTATACCTTAGATAAGTAAATAAGTTATACTCTAAGTTTATAGTATTACTTTATTAATTAAAGTATAAATAACCTTAATTTATTCTAAGTATAAGAAGTTATTACTATCCTTTAGAACTAAGCTAAATAATTTAGCTATTACCTTTTTTTATAATCTTTATATTTATAGCCTTTATTTCCCTTTAACTTAGCTTTACTTTAGTCCTAAGATATAAGTAGTTATTATTATTACTATTATATAAAGGGCTTAGTACCTTTCTTAAGAATTTCTCTTACCTTTAGTAAGGGCTTTTATAATTATACTATACCTTTTATTTTATCTTAAGGCCTAGCTATACTTATACCCTTATTATAATACTAATATAATATTAGTCTAAGGTTAATTTAACTTTAAAGATTTTAATTTTAATATTTATTTTTAGTTTTTCTTATTCTATAAGTATAGGGGGTATATCTTATAACTCGCGATCCTTTTTAATATAATAGGTTATTACTTAATACTTATATTATAGTTTAGCCTTAGCTTAGTACTCTTAAAGGCATTACTCCCTAAGGAAAAGGGATAATCTCTATAGGCTATAATTAACTATAAGTTATAAGACTAAGTATAGTCTAGGCTATACTTAGTTAAGTTAATTCTAGATAATAAGGCTTACTAATTAAGTTATTAGTAAACTAAAGGTATATTAATACTAACCTAAAGATATACTATAAGGATAATAAGCTAGTTAGTTAAATATAATTAAATAAGACTATAGCTTAGCCCTAAAAATAATAATAGTAAAAGAAATATAAATAAAAGATAGCCTAAAAACAGGCTATTTATAAAAAAGATAAAAAAAAAGAAAAAGGATAAATAGTATAACTAGCTAACCCTTTAGGACTAAGCTAAGTAAGTAAGCCTTATAGGAAGCTATTTAATAAATATAAGAAGATTAAGCTAGTATTAGAGGTTATTATAAACCTAGACTAGTAATAGAGTAGAGTAAAGTATATAGTAGTTTTCTTTTAAAAAAGGTTCTATTATAAAGATATAAGGTAGACACACTAGGATTAGCCTTAGGCTTTAGCTAGAGTAAATAGAATAAATAAATCAATCATAGTAAACAATTTAAATAAATAAGCTTCTTTAATAAAGATAGGCTTTTAGGATCCATAATCCTTATAGCTTACACTAGAATAGAATATATCTAAAAATAGGTAAATTATACTATATAGAGGAAAGGATTCCCCTGTATATAAAGATAGGCCTTATAGGCCTTGTCTACCTAGTCCGGCGTAAAACAATTATTATCCCTTTAATTAATCAATTCCCTAACACCCTAATAGGTACGGAGTGGTATGAGGACGGGTTACGGCGAACAGGTCCCGTGCTATTTTGACTTCACGACCACAAGCTTTAGAATCTTCGAAGTCCTAGGATTGATATATCCAACTCTTCGCATCTCGGCCATCAAGCACAAGATCCACAACGGCAGGCAAAGACCCCGCCGAATGTCGTGACTCGGCGGGAACATGCATTTTGAAAGCAAGGCCCGCCGATCTTCATCACCATGGTACCTTTCATACCGCGCCAGTCATTCATCAGCCCCTCAAGCATCCCGAAAACATATTTCTTAGGCCATCACTTGAGTGGGCTAAATGAGATCAAGAACGTCTTGTCCAACATGTCGCTCGTTCTCGAGTGTCGAGACTTTCGCCTCCCGTTGTCCACGCGTAATCCGAAGCTCGAGCAAGCAATTGCTGGCTGTCAGAGACTCATCATCTACACCAAGGCAGATCTTGGCAGCGACAGCCACGGGGTCAAAGGGGTGTTGAGCAAATTACACGGCGATGACGCAGTCTATTGGAACAAAAACAGCTCCGAGAGCACGAGGGCCGTCTTCAAACGGCTCCAGGTCAAAGCGCGCGAGATGGATTCGCTGACAGGCTTGCGCGTCCTCATCGTTGGCATGCCCAACGTTGGCAAGAGCACGCTGCTTAATGCCCTCAGAAGCACCGGCTTGCCAGGAAAGGCCAAGGCGGCGAAGACCGGGGATCAGGCTGGGGTCACTCGCAAGCTGGGCACGTCTGTTCGCATCATGGCCGAGGAGAAAGACCGCCATGGTGCAGGAGTCTTTGCTCTCGACTCACCCGGCATCTTTCAGCCTTATGTTGAGGATGGAGAGACGATGATGAAAGTCGCCCTGGTGCAGGGCATCAAGAAAGGGTTGATCCCGGACGAGATTCTTGCAGATTACCTTCTATACAAGATGAATCTCTGGGACCCCCATATCTACAAGAGGTACAGCGAGCCGACAAACGACGTCGATGAACTGCTTGCCGCCGTATCAAGGCGGGATGGCAAACTAAGGGCAGGCGGTATGCCCAACCTGCAAGAAGCAGCAGCTCGCTTGCTGTCGCAGTGGCGGAGTGGGAAGTTGGGCAAATACATTTTGGACGATGTCTCCGAGGAAGCAAGAAGAGCCTACGAGTTATCCTTAGCTGAGCCCTCACTCAGTCTAAATCAGGCCAGAAAAGCGCAGAAACTTGAACGAAAAGCGAAATCTGTCATAGAAAGGATTTGAAGACGCAAGATAGTACAATCCAGGTTGTGAGATCCCCTTTCTTTCTACTAAATCAGTGAGAGGCACTGGACGTGTGTCCTGTTGGCCTCCGGCCCTATTGTTTCAGGGGGCGTCAAACATGATCCCAGCGGAGAAAACGGATCTGCCGTCGAGAACGAAATCAAACATACATCAGGAAGCTATCAGGGGGCATGATACTTGCACTTCGTAGAAACAGATTGCATCCCTTTTCCCAGCCATAGAGATGACGATTCGCCGTCGACAACGAAAACCTCGGGGGGGGGGGAATCAATCAGAAACCCGCTATGCCCTTACGTCCAAGAACTCGTAGGTCCAGTATCAACGATCTGCGCTCAGAATCTGGGAGGGGGCTGAGGAGAAGGGGAGGGGCTAAAAGTATTGATTCTGCCACTTGACCATATCTCTGGTCAGGACATCCATCATTTCGATGCAACTTAAGTCCTTGAAGGCTTTGGCATCTGATGATCCGAGCAAGGTGCTCGCATCCCGCTCGTTCCTAGAAGCGCTGCTCGCTGTCAATGCTTGGTGATTTTGTGAAGATGAAATCAAGTCCGTTATCGCTCCACTGCGACTAAAGGGGGCTTCCGCAGCTAGGTCGATCTGTGTCTTGGAAATAAAGTCCATAATTGCCGCGACCCGACGCTTCATATCAAGCATGCTCATTTTATTTGCGCCATTAGCTTTAGCCTTTGAGCCGTGCTTTTGGTCGTTGGTGGGCTTGACGCCGCTGGAAACGACTGGCTCGTCGGCGGCCTTTGCGACATCCCGAGACATAGAGCGAGGTGGAGATTCATCAAGATCTCCGATCCTATCTTTCATATATTGATTTCTTCCTCGTCCTCTTTTATGAGTACTCCGAGACGATCTTTTCTGGGACTGCGTCGTCGCCGAGGGTATGGTCGGCGGAGTTCCCGGGACCGGTATTGCGGGGGGTATAGGCTCGGCATGGGGCATCTCAACTGTCTTGTTCACAGCAGTCTTTGAGATGGCCAGTGGCAGTTCTTCCGATACATCCGACTCTGCTTGAATTAGCATGCCGCTCAAGACAGGTTTCGCCAGGTTGTCTACTAACCCTCAGTGCGGCGCCGTTCTGCTCGCCCTTTACGCTTGCTGGAGTTGTCCTGTCGTGACCGTTCCTTCTCGTCCTTCTCTGGTCGTTCTTGATGTCTGCCTTGACGAGTATTCTTCGTACTATGCCGCGTATGTGTCTCCTCGTCAGAGTCTTCTCGGCCAAACGCTTCGATGTGATCTGCGACTGGAGAAATGGAACGAGAATTTGTTCGTTGTCGTTTCGGGTGTGAATTATTGCTGGCTCGCCGTTAGTGGCAAAAATCTTGAGAAATGTCATCCTACTGACTCTTGGCTATTACTGCGTCCTCTCTTCGTTCGCCTATTGATGATGTTCTCATTCGTTTCGTGGGTAGTCTCCTCCTTACTTGCTTCGATAGCTCGGCGAAGTTGTTCGTCATCGTAAGCAGCATCGCGGCTGTTCATTGTTGAGCGACGTTTGGAGGTCTGCGAGGCAACATTTGGGCGAGCCGCCTTGGAACTCCCTGGTTTCGGTGACCGCGCTCCTCCACCAGCGATTGATGTGGCCCGAGACGTAGTTCGTGAGGGTCGTGTGAGGGGTAGGTACTTGGAGTATTTCTGTCTGTAGGACGATATGCTGATTAGCCCTCCTTCCACAATGACACAAAAGGTTGGGAAGCAATTACCCATTGCTGGCCGAATGGATCTTGTGAAGATCTTTGCGACATTGTTCGCAAAAATACTCATCGGGGGAACTCTCAGCGCTGAATATCCCCACACAAGCGCCATGCTGCCACACTTTACAGACATCGCATTGGACGAAAAATCCAGTGACGTCGTCAGTGAGCTCGATTGAGGCGAAAAAGTCGGCATCTGGGCCATCTACAGGAGGACGGCCGGGATATTCTTCAGAGCCGCAAATGCAGCGGACAGCTTCGTCCTCTTCTTCCTGGCCATCATCGACTTCGTTGGCAGCATCTGATAGCTCATTCCTCGTCGATCTTTCAAGCTCCTCCTCGTGACCACGTTTCCGTCTTCGACTCAGGAGGGTATCGTCAAGGTCGTCGAGAGGCTCGGACGATAGAGAGGCACTGGGCGTCGATTTTCCCGATGACGGCTTGTTCACTGATCTGGTGTTCCGCTCAACGCGCCCGGACGTTCCGGAGGATATTGACGAATGTTGAGATTGGGAGTTGAGAGTGCGCGCTCGTGATGATCGCCGTGGCGATGGAGGCGCCATTGAGGAAATCCTTGGTGGTTTGAGGAATGGATGATCCTGTAGAGGTCCAAATTGGCGGGCAAAGATCCAAGCGCGCAGATTTCGCGAGAAGATTATTGTCGGTTGATGCTCAAGTTGGAAGCAGATCTGGCGTATCGCCTTGAACTTGACATCGAATCGTCCAAATCGCCTTCTGGAAGTCAATGTGATGAATCGAATGCCTTGCCCTTAAAATGAGAGCCGTTTCCAGCGGTGAATGTTTATTTTTTCCAGTCAACGTAGGTTTTGATAGGACAAAGAGGCAAAGCGACCATTGCGATTTCGATGAAGAGATCCAAGGATCAATACCCGTACTCGTACCTGCTCGCTACAGTGTCTCCAGTATATTGCACAGTGTGAAGAAAGCGTTTAATACCGTATATCAGCTCACTGTTATTTAATACTACTGGGTAATTCCACAAACCACCTCGTGAGTGCAGGCCTGGCACTATGGAGTACACTTAGTAAAGATATAGAGTGGCAGTAGTATTAGTACTAGTAGTTTGGCTTTCTTTTAACCCTTTCCATCAAGACAAAAGGTTATTACAAACCCTAAGACAAGGTGAATATAAAAAGGTAAACTCTTAGTAGTGTTTTTTAAACACACTCCTACGGAGGACAGAGTGATAAGTAGTAGTACTAAGGGATTTTGGATCTTATATAGATTCTCTTTGACGACTTGTAAAAGTGTTTCTACGAAGTCTTCTATAGAGGTAGATTTGGTACTAGTGAAACCCGAAACTTCGGGTCCTGGTAGCCCTGTGGCACTTGATCTCCGTCATAGTACTGTGCATTATAAGCTGAGGTTGCCCGCGTACAGAGTAGGTACGGAGTACTATGGCAGGTGCTCCGTACTGACAGATGGATTAACACTTGACCAAATTGATCAATTGTACTCCGTATCTCTGGGTGCTTACTTAATATTACATCTATCGCGCGAGCACTGGAACAGCCATCCAGTCCCACCTCCTAATCACACAGCATCATTATCAATACTGCCTCTACAATCAAAAGTGGTATTGATTCAACTCAGAATCAACATCCGCGACAATTTCCCGCAGCACTCTGAAGGCGACTCCGAGGTCCGTCGCCCCGATTGGGTTTATTTTCCCGACCTTCATCGAAATCATAGCGGCGGCATATCCTTCTCAGGTCAGAGTGCCTCCGTCTTAACAGCAACTTCTTTGTCCCGCACTTGTGACTTGCGTCGATTACGTGGCCGGCAATATATACCGCGGAGGCCCCACGTCGCAGTCTTATGGCTGCTTCGCAAACTTGATCGCTGCTATGAAACCAGGCGACGTCGCTTGAAAGAGCCCAGAGATGGGTTCAATAGACATCCCATGCCGCACATGCTAACGATAATCCAGCTCGCATCGAGGGTCCAACAAGATCGCACTACCCCCCCCCCCCCTTTTTTTTTTCCCCCGGCTTAGCTATTCCTCACGCTTGCCGACGGCCTGGAATTTGAAATTTGACTACTGCCTGAATCCTGCTGCGAAGAGCAGGTCATTCTTGTGGGTCCGAATCGAGCGCTCGTCAGACACATTCTTCACCCGAAACGCTCTCGCTGTTCAAATACGTGCTCTTGCTGCTTTGGGCTGGCTGTCACTTTCTTTACGATGCGCAATAGGTAGATTCATCCTCCTTCTTGTCTCGTCGCTCAGCTCTGTACAAACGGGAAGTTCTGCACCTTTGAGAGAACAGAGCACTTCCTGAGTCACACGAGACTTCGCATCATCCCTTTGAGGACGGGTCTCCAGTTACCAGGCTCCATGAAAGGTATCGAACTGAGCGTTAACAATGAGTTCGATTCCAGACAACATCAGACTGCCATCGAACATGTCTCCTGATACCGTATCTCTGCTGTTCCCTGATCGGCCGATTCGACCACTTCCGAAGAGGCGGCTTCGAGAACGAATATCTCCTGAAACAGCTGGTTCGATCCGATATCCGCCCTCGACCCATGATAGCACCCCTTTGTTCTTTTATCCACAGCACGAGGCCAAAATTGATGCCATTACACCTGGCAGCGATTCCACGAGCTCAGTGGACACTGCGCGGCGCCATGAAGCTATTGCACATCTCCCATCAGGAAGAGCTAGCTTTGCTCTAGCCAGAGAGAATGAAGATAACGCCGCTTGGAGGAATACAGTTACAACACGAACTTCTCCAAAGTCCCTGAGTCGAGTTCTTCACCCGTCCCAAAGACTCACACAAAATCAGACAATCGATTTGCAACCACCACCGTCGGTCACCTCGTCGGCGGACGGGTATGAATCTTTCGAGAATACGAACAATAAAAAGAAGCGAAAAATTCCGACTGTTGGAGACGCGATCCTGAGTGGTGCACATTCCCTGAACACCGAGATAAGCTCGCTGGCCATATCAACCCAAACGCCATCACCCATGAGCGACCCAGTGGGCGACCAACCTCAGCAACCTAATTCCAGACTCTCAAGTCATAGCGCCTACGCCACTAGCAATCAGGACCTCTCAGGATCTGGAAGGGGGAGATTGAGCCGATCAAGGAATACCAGGAGTCCTTTGCGAAGCTTGCCGGATGGAAATGGAATTTGGGCAGGACGACCCAAGATGGGTCAATCCTCATTGCCACTCGGTTCGTATATTCAGACCTCGAGTCTGCTCTCGTCACTGCAACTGGGGGACCTCGTCCCAGAGCTTGATGAAGCCAAGCCTTTCTATTGTGGGTCGAGTCTTGCTGACTTTTCATTCTAATCTGGCCAGGCCAGGGTAATAGCAGCATTATCTCAAATGCCATCGCCAACGCCGAGAAACTCCCATTCCAAGGCCAGGAGAATATGAGTCTGCTGCTGCAGCGTTCTACTGCAGCGAAGACAATGCCTGCTACGACCCAGTTCACATTCACATGCGAGTCGCAAGTGCCTGGGGCTGTTCAATGGCCGGGTGAGCTTTTGCAACTTACCCCATCCTGGACTCAGCTCATATCCAAACAGGTCAGTCGTTGAGACACGGAGCTCAGGCTGCATCAGGTCTTGCATCAGCCACAAACACGAATCCATCCGCCAACCAAGACGAATCTTCCAAGGCCAGCAGCAGACGATCAGCAAATCTTAACACAAAATCCCGCCGTCGTCTAGAGAAGGAGCTCCTTGGGGCGGCTCGGAACCGGCGGCAGCTTGCCACCAGCAACTACTACCACAATCCGCCAAAGTTGGAGGACGTTTGGATGTGTGAGTTCTGCGAGTATGAGCGCATTTTCGGCGAACCTCCTCGGACATTGATTCGAGATTATGAGATCAAGGATCGTCGTCATCGCCGAGAAGAAGCGGATCGCAAAAGACTGTTGGAGAAGGCCAAAGCCAAGAGCAGAAAGGGGAAGAAGAGTGGAAAGGCAGCATCAAAAGGCAGTCAACCAGTCAACTGCACTTCGGATCAACTTCAAGAAGAAAAACTAGGGGAAGAAGGGGCACCCCAAGCGGATACAGGTCAAAATCACTCAACCCAATCCGAGGGCGAGTATGATGATCTTGACGAAGACTATCCACGTTTGGCGCAAGAGCATGTCAATGGTGTCGGAACAAGGCACAATGAAGATTTGTCCCTAGCCGGCGCCAAAACATAGGCGTCCAAGTTCATTTTTCGAGGCAACCGCTCTTGTCAAATGGGGCTCTGGAGGGGGTGTTTTCAATCAATGTATCTACATGTCTTCACGACTCTGTAAGCCAAGATGGGTGGACTTCTGACTGCATCGCCTTCTGTGTAACTAAGTATACCTCTGTTTACAGTAAAGGGCAAGCCAGGACATGATTTCTAGCTCCTAGCGACGAGTCCTTTTTTCGGCAACTACTACATGGGTATAGTACCAGCGTTGGGGGAGGGAAAGGGGGTTCCATTGATACTCCGTACATAGAGCTCAGTTGACCCATGATGGAACACGTCTCTTGGCGTCTTCTTTATCCGACCGGGGTCCCATGTAGTAACATTCACCACTTGGATCAAAACCTGGACATAGTATGTACGTAGTATGAGCACAAGTACGGAGTACTAGTACGAGTACCTTTGGTATATACAGACCGCATTGGTAGTATGTACAGGCACATAGTACTCTGTACATCACAGCGGAAGCATCCAAGAAAGCTTGTCTTTGGGTGCTTCCACAGGACCGAGATTTGATGTTGGCACATCCTAATACGATAAGAAGACCTCACAATTCAAAAAGGGCCGCCAAGAAGCTTCCGGAGGCAACTTGACCGGAGGAGATCGAAAAGGCAACACAGCACCATTATCACAACCGATAGCCTCCGAAACTAGATTAGTATGGCCAGGTACATGCGCTAAAGACGCATCAGGCTAGAGTACCTACCTAGTGCGGTGGCCCGCTTCGACCCCGGGTGGTGCGGATCGCGGGAACGCGGACTCTGCGGATCGAGCCTGCACTTGCAAGGCATGCACGTGGAGAAAAAGCACCTTCGTGCATATGTACGGAGTACCTACCTCGAACTTCAAAGGGCACTTCAAATGCATACGTCATCGCCGAACCACGGATGCACAAGACATCATCAATCAATGGCTTACTTGCAGTGTGCATCGCTGTACCCTCCATACTACTACTCCTGATCGAAACGGTATTTCGCACTCTATTTTCCGTACATCTTTTCGATATCGAGACACTGCAGATTGCGACGATTGAAGAACGTGCTTAGCTCCATCTAGCTTCTAGGCTCTGATTCTTAATCGTTGCTAATAGATTCGGTATATAGAGTAAATCTCGCGAGCGTTGCAAATCTTACACAAAAAATCACCTAGGCCTGGATTAGTATGGCGTTTAGCTAAAAAGCGAAAGTGTAGTATAAAAATCACAACTAAGCGTTATTAAATGTACTATTTTAACTAGGGGTATATACAGGCTCCTGCAGCCTATAAAATAACCCTTTAAGTACTATATAAGGCATAGATGCTAAGGAATTAGCAACGCTAATAATAAATTCTACTACTTTTACATTGCTAATTTTACTTAACTAAAATATTGTTGCTAATCGGATATATTACTAATAGCTAGCGTTATAAATACTATTGCTAATCGCGTATAAGGCCTATAATATCTTTAAACGTAGTTATTTTTAGTGTTTTATATACACTAGTACTTACAGCAGCTATAGCTAAAACGCTAAAAATCGGGAAAATTATATACATCGCGGGCTTTATTTATAATACCTTAGATGCTATATATAGTACTGTGTATAAATACTAGTAGTGCTGTGTACAGTGCTGGACAAGCCTCTACTATAAGGAGGTATATTACGACCGGTACAAAGCTAAATCTGCAGCTAAAAGGGCGCCCCGCAGGTATTGATTTACAACGCACTGGTTGTACCGAATCCATTAGCAACGATTAAGAATCAGAGCCCTATCTACTTATGCGAAGCATTTCTAAGGGCACTGCTACTATGATTCCTCCTGGCATATGCTACTGCGTCGGTACAATCTACTCCAAAGACAAGCATAATTCCTTCAAAGTGCACGGGTCATGAAATGGGATCACGAAGGCGCGCTGCGCAGTTCCAAGTAAGCAATCAGATCTGACGAGGCATCGGCATTTCTTGGCGCGGACTACTCCGTACCGTATATCGATTTGCCGAGGAGTTGCAGAGCAATGATGCGAAGGTCGGCGTGGCCTCCTAAAACGGTTTCAAGAGTCACGTCCTCTAAAAACGATGATGCGTTTTCCATCCTGCATGTTCCCGTCTGGACAGAGATTGGACCCCGTATGCACTTCATTGTGTTCATTTTTTTGCTAACCAGGATTTTGGGGCCACCAACCAGCCGCCGATCAACGAGATAGCTGAGATTCCCAATGCTACATCGGCAACCAGCCGACACGAATCTCATCAATCGCTCTCTTACGCCGCCGCCGCCGCCGCCTTACGAGCGTTTCCAGCCACGCCGACCGATGTTGCTACTGCTCAATCTAGACGGGGACAAAAGAGGACCGTCTCAATATCTTCATTCGCCCGACTTGATGCGAAGAGAGATCTGGATGTGGGAAGAAGTTCAAGCGCATGCTTAATGACAAGAAGGACTTTTCGCACACCTTCGCCATATCCTGTTAAAGGCTTCAGTGCTCTTGTCTTTGACCCCTATCACAAATCTGTCTCTAACGCAGCAGCCTCCTATCAGGGATGATGAGCGCCCACAAGGGCAGAAAGCAAAAAGCTCACAGCTCTCCACTTCCCAAACATCAAATCAAAGCTTTTAGGTGGTCAGAAAGCAAGAGATTTCTTCCACGGACATCCTTACCTCCAAAAGTCCCGCGAATGTTGGAGATCGGTGCCCAAGGAGCATGACTCCATCGATCAATCTTTCATATCCTCGCTCAAAGAGTCGCACGCGCATCAAGTCTTCCCTTCATCGATGGCGAGCATGCAGATTCGAGGACAACGGTAATGGGAAATGAGCTTGCCATCAGGTGGAATGATCGCAAACGATCGGTTCATTTTTTCTGGGGAAGTCACTTTTCGGGGGGTATCAACAAAACATGCTCCAGAAAATCGAACGCTCTTCTCGCAAGATAGGCCTGAGAGATCACAGATGTTATCGCCTGGTGGTCGTCAGGCAGCAATGAACTCATCGTCGATCGAACAGGACCCTTCGGCCTCGGCGCAGCCCCTTGAAGCAGACGCTTTTCAAAGCCGGGACACATTTGCTCCGACTCCATTAACAATGAGTTTCCTGTCGACTGGGGACAGAAGGGTCGAGAAACAGATCGTGGGAAATTTAAAGCCGCATTGTGGGCATATGGACAAGTGTCACAGTGAATCAAGGATTCTAGCCACGAGATTCTTTGATTCCACGGCAGACGGAATTGAGCACGATGGTGGCCCTATCGCAGCTCAGGCAAGGAGCACGACCCGCTTCGCTCGCTTTGCCTCGAGCACGAATGAATCAGCGGCCAAGCACGAGCCTCCTCTACAGGCATTTTCACCCCAGAAGTCAGGTCCTCAAACTGGCAAACGAGAAGAAGAGGTCATCTCCCGCACTGTCTGATGAAGCCAAGATAATGGGGCCGGGTACAGACTGGGGAAGAGGTAAAGAGGGGGCTTCCACGAGTGATAAAAAGAGTCTCTGCATTGGCCACGATGCCGCGGTCCCCATTGTAGTGGGAGAATCTTCAGCAATTCATTCTCAGTTTCTCCTGACAGTCTTTGAAACAGAAAACTTGCGGCAGCGCGTTTGGAACACATGCCCGGAAGAAGAAGAGATGCTCCGAAAAAAAGAGACGACGTCATTCCAGCCAGCGATTCCATTGATGAACAGCATTCGAGAAAGGGAGAGCCAAGGCTATGAGCGCTTGTTGACCCATCCATATAAATCGATTTCTTCGCAGAGCTTAGAGATACAACCACAAGCGCTTCTCTCATTGGGCTCAAGGATCACCAGTCTTACGATAGATCCAATATCGAGTGATAAAGCAAAGCTCTGGGAAGTCCAGGGATCGGTATCGAGAGCTATAACTCTAGGAAAAATTGTCAGAATGGGCGATGAATCCCTAAGCCCTCATGGGGGGCGAGACTTCGATCTCACTCAAGGATCAAGAACCAATTTCGGCTCAATGATCACGACGCAGGGATACAATCAGCTAAGGCCTTCTTCAAAGGAGATTGTCCAAAGCTTGAACCGGACGGAAGACCTAAATTCTATCCAGCTCCTTCAGTCAGGTTCCCAGAATCACCTAGGGCTCACATGGTCATTTGAAGGCCTCTCAGATATTACTCGCAAGCAATCTAAGGAAGGGAAAGCTTCCTCTGCTCGTGTGAAGGATCAAGATTTCACGCGATCAGCCTTTACGCGACCATCACAGTCCACCGAGTCTGCATCAAACCCCGCCTTGCTTCCGATGAATGGCATCAAGGAGGAAGAGGAGAAGCACGGTTCAGACCGAGACAGCCTCTTTCAGGACGCTATCGAGAATCTCGATGAAATGAGAGAAGACAGCTTTGCATCGTTAGATCGTTAGATGAACTTGTCCAGTCCTTTCAAGCGATTCATGTTGAAGATACGCCAACCTTCTGCGCCAAAGGACGGGGCCGAAGTCATCCCTCAAGCAAGCGAAGACTGGATGAGAGTAGAGGACGAAGGCGGGAGGAGGGACAGTGACATCCGCAATCGTCAGACCGAAGGCGACGATCAGATTAAGACAGTTAAGCAGCGTCAAGCAATTCGAGTCGATACTCTTGTGGGTTGTGCGACCCTTAATCCGAAAGTGGTCATCATTGGTGGGGGAAGAGCATCGGGACATCCTGGGCAGGTGATCACCTCGGATGGTCTTGATCTGCTGAACCACAATAGCGAGACTAGTCTTTTTGCGCAACACCTCACCGCAACAAATACGAAGGATCCCATGGAGCAAAGACTTTGTAACACGCCAGAGTACAATAAGAGCAACTTCATTTGGCCAGATATTGTCGCGGACCCACGAGAGAATTTCCCGGTCTCGAGAATAGGAAACACAATCGAGGCGGTCGTTCACTATAAAGGCACGGCAAGGGATAGTTCCGCCCAACGCTCTATCCTAATGAGATCAACTCTCCGCCAAAATTCAGACACAGCAATGTCCTTAGCGAGACACTTGCAACGGCCCCTGCGGCAAGGGTCACAACTTTATCACAATCGCTTCTTGTCCGATTGCCGCTTTAAGTTGCGAGGCCCTGGTATTCATAGAGATAAGAAGCCCTTTAGAGTCCCTCGTGATAAGAACATCACTGGCTGGGTTCCATTCTCAAGCCAATTTAAAGACTTAATCGATAAAGAGGAAGAGCGGATAATTCTAGAGGGGTTCTGAAAACTAATACAGGGGGTATAATATAAGTAAGGAGACCCGCTTACAGGAGGCTGTTAGATAAGAACACCTTAAGATCAGCCTGTTTAGGCACCTCTCTTTGAATAGCTAGACAACTAGTATGTAGTAGTATATATATAGAGTAGATAATTAAAATATTTATATAGAGTACCTCTTATATAAATAAGCCCCTAGACACACGCACTAGTACCTCTTTCTTCTTTCTAGGGCTAATTATTTCTACTAATTAGATTAGGTAGTAAACATATCTTTTAGTAAGGATTTTCAGGTACTAGCACTAAGGGCCCTAAGCATAACCTTTATTCCTCTTACTTATCACCTAGTAGAGGAATTTATTAAAAATAAGACTTTAAAGTATTTAAAGTAGAAATTAGTACTTAAAATAGTACTAATATTTAGGTAATATTAAATCTTTAGTATAATAAAAAAGGATAGCTATAAGATATTGAAAATACCTCTTTATTTATTTATTTATTCATTTTAATTACTCTAGCTATAGGCTAAGGCTAATCCTAGTATATCTACCTTATATCTTTATAGTAGAAGCTTTTTAAAAGAAAATTATTATTATTATTATTATTAAATTTACACTAGCTATAGCCTATCGCTAGTCCTAGTATATCTACTATATATCTCTATAGTAGAACCTTTTTACTCTACTTTATTAGTTTAAGTTTATATTAGCCCTTAGCCCTAGCTTTATTTTCTAATATTAGTTTAAGTAGCTTCTTATAAGGCCTACTTACTTAGCTTAGTTCTAAAGGATTAGCTAGTTATACTATTATCCTTTATTATTATTATATCCTCTAAAAATATTTTATTTTTAGGCTATCTTTTTTATATAATTTATTTATCTATTATTAGCTTTAGGGCTAGGTTATAGTCTTATTTAGTTATAGTTAACTAACTAACCTTATATCTTTATAGTAATCTCTAGGTTAGCGCTAATACACCTTTAGCTTACTATTAGCTTAACTAGTAAGCCTTATTATTTAAAGTAAACTTTACTAAATATAATTAAGACTATATATAGGCTTATAACTTTTAGTTAATTATAGCTTATAAAAGTTATCTTTTTTACTTTAAGAGTAATACTTATAAAAGTATTAAGCTAAGGCTAAACCTTACTATAAGTATTATTATTATTATTATAAGTATTTATACTATTATAAATTATTCTAGCTAATATAAATACTCCTTTTTTATTATCTCTTATACTTTTTATATAATAAGGTAAGTTTAAGACTAAGTTAAATATATACCTTTATATAAGTAATACTATATTTTAATCCTTTACTTTATAATAGTTAAGTACTTATTTTACCTAGATAATAGTATAGTAATAGGTTAGGGGAAGGGGTAAGTAAGAGTGTAGTAGTAGAGGAAGGTAGTAGTAATAAAGGATAAAGGATGAAAGAAGGAGATAAGTGGTAAGGGTAAGGGAGGGATAGATATAAGGCCTAGGGCTATATAACTATAAAAAGAATGTAAAGGTAAAGGGAAAGTAAAAAGAAAGTAAATAATAAGGGCTTAAAGTATAGTACCTAAGAAAGTATATATATATATAAGGCTATTCTAACCTTATAAGAAGGAATAAAAAAGAGAGAGAGAATAAAAAAAGAATAAAAGGATATAAAAAAGACTAAGAAAACGCTAGCCTTAAGGTAAAAAAGTTATTATATTACCTAAATTAATTAAAAATAACTAAATAAAAACTATACTTTAAGTAGTATATTACTAATAATAATATTAACTATATAAGATAGGTTTATAGGAATAAAATTAAAGTTAGCTTATATAGCTAGGTATAAAGTAATATTAAGAGTAGTATTTTATACTTTAAAATTAAAAGAGTTTAATAGCCTTAAAAATAAAACTAAAGAAATAAAAGAAAAGACTAAACTTAAATTATAAATAAAGTAAAAGAGGTTTTTAGCTTAAGGTAGGTTTCCTTTTTTAATAATAGAGAGAAGGTATTAAGCTATAATTAGTAGTAACTAAGGTAATAGAAATAAATAAATAAATAAGTACTTAATTTCTTTACTATTAAAATAAGTACTAGCTTTATATAAGCTATATATTACTCTTTTTATATAGTATTTAATAATATATCTTATTTTATAATATTTATATTATTATTAAGGTTAAATAGGCTTAAAAGAAGACTTAATAATATAAACTTATAAGTTAAGAACTAAGCTTTTTTTTAAATAATTAGTTTACTTTATTAATACTTTTAATATTAAAGATATAAGTTATTCTTTTAGTATTTTTATACTAAAACTATTTTATAGTTACTTAGATAAAAAGAATATTATTATTTTTAATAATTACCTTAATAATCTTATTTTCTTTTTTACTAAAAATATTATAAATATTAATATACTTAGTAATAAGAGAAGGCTATAAGTTATAAAAATCGCCCCTTTACACTTATATAATGCCTAAAAGTAAAAATAAATAATAGAATTAAATTCCTTTAGGCTAAAAGGACCTTATATTAGTACTTTATTAATCTTATAGTAAAGGCATAGGTATAGGTATATTAGTAGATATTAATATAACTAGTTTAAAAGGCCTAAAGGTACCCTTATATAAAGGCTAAAAAAAATTTATAAAGTATAACCTTATAAAGACTATTTAGTAAATATAATAGTAATAACTACCTAAGCCTTAAAGCTAGGCTAAAGCTAAGCTAAGAATAAATAATAACCTAGAATTTTAAATATAAATAAAAGGTATTTACTACTATATATATAATAGTTTTAAAAGACTTTCTACTTTTTAAAATATAAAAAGTAGTATATACTTTAGTTAATAAGGGTATATTATAGGCTTAGGCTATAACTAATATACTTATTTAAAGTATAATCTAATAAGTAGTTAAGTAAGTAAAATAAGATAAGCTATTAATAAAAATATAAAGTTAGGTAATAGTTACTATAAGACTAGCCTAGAATCTAATAATAATAAAAGTAGCTTAGTAAGTATTAGCTTATTATAAGTAAAAGGTTTTAATTAAAAGGCTAACTATTATAAATAATTACTATTAATATTTACTAACTAAGATTAAAAAGGTTATTAACTAAGCTATTAAGAAAGATAGTATTAGAACTATTATAGCTATATATTAGCTTTAAAGTAAAGATATAGTTATTATATTTAAAAAGAATTAAAAAAAATAGATATAAAAGATAAATAAGTTAAGGTTATATTTAGACTTAGTATAATAATATACTAAAAGGTATAAAAGGTTATAATTAAAAGAGTTAATATTTAAAATATTCTTAGTAAAAAAGAAAATACTATTATTAAGATAGTAATTAAAGATAATAATATCTTTACCTATAAGGTAGTCTTAGTATAAGAATATATAAAGAATAATACTTATCCTTAGAATTAAAAGTATTAAAGATATAAACTAATACTATAAATAAAGCTTAGTCTTTAACTTATAAGTTTATACTATTAAGCCTTATTATAAGCTAATCTAACTTTAATAATACTTTTAGTATTATAAAAAAAAGTATATTATTAAATATTATATTATAAGAGAGATATATAGCTAGTATAAAGCTACTACTTATTTAAATAAAAAATATAAATACTTAATAGTTATAAAGTAAAGGATAAGGATAAGATACTACCTATATAAAGGTATATATTTAGCCTAATCCTAAGCCTACCTTATTATATAAAAGGTATAGTAGTTAATATAAAAGTAATACTTTTATAAATTATAATAGTTTACTATAATAAAAATAATAATAGTTACCTTTATACTAAGTTTTAGCGCTAGCTTAAAGCTAATAAAAGTATTATTACTTAAATATAAAAAAAAGCCCTTTACTATAACTATTAACTATAAAGCTTATAATTACTTATAGTCTTAATTATAAATAGTTAAAAAGCTAACTAATACTAAGGCCTTATAGACCTTTAGTTTATAATAAACTAAAGGTATATTAGCGCTAACTTAAAGTATACTATAAAACTACTAAGCTAAGTAATTAAATATAATTAAATAAGACTATAACCTAGCTTAGTAATCTTAATAGTAAAGGGAAAGTAAAAGCTATAAGTAGCCTAAGGTTACTTTAGTATAAAAACTACTTAAAAAAAAAAGAAGGTATAACTAACCCTTTTAAAACTAAGTAAAGATAGTAGGGCTTATAAGAAAGCTACTTAATAAAAAAAGGAAAATAAAGTTAGTACTAAGGGCTAATATAAACCTAGGCTAGTAAAAAAGTAAAGCAAAGTATATAGTAGTTTTTTCTTAAAAAGGTTTTATTATAAAGATATAAGGTAGATATACTAGGATTATAGCTAGAGTAAGGAAAATAAATAAATATATTAAAGGATATAATAGGTTATTACTAAAGGTATTAATATTTATAATATTCTTAGTAAAAAAAAATAAAATTATTAAGGTAATTATTAAAAAGAATAATATTCTTTTTATCTAAGTAATTATAAAGTAGCTTTAATATAAAAATACTAAGAAAATAACCTTTATCCTTAGTATTAAAAGTATTAAAAAAGTAAACTAATTATATAAAAAAGGCTTAGTGCTTAACTTATAAATCTATATTATTAAGCCTTATTATAAGCTTATTTAACCTTAATAATACTATAAGTATTAAAAGATAATATATATTACTAAATACTATATAATAAAAGTAGTATATAGTTAGTATAAAGCTAGCGCTTATTTTTAATAGTAAAGAAAATAAATACTTAACTATTATAAAGTAAAGGATTAAAATATAGTGTTATTTATATAAAGGTAAATATTTAGGTTAGGCTTAGGCTTACCTTATTATAAAAAAGTTATAAAAGATAGTAAAGGAGGAGTATTTATACTAGCTATAATAATTTATAGTAATATAAATACTTATAATAATGATAATAATACTTACACTAAGGTTTAGCCTTAGCTTAATACCCTTATAAGTATTACTTTTAAAGTAGAAAAGATAACCCTTCTAAGTTATAATTAATTATAAGTTATAAAACTATAGTCTTAACTATATTTAGTAGAGTTAACTTTAAATAATAAGGCTTACTAGTTAAGTTAATAATAAGCTAAAGGTATATTAGCGCTAACTTAAAGACTAATATAAGAATAAAGGGCTAGTTAGTTAATTATAACTAAATTAGACTATAACCTAGCTGTAAGGCTAATAATAGCTATATAGATTATATAAAAAGAATAGCCTAAAAATAGACCATTCTTAAAGAATCTAATAATAATAAAAAATAATAGTATAATTAGCTAATCTCTAAAAGAACTAGGCTAAGTAGGTAGGCCTTATAAAAAGCTATCAAAATGATATTAGAAGATAAAGCTAGGGCTAAGGGCTAATATAAACCTAGACTAGTAATAGAGCAGAGTAATAATTATAGTAGTTTTCTCTTAGAAAAGGTTTTACTATAGAGATATATAGTAGATATACTAAGATTAGCGATAGGCTATAGCTAGCGTGATTTAATAATAATAATAATAATAATATCTTTACTTTAAAGGTAATATATAGCTATAATAATCTTAATAATAGTTTTAGTTTTAAATACTTAATTAATAGCCTTTTTAATCTATATTAGTAAATATTAATAGTATTCTTTTAATATAATTAGCCTTTTAATCAAAACCTTTTACTTAAGGTAAGCTAATATTTACTTAATTACTTTTATTATTAATAGGCTTTAGGCTAGTCTTATAGTAACTATAAGCTAGCTTCTTACCTTTATATTTAGCTTTATATTTTATATTTACTTAACTATATATTAGATTATATTTAAAATATGTATATTAATTTTACCCTAAGTTTATTTATTTATTAAATTTATACTAGCTGTAGCCTGTCGCTAGTCCTAGTACGTTTACTATATATCTATATAGCGGAACCTTTTCTAAGAGAAAACTATTATATACTTCGCTCTATTACTAGTCTAGGTTTATATTAGCCCCTAGTCCTAGCTTTATCCTCTATTATTAGTTTAAGTAGCTTCTTATAAGGCCTACTTACTTAGCTTAGTTCTAAGGGATTAGCTAGTTATATTATTATCCTTTATTATTATTATATTCTCTAAGAATATCCTATTCTCAGGCTATCCTTTTTATATAATCTATATAGCTATTACTAGCCTTAGGGCTAGATTATAGTCTAATTTAGTTATAGTTAACTAACTAGCCCTTTATCTTTATATTAGTCTTTAGGTTAGTACTAATATACCTTTAGCTTACTATTAACTTAACTAGTAAGCCTTATTATTTAAAGTTAACTTTACTAGATATAGTTTAGACTATATATATTCTTATAACTTAGACTATATATATTCTTATAACTTATAATTAATTATAGCCTAAAAAGGTTATCCCTTTTACTTTAAAAGTAGTACTTATAAAGGTACTAAGCTAAAGCTAAACCTTAGCGTAGGTATTATTATTATTATTATAAGTGTTTATACTAGTATAAATTATTATAGCTAATATAGATATTCCTCCTTTACTATCTTCTATACCTTTTATATAATAAAGTAAGCTTAGGATTAAGCTAGATATATACCTTTATATAGGTAGTACTATATCCTATTCCCCTACTCTATAATAATTAAACAATTATCTTTTTTACTATTAGAATAAGCGCTAGCTTTATACTAACTATATACTACTCTTACTATATAGTATTTAGTAATATATCTTATTTTATAGTACTTATAGTATTATTAAGGTTAAATAAGTTTATAATAAGGCTTTATAGTATAGACTTATAAGTTAAGAACTAAGCCTCTTTTATATAATTAGTCTACTTTTTTAATACTTTTAAGTACTAAGGATAAGAGTTATTCTTTTAGTATTCTTATACTAAAGCTACCTTATAGCTATTTAAATAAAAAAAAATATTTTTCTCTTTAATAACTACCTTAATAATTTTATTTTCTTTTTTACTAAAGATATTATAAATATTAATACTTTTAGTAATAATCTATTATATCCTTTAGTATATTCCTATACTAGGTCTAAAGGTAGCCTTAATCTATCCCTTCTTTACTATTAGCTTTTTAGCCTTTATATTTTCTTTAAATATAATAATAATATTACTACCTAAAAGCTAATATATAGCTATAGTAGTCCTTACTATAAGACTATACTTACTAAATAGCTTAGTTAATAGCCTCTTTAATCTAGGTTACTAAGTATTATTAATAGTTTTTAAATATAGTTAGCTTTTTAATTAAAATCTTTTACTTTAAGTAAGCTAATACTTTCTTAGCTACTCTTACTATTAATAAGCCTTAAGCTAGGCCTATAGTAACTATAGCCTAGCTCCTTACCTTTATCTTTAGCTTAGTTTCTTTTAACTATTTTACTATATATTAGATTATACTTTAGACAAGTGTATTAGTTATAGCCTAGGTCTATAGCACTACCTTATTAACTAAGGTATAGATAACCTAAACCTATTTAAAGTATAGAAAATTATTACTATCTTTTAGCACTAAGCTAAATAATTTAAATATTACCTCTTTTTTATAGTCTTTATATCTATACCCTTTTTTAGCCTTTAGCTTAACTTTACCCTAGTCTTAAGATATAAGTTATTATTATTATAGTTACTACTATATAAAGCGCTTAAGGCCTTTATTAAAAATTTCTCTTACCTTTAATAAAAGCTAATATAGTTATACTATACCTTTTATTTTATTAAAAGGCTTAGCTATACTTATACCCTTATTACAGTTATAATATAGTATTATTATAGGGTTAATTTAACCCTAAGAAATCTAATTCTAGTGTTTATTTTTAGTTTTACCTATTATATAAGTATAAGGGGCGTATTTTATATCTCATAACCTTCCTTTTATCCTAAGTTTATAATATTACTTTATTAACTAAGATATAAATTACCTTAATTTATTTTAAGTATAAAAACTTATTACTATTCTTTAAAACTAAGCTAAACTTTCTTAGTAATCTTTATATTTATAGCTTTTATTAGACTTTAACCTAGCTTTATTTTAATCTTAGGATATAGGTATTATTATCATTATTATTTTATAAAAGGCTTAACACTTTCTTTAAAAATTTCTTTTACTTTTAGTAAAGGCTTTTATAATTATACTATACCTTTTATTTTATTAAAAGGCCTAGCTATACTTATACTCTTACTATAATACTAATATAGTATTAGTTTAAAGTTAATTTAACCTTAATAATTTTAATTTTAATATTTATTTTTAGTTTTTCTTATTATATAAGTATAGGGGGTATATTTTATAACTTATAATCCTTTTTTTTTATAAAGATTATATTATAGCTCTAACCTAAGGCTCTTTAAATACAGCCTTTATATTTAAAAAAAGAGGTTAAGGTATATATAAGCTAAATTATTAATTAGCTCTTAGAAATTATAAAATAAATAATACTAAGGTAGAAGTAAAGTAGTAAGGAAAGATAAGAAGAGTTATAGACATAGAAGGTAGATAAGGCTAATAAGGGTAAAAAGAAAGTAAAGAGGGAATACTTAAGATAAAGAATACTAATATAATAAAAGAAATTAACTACTATAAAATAGACCTAAGATTAAGTTATAAGTAAAGTTAGGAAGAGTAGCTAAAGAAGGTACCTTAATAAGGCTATAAGTATAGATAATAGGCTATAGAAAATAAAGAAATAAGTAAAGGTCTATACTATAAAGGGTTATTAATAAAGAAAGATATTAGTACTTTAAACTAAAATTAAGGTAGTATTACTAATAAAAACCTATAAAGAGAAGGCTATAATATTAGCTAATAGATTTTTCCTAAACCTATCCTATAACCTACTACTATAATAGCCCTTAGCTAGTACTAGAATAAAGGCTATAGTAAAAGTAGAACTCTAAGTAGCTATTAAGGCCTTTAAGCCTTACAAAGTACTAAGGAAGAATAAGGTCTTAAAAAGCTTACTTAAGGTATATAGTAAACCCTTAGTAAAGGCTCTTATAAAACTAACTAATATATTACTCTACTTTAGCTATTATATAAGGTAGTTTTAGTCTATAATTATATATATTTTTCTAAAACTAGGTAAGATAATAAAGTAGTAAAAAGAGGCTAAAGTATAGCGCTTAATATTACTTCTTAATATAGTTAGTAAAGTAATTGAAATAGTTATAATATACTATATTATAATTATAGTAAAGATAAAGAGGACCCTTAAGAAAATTAAATAGGTAATTATAAAAGGAGATTAATAGAAATAATAATATAAATAATTAAAGAGATTATAAGGATAGCCTAAGATTAGTATAAGGTTACTTTACTACTATAGCTTAACCTAAAAGAGGTATTTAATTAAGTAAACTATAAATAGCTAATATATATTATAATAAAGCTTAGACTTAGTAATATATTAGTATAATAAACTTAATGGTTTTTAAAGGTAAGGATAGCTTAGCTTTAGTTTCTATTTAATATTTAGTCTTAAATACTATAAGGCTCTCTTTTATTCTTTATTCTATTCTTTCTTTATATTACCCCTTTATATTAAGACCTTAAAATTAGCTTAAACTTATACCTATAAGGTACTTAAATAATACTAATATTCTAGCTTATAAAAAGACTATAAGCTAGACCTAGCGTTACCTTAAGGCTATTTAAAAGATATATAGAGAGTAGTTAAAGAGAATTAGCTTTTACTTTAAGTTAGGAAAAAGTAAACTTATTTACTAATTTCTAAAAGAAGGATTATAAGTTATAAAATATACCCCCTATACTTATATAATAAGAAAAACTAAAAATAAATATTAAAATTAAAATTATTAAGGTTAAATTAACTTTAAACTAATACTATATTAGTATTATAGTAAGAGTATAAGTATAGCTAGGCCTTTTAATAAAATAAAAGGTATAGTATAATTATAAAAGCTTTTACTAAAAGTAAAAGAAATTTTTAAGAAAAGTATAAAGTATTTTATATAATAATAATAATAACTACTTATATTTTAAGATTAAAATAATACTAAGTTAAAGGCTAATAAAAGCTATAAATATAAAGATTACTAAGAAAAGGTAATAAAGAGATCATTTAGCTTAGTTCTAAAGAATAGTATAACTTCTTATACTTAGAATAAATTAAGGTTATCTATACCTTAGTTAATAAGATAGTATTATAAACTTAGGCTATAATTAATATACTTATCTAAGGTATAATCTAATATATAATTAAGTAAATATAAAAAATAAAGCTAAGAATAAAGATAAAAAGCTAAGCTATAATTATAATAAGACTAACTTAAAGCCTATTAATTGTAAGGGCAGCTAAGTAAATACTAGCCTACTTTAAATAAAAGGTTTTAATTAAAAGGCTAACTATACTAAAGGAATATTATTAGTATTTACTAATATAAATTAAAAAGGCTATTAACTAAGCGCTTAAAGCTAGGATTACTATTAAGATTACTATAATTATATACTAGCTTTAAAGTAAGGATATTATTATTATATTTAAAGAAAATAAAAAGTTAAAGAAGCTATTAATAAAGGAAAGATAAATTAAGGCTATATTTAGACATAGTATAGTAATATACTAAAGAATATAATAAATTGTTACTAAAAAGTAAAAATATCCTTAATAAAGAAATAAAAAAGATTATTAAAAATAATAGTTAAAAAGTATAATATCCTTTTTATTAAAGTAATTATAAGATACCCTAAATATAAAAATATAAAAAGAATAGCTTGAATCTTTAGTATAAAGGTATTAAAAAAGTAAACTAATTATATAAAAAAGTTTAGTTTTTAACTTATAAGTATATATTTATTAGGGGATAAGAGAGATAGAAGGCTAGATTAGCCGGATTAGCCAGATTAGCTAGATTAGCTAGATCAAGATTAGGATAAAAGCCTTATTAAGCCTAGCCTAGTAGAGAGGAAGGTTAAGGAATTAATCTTATTACCTATAATACTTACCTTTAAGATAGCTATATAATACCTTCTATAGCGCTACCTCTATAAACCTTTACTTAGCCTATAAAACCCTTAATATTTTAATTCCTTTCCCCCCTTATTAACCTAAGGTAGGCTAACTATTAGTTATAAGAAGTATAGTAAGAATATAATAGCTTTATAAATATATTACTATCTTATACCTTCTTTATCTATTATTCTCTTATTTATCTTAACTATCTTATATATCCTTTAATACCTTTATTACTTTATTACTTTATTACTTTATTATTATTCTTATTATCTAAGGGCTTAACCTTTTAGAGTTAATTTATAGCCTTTTTATAGCTTTATTACTATTACCTTATAACTTTATTAAGATAATAAAAGAAAAGAAATTAAGTAATAACCTTTTAAGAGTACCTTAACCTTTTATCCTTACCCTTACTATAACCTTATAGCTAGCTTATAGGCTTAATTAATCTAAGCTATTAATACCTTCTTATTAATCTAAGCTATTAATACCTTCTTATTAATCTAAGCTATTAATACCTTCTTAATATTAGCTTATAGGTCCTTCGCAGCTATACTATAGTAATAAAGAAAAAAGGTAGAAAGGAAGAAGTAAGAGATAATAGTATATAGTCTCTCTTATACTAAACTATAAATCTTTTAGCTATATATAGCCTAATTATCCTATATAGCTATAGTTATTATAGTGTAGAGATACTATAAGGAAGTAGTAAGCTATATATAAAGGAAGATATACTTAAAAGTATTAGAGGTATAGCCTTTAAAAAGATATAAGAGAAAGGATATATACTAGAAGCTATAGCGTAGTATTATAATTAATAAAAGCTAGGTTAAGGTAGACGCTTAGAGGGACTAGATAGTACTATAAAGGCTCTGCAGTATATAAGATTAAAGAGATTTAAAGAAGCTATAGCCCTGCTATATATAAGATTTAAAGAAGCTGTGGCCCTGCTATATATAAGATTTAAAGAAGCTATGGCCCTGCAGCGCATAAGATTAAAGAGATTTAAAGAAGCTATAGCCCTACTATATATAAGATTTAAAGAAGCTATAGCCCTGCTACGTATAAGATTCGAAGAAGCTATAGCCCTGCTATATACAAGATTCAAAGAAGCTATAGCCC